>OZ020614.1:33884153-34284153 GCA_963971575.1 Liopterus haemorrhoidalis | reverse complement strand
GATCTACCACCTATATCTGTACTTACACTTACAACTTCTTATCAAATTATTTAATTATAACTAACAATTACCTTTACGTAATTATCTTAATTTAATATATTTATATATATGTAAACTGTGAATTTTCACACTTTTCAGGATATCATAAGTAAAGCACGGATTTTATGCAAATGCATATTCTGAACTAAATGCGTTTCCCAAAAACTTCTTTCACATCTGTGCGAATCTAATAAAATTTGATACGTTTTTTATTTTGCATATTTAGCATATTCTCGCAATTTTGAGCATATAATTTAATTAATTGTATATAAATACATATTTTACATAATACATATATTTAAAATGTTTGATTTATTTATTTTTGTGCCAAAACTAAATATTTCCATTATAATCGGTCAATATCCAATTTCAGTTGTCAACTTTTTTGTCATAGATTCGGATAATACTTTTTTCACCAATTTTTCTGCATATGCGTTTCAGAAAACATGTGCACAAATGCAGTGAAATGATTATTTACAGTTTGAAGAGTTCTGTAAAGAAATTTTGTGTGTAAAACGAATAATAACTAAAAATTATGTCTGAAACTAACAGTTTGCTCCACTCGTGGATAAAGGATTATCCAGAACTTATTTTAGACCACGGCCGAGTTTATAGGCCATGCAGTAAAATAGTTTCATTGATTTTTTTGTCTAGTCATTTTGACAATAATAATTTATAATATCATTTAGATTATAAGTGACAAAAAATTTCAAGTAAATCAACTTATAATTTTGTATTGTAGATTATTGTTAAAATTGTAATTAATTTATTGAAGTTTGTAAGTTGATGAGAAATAAATATTGTCTCATGATATAGTGTATACATTTCATAATATATATAATTCATAAATAAATATAGTATTATTATTATTAATATATATATATATATATATATTTATATATTAAAATGTCTTCTCGCTCCCAGCAAAAAATCTAACATTTTGTAATATTATCAACTTCTAAAATGAATGGTAACTGGGGAAATCATTTATTAAATAATGATTTTAATTTTTTTTTTTTTTTTTCAAGTATTTGGTTTGTACATGCATGACATCAAAAACCAATTTATTTACCTATATAAAAATTCACTGTATGTAATGATAAATTATAATAATAATACGATTATTAAATAAAATAATAAATAAATAATAGGATTTTATATACGCCTAGATAGGCGTATAAAAGCAGAGAAGGTACATAAGTTATCCGTAAGAACTATGATAAAAAAAAAACAGTAATATAGTAAATTATACCCCTCGGTTCCAAATTAATAATAGCAAATAATTTTTATTGGGGTTATAGTTGTTTGCAAGTATACCCCCTCCCCCTAACACATAAAGACACATTTTTAAGGGAGAAATTTTCTTAAAACTAAACGTAAGCCACCCCAAGAAAAGATTCTAGTTTATGTATAGGGTGCATAAAAAAAAGGTAACAAGATTTTTCTTGAAAACGCGACGTGTGAGCAAGTTGGGAAAAAATATGATAACCAAAGTTTATCCAGGAAATCGAATAGTAGTATTGAAGTTTTCGGGAACAACCCGGAAGTACGGAATATCAAGGACAAGTTTGTTTTTTAATGGGAACGTATATCATGTTGGGTATCCTTGGATGGAGTTTTTGAATAAAAAAAACTTCTACTTAAACATTTTTTTTAATATCTTCTACGGTTTAAGAAAAACTCTATAACGATTTGAAAGTTAAGCATCAAGTGTTCAAAATGCCTTATATTTTGTTTTAAACACTTTCGCATCACTCTTGAGCTATCTGTAGCTCGGAGCATAAAAAATAAACATATTTCACCTTCAAGTTTTTTCAAGTTGAAAGTGAAATATTTTTATGAACTTAAAAACTCAGTAATGGTATCAATCAAAAAAGAATTTTTACACGCTTCTAATGATACCGAAAACTTTTTAAATCGATTTTGATATTTTCAGTTTTTGTAATTCTTTTACTACTATACGTGGTAAAATTCATAATGAATTTAAATAATCACACATCACCATGAATTTGACAGGATTTTAAAAATTCTTACAATTATGAGGTGTATAAATCATTATAACGTATATTACGGCCAGACTCCAGCGTTATATAGTTGGCATACGCCAGCGTCCGCTCAGCTCTCTGATCGGTCGCTAAAAACCTAAATGGGGAAAAATATGAATTCCGTAACCACTGTGAAGTGACTCCAGTGGCTATCAGCTGTCCAGGGCAAGGTAGAAGGCCGCCAGCCCAGTCTAGAGGTAGATTTGACTATGCAGGGTGGTCCTGTAATTATCAATGTCGATGTGCGACCTAAAATTTATACGGCGCCAGTCACTTCGCTTCTATTGCCCTAAATTCTGGAAGAAAAATAAAACCCCAGGGGAAGGAATAGAGTTCTCGTAATAGAAACACCAAAATTCTCAATAACTAAATTTATTAACAAAAAAATCAGTAACTAACAAATAGTAATAACAGAATAAATAATATTCGTTAAACGAATATTCAATACGCAAAATCTATAAACAAAATAAATTATTCACTAAATGAATACTCAATACGCAAAATCTATAAACAAAATAAATATTATTATTCGCAAAGCGAATACTCAATAAGCAAAATTTTATAACCAAAATATTAATAATTACAAGATCAATGACTAGTTAAATATTCCCTTTTTAGCTCGGAGTACGACAAAGTTAATACAAAAAAATAAATTATTTAATCTACGAGCAAAATATCTAAGTTAAATCCAAAATTTTAGAAACTAAGTACTCACGAGTGGCCAAAGGAAATTAAACAACTGAATCTTTAACCGGTAATTAATTACAACTTAAACTAACAACTGAATTACTTGCAGTATAAATACCCAGTAACATGTGATTGGATTACTTATGCTACAACTGCCCTAGGGCTGCGTGAACTTTTGCACAGGAATATTATACCACAGTGATTAATTACGTTGAAAAATGGTAACGGTATTCCGGTTGGCAATACCGTTAGGAAAAATCCGGAAGAGTTTTAGAATCGGGAAGCCAGCGCTTATTCGAAACCCCGATTTAAATTTTTACTATACTTCTATCTCGCCTTAACTTTAATGAAAACCCAGCCAGTCTAGTGGCTTCGAAGTCGCGGTGATAAGAATATCCAAGGAGGCCAAGAGACTGACTCTCAATAACCCTCTCAAATCCCTTGAAAACCCGTAGTACGTTAACACAAAAAAATCTCTACGAGATAAAAAAAAAGTTAACGTACCACCCCACCCCACACGGCTCTACGGAAATATAACTTTAAACAAACAACTAAATTACAGCAAAATTAGGTGAGGCCTGGCCGATGATGATAATAAAAAAAAAAGAAATGCTTGTGGCTGAGGTTCTGCCCGACTGAAGCTAACGTTAATCCACCCAAATCAAATACAAAGACCGACCCTTGACAACGTGAAAAAGCAGTTAACACGAATACCCGGCCAGGGAATATTCACAAAAAGGGGGTTAAACCCATGTGTTTGAGAACTAATTCACAACCTCGAGTTATCAAGGGGATAAAAAAAATGTTGACTTACTGACAGACTGAATCTACAATTAAACAAACAAATTCAACCCTGAGCGAGACTGCTCTGACTAACTACGCGCCCCAACACGATTCAGCGCGTCCAACTTATTGTAGCTTAGGGCCTTAAGACGTAGAAAATATATGCTTCACAATAGGGGTGGCACCATGTGCTCACTCAACTCAAAATACAAGTACAATACATACACATTCATAAAAATGGCCAAAATTATCAGTGTGTATCCAAAAACATCTATACGGGGACGTATTACGCCTCAACACAACCCGGAGGTCCGATACGCCACACTCATAAAGACATTTTTGTTACAAATCATCAAACAAATATCATAAATTAGTACTCATCTGAGTTGCAGACAAAAACAATCTCCCTGTTTCCACAGCTAGATACAATAAGTAGGTTATGTACTCTCTGGACGGTGATGTAGTTTTCACGGTTCCGCTACAAGATGCTTATTCCTTTGCGACCGGTTGAATACTCGGATAACTTCAGAAATTATTCCTCCAGCCGATATATACTCTCAAATAGGCACAACTGTGCAAATTTTTGCCTCTATCGTACCGCCACTGTATGAATAACAGTTAAAAATACAATTAGTGAAACTGGAGACCATACAACAGTTTCGCGTGCGGAAATAAAAGAAAGGTGATACCTTACCTCGTGGTCGGTGGCTTAAATGGTTTTCTTAAACTCCGAACTTTTGATCAGAAAAGAAAATTCTCATCCGGATATCTCCGTGTCTTCCTTACGAAGACAGTATAACGCCAAGCAGTCTCCGCAAAAACGAATTCCGTGTTGCCTTCAATTTCCTCTAGGCTTATACATGGAAGTTTCACTGCACGTGCCGTTAGTTTTTCTTTCTGGTCAAATTTTTCTGATAACACAACTGTTCGGGAGTTTAAGAGAACGAAAAAGCGGCTCCCCAGCTGTTTTATAATCTTCCGTCTTACCCCTCTACCGGGCTTACCACTCGCGCATTCGATATTTGTTCTACCATGAAGGTAGCCAACAATATGCACTCGTATTAACGCTGTGATTGAATATCCCCAAGAAGTGTTTATTATTCTGGATTATAAGTTCTTGTTCTCTTTTCTTTTTGTATATAAGGTAGGTGTATCATTCAAACATATTCCGCACGCTAACTGTTGTACTTTCCAGGTTTCCATGACGTATATATCCCAAAACAGGTTAAATAGAAATGTCAAAAACAATTAACCTCAAAATTGAGTGACATCTCTAGTATGTTTTTGCATTCGGATGTAGATGTGGTGCTTGTTGTCATAAATGCTGTCCTCTAAGTGGGTTGACAGGACCTATTCAGTTGGTTTTGCACAAAATTACCCCATACTGTATCCTTTTATAAGCTTAGAATAAGTTTTCCCGTGCGAAGGTAGGTTCTCGTTTAACTAGATTTTAAAGCGCTGTGTTTCGGCTAGGATAGCCCGTAACATCATGTACCAATTTTGCCGCTGACGAAATATATGTTGTCGCTAATAATTTCAAGGCAATACTTTAAATATGAACGCAAAACATGGATTTCGATTTACCTGCGTGCACAAATATTATTATAACTTTGGAACTACTGAACCGATTTTAATAGAACATACTCCAGTTGATGTAGCTACAGATAGAAATAAACCGCTTGAAAATTGAATCAGCAGTTCTCGAGTAAAAAGCGCGCTCACGGACAGACAGACAGACAGAGATTCGTTGCCTTTTATGTATATAGAAATAGATATAAGATATTACAATAATTTCAAATTACTTGTCATTTCTCAAGAAATTCAATTCGATTTATTATTTCTCGAGACAAAAAATATCAAGAAATCAAAAACATTAAATACAACCAACTTGACATAAGTGATTTAGGGTTGCATAAAATGTAATAATATGGAACTACTGAACCGATTTTAATAAAATACTGCCAAAAACCTGATAAGATGATATAACTACGGATAGAAAGAAAAAATAAACGCATGACAATCTGATCAGCCGTTTTCTGGAGAAAAGCACACATATGGACAGACAGACAGAGAGACACTGCCTTATATATATATATATATATATATATATATATATATATATAGAGAGAGAGAGAGAGAGAGAGAGAGAGAGAAAGAGATGATAATAATAATTGTAGACAAAAATTGAAAATAACATAATAAGAGTGAGAAAGAATACCAGAATATATCATTCATATTTTGAAAAAACACGTGCCTTATAAGTATTTCGTTCTGATTTGTTAAAAAAAAAATTAAAATACTTATAACTCAAACAGATAATATACGAGGTCTCTATAACATCTCTATAACATACGAGGTCTGTTCAGAAAATTACCGAACATTTTGAATTATACGCCAACGGGGATATTTAGTGATATGCGATTGGCAGCATTGCGTTGCGCATAACCGCCTCTGTAATCACATGTTTTTGGATTGTTGAAATCTCGTTTAGTTTTCGTGATATTGTTATTTGAGTGCAACGTGTTTAAGTATTAGTGGCGATTTTTGCAATGTGCGATTTTCTGGATATCGTAGCCGTAAACCCAACTTTCGTCTCCCGTTATGATCCTTTGCATGAATGTTTCATCGCCATTGGCTTGTTTGAGGAGTTGCCGACAAACGTCCACTCGATTTTCTTTCTGTTCGTCGGTCATTGAACGAGGAACAAATTTTGTTGCAACTCGATGCATGTTCAATTTGTCAGTCAAAATTTCATGGCATGATCTAGTTGAGATGATAACCTCTTCTGCAATTTCTCTGACAGTCAATCGGCGATTTGCACACATCAGATCGTTGATTTTCTGAACGTGGGAGTCATCAGTTGAAGTCGAAGGCCTTCCTGGTCGAGGTTCATCTTTAATTAACTGGCGACCACTTTTAAATCGCGAAAACCATTCGTAACATTGCGTACGACCCAGAGCATCATCTCCGTAAGCTTGTTTCAAAAGTTGAAACGTTTCTGTGAAAGTTGCCCCCAGTTTCACGTAAAATTTTACCTTGCATCGTTGCACCAGAAAATCGCACATTTAAAAAATCGCCACTAACACATAAACACATTACCCTCAAATAACAATATCATGAAAACTAAACGGGATATCAACTATCCAAGAACATGTGGTTACAGAGGAGGTTATGCCAATGCTGCCAACCGCATATCACTAAATAACCCCGTTGGTACGTAATTCAAAATGTTTGTTTATTTTTTTAACAGACTTCGTATAAACATGTGATAATAGCAGAAAATAGATGCTAAGATGAGTCGGTTTAGGATGATGCATCTATTACATAACTACATCCTTTAAAAAGCACCCTGTTTATGCCGACTTCAGTAGGTACAATAAATACATAGACTGGTGAAAAATGGTAAGGATTTACTTTATAACGAACAGCTGGAACCAAAAATAGCATAAAAGTGTGTTGCAAGAGGTAGTACCCCAGGTGACGTCCCCCAGGTGACTATCCTGAACGCAGTACCTAGGCTAGCTCAGAAGCTGGGTTCCTCGTATACCATCTCGGCTTGAAGAGCCACGTCTCACTAAGTGCCTGAAAATAGAACGTGATACCCCAAGGATCGTTGTAAAAGATATACAAACAATATGCATTTAGATATTTATTAAACAAGAAGTAAGATGTGAAACATAAAAGTGTAAAATATATGAAATAAACAAGCGTCGTTGTTGGCGGCCTCTTCCACAGGGAGCTGGGCGTCACGGCGATAATGATGATGATATCCGTTGTGGACATTGGTAGCGATAAAAAGTGATACTTGAGGCTACTGTGCGAAATAGAGCCCACGCATAGTTTGTTTTGAATCTCGTAGTTGAAGTTTTATAGTGCCGGAAGGCGGCAATGAGCGGCGGTGACGCCGTGAAATGTGTAGCGTCGAAACGGGGCCTGAGTGCCGTTTAATAGGAGCCCACACACGACTAGTGTAAGTCGGGGGCGGCTGAAGTGACGTCGGGGGCGGTGATGCATTGGTCTCGTAGCCAATGCGAAGATGGAGAAACACTGGCCATGTAGCGAGTGTGAACGGTGACACATTGGCCAAGAAGCGAATGCGTTGCGGCGAAGCACTAGCCGAGAAGCGAATGCTTGGAGGCGGCGAGCACTTGCCTTGAAGCGAATGCCGATGGTGGCGAAGGCACTTGCCGGGTAGCGAATGCGTCTAGCGAGGCATCACTAGCCGGGAAGCGAGTGATTCGTCGGTGAAAATAGATTTGCCTAGTAGCGAATACTGTGGAGCTCTTCTCCTTGCCTAGCAGCGAGGAGAAGGTTTCGACCAGTTGCCACGAAGCGACTGGTGATTCCAGGTCTTGTCTTGTCTTGTCAAATCCTATGGAAGAGTGCCGGGCTGTAAGCCGTCAACTCGTGTCTTGTGTATTCCAACTTTCAAAGTTGGAATAAAAGATAGACCTTTCCTGTAGGTCGGAGATACTGTTCAACTGTGACCTATCATAAGAATGATACAATTCACAGTCGAGCGAATCCTAGATGAAAGACGTTTTTCAACAATCTGTCAGGAAACATTGCGGTCTGCGATAATTCCATAAATCGGCCGGATCATAGTCGACGGACGATGCTATAGTGGGGTTGGGGTGCACTTGAGCGATCTGGAAGAACTTGTCCGCGCTAGCGCGAGTATAATCTTCCACAATCGGCACGCCCAAATAGTTCATGATGTCGACGTTGCGCACGTACCAGGCAGCGCCAGAGGCCTGACATAAGTACTTATTCTGGAACACCTGCAACTGCTTGATGTTAGCGATACTGGACTAAGCCCAGACACAAGATGCGTACATCACTATAGGTCGGATCACAGAAGTGTAAATCCTGGTCTTATTGGAAATGCTTAGACTGCTCATTCTATGAATAATAGAATAGAGCATGCCCATATACTTCCGCGCTCTGGTAATGGAGTCATTGATATGCTCTTTCTAGACCAATTTGGGATCATAAATGAGCCCAAGATATTTGACCTTTTTACACCAAGGAATATCTTCACCGAACAGTCTAACCGCACCCGACGGAAGTCTAGACTTTTTAGTGAAAAGCATTGCCTTGGATTTGGCCCCATTCACCACGACACGCCATCGTTTGCACAAATTCTCAAGACTCGAGCAGGCGTGCTGGAGTCGTTGAGAGATTAGAACTGGGCTCCACAAGCGAGTTAAGTACGCTGTGTCATCAGCGTACTGGCACTTGATTGTTCCTTCCGATGTCGGCATGTCATTGGTGTACAGAGCGTACAACAATGGCGACAAAAGAGAGCCTTGTGGCACATCAGCCTCAACCGGTCTCCACGACGAACGAATTTCATGTATTTCGATTCTTAGTACCCTGTTGGTCAGATACGAGGCGATCGTGCTGATAAGAGCAGGTGGAAAATCTAAACAGTGCAGTTTGTAGACAAGACCTGCGTGCCAAACATGATCAAAGGCCTTGGAAATATCCACAAAGACTGCACCGGTAGAAAAGTTTCTGTTGAACCCATCAGCGACAAACTCAGTGACACGCATGAGTTGATGGACAGTGGAATGTCCTTGGAAACCGTGCTGCTCGTCAGGAATCAGACTGTTCGAGTCAGCATGAAACTGAAGCATGCTGAGAATAAGCTTCTCAAGTATCTTGCCGAGACAAGATAACAATGAAATTGGATGATAGTTCTTAGCGAGAGAGCGATCGCTCTGTGCTTTTGGAAACAGAACTACATCCGCCTTTTTCCAAGGACTTGGAAAGTGGCTGAATTTCAAAGATGAATTAAAAAGCAGTGTAAGAGAAAGCAGTGCTTTCCTACCCAGGTTCTTAATCATCTTGTGAGAAATACCATCCGGACTGGGAGCTTTCCTGATTTTAAGACGCTTGATAATCGCTTCGACTTCTCCAGGTGTGCAGAAGTCATGATTATCGGGGTTGAAAACTTCATCGGCTAGCGACTGAAGTTTCTCAGCCACTTCTCGAACAAAATCGGGTTCAACAATATCCTCATTGGGGCTGCACTGTGCCTGCAAGCTGTCGACAAAGGCCTCAGCCTTGCTCTGGTGATCGTACATAATCCCTGTCGATGTGACAATGGGAGGAATCTTACCACGCCTGCTTCCCAAAGTCCTGGTCATTTTCCAGAGTGAGCGGTTGTCGGGTGACAGCTGCTCGAGAGTAAGAGACCATTCCTCATTACGGTGTTCAGCCATAGCCAAGCGAACTTCACGGTCCAGACGGTTCATTCTGGATTTGTCCACCGGATCGCGGTTAGGCTGCCAACTGCGGCGAACGCGGTTCCGATCCAGAATGAGCGCAAGGATACGTCCAGGCAGTCGCTTGGCCTGCGTACGAATAGTCTTCCTGACAGTGGCTTCCTTCGCTGCTTCGCTCAGCATGACGGTGAATCGTTCAACTGCCGAGTCCAGCTGCTCAGGAGTAGCGATCTTCATACTAAAATTAGATCGCTCTTCCACCAGTCTGGAGAAAGTAGGCCAATGCACTTTGGAGAGATTAATCTCTGCATTATGATTTGATGGTCCATTCAAGTCCAAAATCACAGGATTATGGTTTGAACTCAGTTTGGAAAGTGTGTAAACGTCACAGGGGTGATAAATGTTTTTAAGAATAAAAACATCAATCACGTCCGGCTTGTGAGTCGGCACACGCGGGTAGTGAGTAGGATCCTTAGGAGCCGTAACAATCACACCCGTACGGTCCGCAAAGCGCCGCAACGTGCGTCCGTCTCTGTTCCACAGGGGGTGTTTGGAATTGAGATCGCCGCCGATAATAACCGGACCTTGGCGATCGAGCAACTTCTCCAAGTCTTCAACAATAAGGCGATTCCCTGGCGGCTTATGAGCCGCCGTCAGAAACACCGGTCCGAAGCTAGTAGTAAGCTCAATCGTGGTTGCCTCCATCTGGCTTAGAGGAAGGTCATAGGCCAGGTGATGGTCGATACTGCATCTGACGTAGATGGCAGTGCCTCTCAACTTGCTCGTTAGTCTGTCATTCCGATAGCAGCAATAATTGCGAAGATTCACATTCATCGCAGGCTTTAAGAATGACTCGCAAACTAGTATCACATCAACGTTATGATCGCTAGCGAATAGCTCTAACTCGTCTCGTTTTGAGCGAATACTATCCGCGTTCCAAGCACAGATGGTTAGGCAAGCAGGGCGCGCTCTAGTTCTGGTGTCTGCCATTATGGGGCACAATAGCTGGAGACCAGAAGGCAGGCTGAACGGAAAGTTGATTTATTATCAACGTGGCGTTGCTCAGTAAAGCGGCTGCTTGCGTGAGCAACTCCTGCAGCATCTTGAGCGCGTCTGATGGCGCAGGACAAGAAAGTGGAACAGGCGCCGACATCGGAGCTGGCTTGCGAGGGCGAGCTGCTGGTCTCACCAAAGGTGGTGAGGTCTTAGCTGGCTGCCGAGAAACCTAAGGTACCTGCTGTTTGGTGGCTGTCATTGTGGAGGGTAAAACAAGAGGAACAGCTGAGGTAGAGGCAGTACCTGCGCTACTCTGACGCCTCCCTTTTCGCCTCCTCTGTTTTTGAAAGCCATCCGCGTCTGTTCCTGAAGAAGGAATAACAGGCACGGATGCGGAAACAGCAGGGCTTGGTGCTGCTCGTGTGGTGGGTGCCACGGCAGGCGAAGACTGTTTAGTTGGAGCAGGCAATGGTTTGGCGGCAACTGGAACAGGCTGAGCTGCCACGTATGGCAGTCTTTTGTTCCAGGCCGAGGTCGCTGGAGGAGGCGCCGGCACGTACAACGTACGTGCCACTGGCCTGTTAGCCGAGACAGGTTGTCTGGCTGAAATCCTAGATGGACAGGAGCGAGAGCCTGCCGTGCGACTTGCAGGCAAATCACGTGCCTTGCAATTGACACAGCAGTGATTCCAGGCTGATTCCAGGCTGGAATCGTGGTTCTTTTATACAGTGAATTTCCAGGATTTCGTAGAGAGGGAATGGAATGTTGTGGAACGGGAACTAGGCTAATGTCTCGGTGAATCCAATGATGGGTGATAGATCGGGCTCCGTGATGTTAGCAGTCCACTGAAAGTACTAACGAAAATTCGTCGGCCATCCGTTAGTGCTTCGTTAGTGCCTGTTAGTGCTTCATAAAAAATCGTAGCCACCCTAACCGTTTTCGAAAAAAAAGCAATTCAAAATGGACTGCTAACTTCACGCTTCGTTGGAAGCACTAACGAAAAATCGTCGGCCATCCGTTAGTGCCTCGTTAGTGCCTGTTAGTGCTTCATTAAAATTTGTAGCCACCCTAACCGTTTTTGAGATATTGAGCATTTAAAAAAATAAGCGTGAAGTTAGCAGTCCACTGAAAGCACTAACGAAAATTCGTCGGCCATCCGTTAGTGCCTCGTTAGTGCCTGTTAGTGCTTCATTAAAATTTGTAGCCACCCTAACCATTTTTGAGAAATTGAGCTTTCAAAAAATCGACCGTGAAGTTAGCAGTCCACTGAAAGCACTAACGAAAATTCGTCGGCCATCCGTTAGTGCCTCGTTAGTGCCTGTTAGTGCTTCATTAAAATTTGTAGCCACCCTAACCGTTTTTGTGAAATTGAGCATTCAAAAAAATAAACGTGAAGTTAGCAGTCCACTGAAAGCACTAACGAAAATTCGTCGGCCATCCGTTAGTGCCTCGTTAGTGCCTGTTAGTGATTCATTTAAATTTGTAGCCACCCTAACCGTTATTGAGAAATTGAGCTTTCAAAAAATCGACCGTGAAGTTAGCAGTCCACTGAAAGCACTAACGAAAATTCGTCGCCCATCCGTTAGTGCCTCGTTAGTGCCTGTAAGTGCTTCATTAAAATTTGTAGCCACCTTAACCGTTTTTGAGATATTGAGCATTCAAAAAAATAAGCGTGAAGTTACCAGTCCACTGAAAGCACTAACGAAAATTTGTCGGCCATCCGTTAGTGCCTCGCTAGTGCCTGTTAGTGCTTCATTAAAATTTGTAGCCACCCTATACGTTTTTGAGAAATTGAGCTTTCAAAAAATTGACCGTGAAATTAGCAGTCCACTGAAAGCACTAACGAAAATTCGTCGGCCATCCGTTAGTGCCTCGTTAGTGCCTGTTAGTGCTTCATTAAAATTTGTAGCCACCCTAACCGTTTTTGAGATATTGAGCATTCATAAAAATAAGCGTGAAGTTAGCAGTCCACTGAAAGCACTAACGAAAATTCGTCAGCCATCCGTTAGTGCTTCGTTAGTGCCTGTTAGTGCTTCATTAAAATTTGTAGCCACCCTAACCGTTTTTGAGAAATTGAGATTTCAAAAAATCGACCGTGAAGTTAGCAGTCCACTGAAAGCACTAACGAAAATTCGTCGGCCATCCGTTAGTGCCTCGTTAATGCCTGTTAGTGCTTCATTAAAATTTGTAGCCACCCTAACCGTTTTTGAGATATTGAGCATTCAAAAAAATAAGCGTGAAGTTAGCAGTCCACTGAAAGCACTAACGAAAATTCGTCGGCGAACCGTTAGTTCCTCGGTAGTGCCTGTTTGTGCTTCATTAAAATCGAAATCCACCCTAACCGTTTTAGAGAAATTCAGCATTCAAAAAAATTAACGTGTAGTTTGCAGGTCATGAAAAGCACTAATGAAAATTCATCGGCTAACCGTTAGTGCCTTGGTAGTGCCTGTTTGTGCTTTATTAAAATTGGAATCCACCCAACCCGTTTTTTAGAAATTGAGCATTCAAAAAAATAAGCGTGAGGTTAGATGGTGATTGAAATACTATATTTTTCTATAGATGGGGGTAGATTTATCTAAGATATATTAATTTATTTATTAATTGCCTATTTCGGCCTATTTCTGCAACGAGGCTAATCGCCGATGCCAGGGGGCGAACTCCTACATCTGGATGAGGGGTGAATGATTGTGAAATGAGATTAATGCATACATTATTCTCGCCTGAATAATATCACCAACGGATAATTGAACTACCGACCGCACAATCCAGACTGTTTTCACCAGTCCAAACTGCACGATATGTTAAATCCCAAGATATTTGAGAATAATTTTTACTACAATTTTACGCCTTCACAAATATTGTATTTTTAACCCTATCTAATTAATGTAGGGCGAACTTGCAAATTAACTTCGATGACAGAATAAGCACCCAGAATTATCTGATAAGTTGAAAAAGGTATGAAAACAACTAATTAATTATATCACAAGTAAAATTAGAAGAAGTCAATGTAATCTGTCTAAAAAATCGTCTAAATCGTCTAATGTAAATAAGCAATTTTAATAAGTGTTGGACTAAATATGACTGACGATTTAGGTATGAGAAATGATAAGCAAACTATCTAGTGTAATAAAACACAATATTGAAGGAAAGTTTCGATGTTAGTGTTTAATATAATCAATATAATAATATACAAATAACAAATCATCAAAACACAATTTAAAATTTGCTTCAACTAAGCAGAACTTTTGAACCAGCAGTATTCTTAATCCGCCGGCAGCCCGCTCTACCACCTAACGATCACACTGACTCATCAGATTAATTTATTTACTGTGATCTTCTTTCTGTGATTACTTCTGACCTATAAACGATAGGTACATGAGTCAAAGGGAGGGTCAAAAGGGGGGGGGGGGTCACGAATATCAATGTATATCTATCTTTGTTACACTTATATGCTACAGCATACGAATACAATAATTTTGGGTATAATAATTTTTAAATATATTTGTGACGAACGAACTAAACGAATATTACCATCGACTATCATCAACTCCATTGCAAACTAAAATATATAGCACCAAAGACGCGGAGTATAATACCTTATTTATCTCAATTGTGTGCGGCTTGCTTTATATTTATTAAAAATATAAAATATAAATAAACAGCAACTTTTTATATTTACTTATTAAATCTTTGGCCATACTTACTTTCATTGACAGCAAAAACCGCTCTATTTTTCAATTCGATGGTCTACCTGTACTTTTCTTCTTCGACCGTTAGGTTTGTGTGCCGCGCCTTGAACGCGAGAAACAAAATACATAGTAAAAATAATTGGACATCTTCTTCTTCTCTATATATATAAAAGAGGAAAATTGTCTGTTTGTTTGTTTGTTTGTTCGCTATACATTCCTAGGCCGTGTAACCGATTTAAATCAAATTTTGCACAGTTACTATTTAGAACCCTGCGGAACTGATTCTAGGTCAATTTAACGAAAATCAATTTATCGAATACAAATTTATCGAAAATCAATTTATCGAAAGCAAATTTATCGAAAATCAATTTATCAAAAATCAATTTATCGAAAGCTAATTTATCGAATGCTCAATTTATCGAATGGCACGTTTGTCGAAAATTGATTGTTGAATTATTTCGGTAGGAATTAATAATGAAAGAAATTTTAGTTTACATTGTAATTTATTATTGTGACGGTAAATAAAGTGACATCACTTTATTTACCTTTTACAACCATATAAAAAAATTTATGAAATTATTTCTTCGTCTGTCTACTTTTATTGACCACTGTTTTTTTTTTTTGACTTTCCGATCCCCTCGGCATTCCTCTCAAATATTTACAAAATATATTTTTTTTTTCGATGAATTGACGATTCGATGAATTGATCATTCGATGAATTGATTTTCGATGAATTGATTTTCGATGAACTCGTCGGTTACCGTTTTGATGATTTGTTATTTGTATATGCCAACGTGGTGGCCGAGCGCATTTAGTCGTGCGGTTTGTACTGGTGGAAACCCACTACGACTGTCAGGTCTGTGGTTCGAGCCTGCTTCGTTGGTGATATTATTCGGGCGAGAAAAATATGTTTACATTACTCTCATTTTCACAATCATTCACCCTTCATCCAGGTATAGGAGCTCGCCCCCTGGCATCGGCGATTAGCCTCGTTGCAGAAATAAAGGCCGATGTAAAATAAATAATATAATAATAAATAATTATTTGTATATTATTATATTGATTTTAAATACTAACATCGAAACTTTCCTTCAATATTGTGTTTTATTACACTCGATCTTTTGCTTATCATTTCTCATACCTAAATCGTCAGTGATATAATTAATTAGTTGTTTTCATACCTTTTTCAACTTATCAGATAATTCTGGGTGCTTATTCTGTCATCGAAGTTAATTTGCAAGTTCGCCCTACATTAATTAGATAGGGTTGAAAATACAATGATATGTGTGAAGGCGTAAAATTGTAGTAAAAATAATTCTCAATTATCTTGGGATTTAACATATCATAGATGCCAACGGAGTGGTCGAGCGCATTAAGTCGTACAGTTTGGACTGGTGAAAACAGTCTGGATTATGCGATCGGTAGTTCGATTCTCCGTTGGTGATATTATTCGGGCGAGAATAATATGTATACATTACTCTCATTTCACTATCATTCACCCCTCATCCAGGTGTAGGAGTTCGCCCCTGGCATCGGCGACTATTGCAGCTACCTGGTTGCAGAAATAGGCCGATGTAAAATAAATAAATAAATAAATTAATATATCTTAGATAAATCTACCCCCATCTATAGAAAAATATAGTATTTCAATCACCATCTAACTTCATGCTTATTTTTTTGAAAGCTCAATTTCTAAAAAACGGGTTGGGTGGATTCCAATTTTAATGAAGCACTAACAGGTACTAACGAGGCACTAACGGATAGCCGACGAATTTTCGTTAGTGCTTTCTATGTCCTGCTAACTTTATGCTTATTTTTTTGAATGCTCAATTTCTCAAAAACTCTTAGGGTGGATTTCGATTTTAATGAAGCACAAACAGGCACTACCAAGGCACTAACAGTTGGCCGATGAATTTTCATTAGTGCTTTTCATGACCTGCAAACTACACGTTAATTTTTTTGAATGCTCAATTTCTCAAAAACGGTTAGGGTGGATTTCGATTTTAATGAAGCACAAACAGGCACTACCGAGGCACTAACGGTTGGCCGATGAATTTTCATTAGTGCTTTTCATGACCTGCAAACTGCACGTTAATTTTTTTTTAATGCTCAATTTCTCAAAAACGGTTAGGGTGGCTACAAATTTTAATGAAGCACTAACAGGCACTAACGAGGCACTAACGGATGGCCGACAAATTTTCGTTAGTGCTTTCAGTGGACTGCTAACTTCACGCTTATTTTTTTGAATGCTCAATATCTCAAAAACGGTTAGGGTGGCTACAAATTTTAATGAAGCACTTACAGGCACTAACGGATGGCCAACGAATTTTCGTTAGTGCTTTCAGTGGACTGCTAACTTCACGGTCGATGTTTTGAAAGCTCAATTTCTCAAAAACGGTTAGGGTGGCTACAAATTTTAATGAAGCACTAACAGGCACTAACGAGGCACTAACGGATGGCCGACGAATTTTCGTTAGTGCTTTCAGTGGACTGCTAACTTCACGCTTATTTTTTTGAATGCTCAATATCTCAAAAACGGTTAGGGTGGCTACAAATTTTCATGAAGCACTAACAGGCACTAACGAGGCACTAACGGATGGCCGACGAATTTTCGTAAGTGCTTCCAACGAAGCGTGAAGTTAGCAGTCCATTTTGAATTGCTTTGTTTTCGAAAACTGTTAGGGTGGCTACGATTTTTTATGAAGCACTAACAGGCACTAACGAAGCACTAACGGATGGCCGACGAATTTTCGTTAGTGCCTCCAACGAAGCGTGAAGTTAGCAGTCCATTTTGAATTGCTTTTTTTCTCGAAAACTGTTAGGCTGGCTACGATTTTTTATGAAGCACTAACAGGCACTAACGAAGCACTAACGGATGGCCGACGAATTTTCGTTAGTGCTTTCAGTGGACTGCTAACTTCACGGTCGATTTTTTGAAACCTCAATTTCTCAAAAACGGTTAGGGTGGCTACAAATTTTAATGAAGCACTAACAGGCACTAACGAGGCACTAATGGATGGCCGACGAATTTTCGTTAGTGCTTTCAGTGGACTGCTAACTTCACGCTTATTTTTTTGAATGCTCAATATCTCAAAAACGGTTAGGCTGGCTACAAATTTTCATGAAGCACTAACAGGCACTAACGAGGCACTAACGGATGGCCGACGAATTTTCGTTAGTGCTTCCAACGAAGCGTGAAGTTAGCAGTCCATTTTGAATTGCTTTTTTTTTCGAAAACTGTTAGGCTGGCTACGATTTTTTATGAAGCACTAACAGGCACTAACGAAGCACTAACGGATGGCCGACGAATTTTCGTTAGTGCTTTCAGTGAACTGCTAACTTCACGGTCGATTTTTTGAAACCTCAATTTCTCAAAAACGGTTAGGGTGGCTACAAATTTTAATGAAGCACTAACAGGCACTAACGAGGCACTAACGGATTGCCGACGAATTTTCGTTAGTGCTTTCAGTGGACTGCTAACTTCATGCTTATTTTTTTGAATGCTCAATATCTCAAAAATGGTTAGGGTGGCTACAAATTTTCATGAAGCACCAACAGGCACTAACGAGGCACTAACGGATGGCCGACGAATTTTCGTTAGTGCTTCCAACGAAGCGTGAAGTTAGCAGTCCATTTTGAATTGCTTTTTTTTCGAAAACTGTTAGGTTGGCTACGATTTTTCATGAAGCACTAACAGGCACTAACGAGGCACTAACGGATGGCCGACGAATTTTCGTTAGTGCTTTCAGTGAACTGCTAACTTCACGGTCGATTTTTTGAAACCTCAATTTCTCAAAAACGGTTAGGGTGGCTACAAATTTTAATGAAGCACTAACAGGCACTAATGAGGCACTAACGGATTGCCGACGAATTTTCGTTAGTGCTTTCAGTGGACTGCTAACTTCATGCTTATTTTTTTGAATGCTCAATATCTCAAAAATGGTTAGGGTGGCTACAAATTTTCATGAAGCACCAACAGGCACTAACGAGGCACTAACGGATGGCCGACGAATTTTCGTTAGTGCTTCCAACGAAGCGTGAAGTTAGCAGTCCATTTTGAATTGCTTTTTTTTCGAAAACTGTTAGGTTGGCTACGATTTTTCATGAAGCACTAACAGGCACTAACGAGGCACTAACGGATGGCCGACGAACTTTCGTTAGTGCTTCCAACGAAGCGTGAAGTTAGCAGTCCATTTTGAATTGCTTTTTTTTCGAAAACTGTTAGGGTGGCTACGATTTTTTATGAAGCACTAACAGGCACTAACGAAGCACTAACAGATGGCCGACGAATTTTCGTTAGTGCTTTCAGTAGACTGTTAACTTCACGGAGCCGATAGATCGCGGTGTAACGCACCGGACGCGAGATATCAGCGAAAACAAGTGGAGTATGTTAGTTCTAATTCTCTAGAAAATTAAATAAGAACAATAAAATATTATCATTTATACATTTGCGGTATTTTCAGCGCAGTAAATTTTTATAAAAGCCTATTAAAAATTCAAATTTCCAAAACGCGTGTTCTGCGTAATTTTAACCGAAAGCTTTCTTTAATACCGGAATACCAAACTGTCTTTTTTAAGTACATTTTTAACAAAATTAAAGTTAATAATAAAAAACAAATATTAAGTAAATATTATAATTTTTCATTTTCCTGAACTTAAAATAATGTTTAACATTCTAGGAATAGTGTTTCACAGGCTTCTACGTAATTTAATTTATTTTAAATCCCATGTTGCTATGGTAACATTCAGAACATATATAAGAATAAAGAACATACTTATTTTGTTCTATTTTTGTAATATGAGATTGCTCAACATTTTATTTAAATTACATAAAATAACTTCAAAATTATATCTCGGTATTCTGCTATTTACTTTATATATATATATATATATATATATATATATTGTTGCGCCCGTGGAGCGCAAACAATAATATTATTACCTGGGTGGAAAATATTGTGCGTTATTTTCCAAACACCCGGTATAATATTCTTATATTATTTTCGAGACCGAACATTTCCTACAAATTCTAGATTTGGACTGGTCGGTCTCCGCAAATGCGTTCATTTTCTCCCGCAAAAACATTATTATTGTAGAAACCTTGTGACAGTGAACGTCCAAGTTTTGTGTTTTTGTGATTTCTTACGTTCTTTTCGAACATTGTGGGCCATCAGCGCCAAATATAGTCAGAAGATTTGCGGATCTCTGACCTCCTATAATCCGCGCGATTATCTGGCTACCTGCCAGCAAACCAGAAGAATTTCGGACGAGTTCCAGATTCTTCCTGGATCACAGCAACCCGAGGGACTTTCTGCAAACCCTGCGGTCACTTAAGTATCTCTTTTTAAATCTTATTTGTAAATAAGATACGTGCAAGTAGAAAATTTTATTAATTTTCACTTATATTTCTAATTCCTTTGTTTCCAAAACCACGTGTTTTGAATTTTTTGGCTATTTAGGAGCTTACAACCCCTAAATTTTTGTGTGTGTGTGTATCTAATACACTCTAGCAGATTGCCCGTTTTTTACGGCATCTTTTTAATGTATTTAATGTTGTAAATACATTTTAAATTCAAATATATTAATTGTTTAAATAATAATTATTTATTAAGCATTTTCTACGAGTGTCTATATATTTATTGTTGTCTAATTCATGTGTTATAATCGCTTAATAACAGCCGATTTTACCCACTGGTGTAAATTCCAGTGGCGTCCTACAGAGTTATCTCTATTAAGATAATTTACATATTAATTGTTTAAATAATAATTATTTATTAAGAATTTTCTACGAGTGTCTATATATTTATTATTGTTTAATTCATGTGTTATAATCGCCTAAGAACAGCCGATTTTACCCACTGGTAGAAATTGTTAACTCCAGTGGCGTCCTACAAAATTATCTCTATTAAGCTAATTTATTATTAATTCTTTAAATATTGTTTATTAATTATTATTAATTTCATATTTCTAGTCGTTTGAGACTAGTTGTTTACCCACAGCGTGTTTCGGACAACACCAGTGGCGTACTTCTTTAGTATTTTCATTTAGACAAATATTTACTACTAATTGTTTTACATTTAGTTAACCTGCCCATTAATTGTATTTTTATTGTTGCATTTGCAATTGAGGGTTAAATTATTTGTTACGCATGCCAGTTTGGCCATAGCTAGTCAACAGTTTGTATATATTTGCATATTTCTTGTTTTCTTAGAGTTTAAGTGTTCCTTATTAACTATTTATATTTTCTTTGTCATATACAAACTGTTGGTTCGCTCACATGTAACAGTTTAGTGCATATTTTTGTAAATACTGTATATTTATAACCTTTTATACAATTAAGGATAATTTTTGTGTCTTAAGTTTCTCACCCCAATGTTATTTGGTTGTGTCGGGGAGAAACTATCAACGCCAAGAAATTTATGTGTGCTTCGACTACAATTCGCACCTTTAAAATTGTAGACTTTTTATCACACGTCTACCGGGTGATCCATTAATTTCTGTAAATTATTTTATCTATCACGCCTGTTATGGTAACATTCGAATGAGACTGGCTAAAATAAATTCAATACTTTTTCCTAATTAAAATTTTGTTAGTAACATTAATTCAATATTTTCTCCGGTTACTCAAGTGCAGCCCGTAGATTCCTCGTTTGTTTAGGGACTCAAGAGGAGAGGTTGGTGGTCGTTTATTCCTCCTTATTCACACTGTGGGCCTCGCCGTTTCTACCTATATGTTCCGAGGGCTAACACCATTCCAACTTGTGTAAGTCTTCGAGAGTAACCCCTCGAAGTGAAGTACGTCTCTACCTACCTGTCTCCCCTTTTTGTATTCGCGATCTGAACCAGAGTAACTCGCTTGTTTTTAGCAAGCTCTCTCACTAGTCTGAGGTCGTTCGGTGCGTCTACAGCCTCCTTACGCCTCCTGTACAATTTTTTATTTTTAATTTATTCCCGTCACGTGCGGGGAGGGGGGGGCACACGAATCTTTTTCGTTGCCCATGTTGACGTCCGGCACCTTTCTCTTTCGAACCGGAACGGTGCGGGCGCCACATATTTATATATATATATTACAATTTTGTTAAAAAAGTGCTTGGTAAACTTCTTAATTTAACTATAGGTGATCCACGATATCAGAGCAATTACGTAACAAAGTAAAAAACGTTAAAAATGAAATAGTTCTAGATATCAATCATTTCCACTGAATTAATACACGAATTTGTATGTTTTTGTTAATCACACATAATGATAAACATATATTTTAAAGAAAAACAACATTATAATTAAATTTATCAAAAGTTTTGACTAGTTTTAACTATTATTAACTAAAAATTAAGTTTTATATTTTGCTGGTATTAGAAGTATTGACAACGACTATGTTCACATGGCGATTCAGTATTCAACCATATTTGATTATACATATGTATTTGGCAGATTGACTTATTATTATTTGGGGTTTGTCAGGTCTTGACAAACGTCCACTAATCGTAGACTTCAGCAACCTTTTGAGCCGCGTCATACTAGAGACTAGTGGAGCTAAATACACACGGCTGCATCCTAAACCCTGGCGATATGCAGACGCGGAAATTACGCCAGTCCCAGTGCCCGCACAATGCGGAGTGACCCTAGAAACACTGCTATCTGCATCCTGCAGATCAAAGAGGTGGCAGAAGATTTGCAGGCGGGAATGAACTCGTTTTCCCTTCGATAGGAGGCTTTTATACCACCGAAAACACCAACTATCAGGACTACAAGCTTAACTTTATACCCGGGATACAGCTTTCTAAGCTCGGACAATAGATCCATATACTTGGACCTCTTTCCTCCTCCTTGAGAGAGATATTCTTCTCAGCTGGACTTGAGAATTCGATCACAAGCATTTGTTTGGTCTCAATATCCAGAAGGGTTATGTCCGGCTTAGTGGATGTCAATAACCTCGAGGTGGGGAAAGAGTAATTCCAATAAATGCGGCACTTGGAATTTTCCACCACCGATTCTGTATCAGAAGGAACGTACGGTACAACCGGTATTTGGTCAATACCATAGACATGTCTAAGATGGTAGTAGACCACGCGGAGAGAAGCATTATATCACGTAGCTCGACACGTGCAAGAGACACGTAGCTCGACGCTGCAAGAGATGGACAAGCAGACAGAATGTGCATAATGGTTTCAGGATGATGATGGCACTCAGAGCCAGCGGTGCACAGCATGCAGGGCATGCGGTGCATGCGGGCGTTGTGAGCGGGGCGCTAACGTGAGATTCAAAAGGGCGCCAAATGCCAAATGAATGCAAAAGTAATTTAGTGAAATGTAATTTTAGAAGTGAGGACCTTTTTTTAGATCTTCACTTGAAATTTAGAAGTCAGGACCTTTTCTTTTTTTAGGTCTTCACTTGAAATTTAAAAGTAAGGACCTTTTTTTAGGTCTTCATTTGATATTTAGAAGGGAAGACCTCGAAAAAAGCTAGTTGCGCCCTGCTTAGGGGTGCTCAATTAAATCTTGCCTACGGGCGCCGCAGACCATCGCGCCGGCTCTAGTGGCACAACCTATAGAGTGTGGACTCTGCCATTTGGAATATGTGGGCCCTGCACACCAAAGTATTTATAACACCATCCTGACACGCAAACACAAAACCTTCCGTTTCCGATCTCAAACCAGCAGACTTAAAAAACGAGGACGTGAGTTCGGTGGACAACTCTAGACTTTTAATATTTTTGAAAAACACAGAGTGCATACTTTTACTCATGTGTTCTTGTGTCAACATGCCTGTCTCTCCTCGTTTCACCAAACTGGTATCTCTGTTCTACGCCTCCCGAGAGAGTTTTACTCCAGCGTTTTCCCTGACGGGAATCAAGACTGCCAGGTTAAATCTCTTTGCTGCTCTTCAGGCTTCCTGGTAAATAAACGTCCATTTGCTTTCATTTCATACCCCACTCATATTTTTATATAATATACCAGTGATTCTTAACCTTTCTTAGATGACGGCACTCAAATGAAAAATATGAAAAATACAAGGCGCCCTACTACTCATATATTCCGATACATTCAGAATTTGAATACAATCAAAGCTGCATCTGCAGCCATAGACTTTATTGTTAAAGGTTTTGAAAAACACAGACTTTCGAAAGTAACGCTATGCGATCTGTCAAAAGCTTTTGACTGTGTATCGCACAAAATTTTGTTTCAGAAATTACATCACTATGGCATACGCGGTACTGAAAACCAGCTTATCCAGTCGTAATTATCAGATATATATCAATATGTCACCTATAATAACATCAACTCAGACCTGCGTAAACAGAATCATGGCATTGGACAGGGAACGGTCATTGGGCCTTTGCTGTTCATCATTTTTAGGGTTTTGTAGGTATGACCAAAAAACCCTTATACCGTCATTTTGTCGTCTGTCTGTCTGTCTGTCTGTCTGTCTGTCTGTCTGTTCGGTAAAAATTGTAGCCAAACGGCTAAACCTAGAGAGTTGAAATTTGGCATGCTTATACAACTCTTTGACCCGCTCATAGGAAAATTACTAAAACATTTAAAAAACATATCCCCCTAAAAATATAAACAAATATGTGCTCATCGAAAAAAAAAATATTTTTTTTAAATTCTGAGTAGGGTATCAAATTAAATCCCTTAGTATGTGGATTAACGATCAAAATTTTATTTTTGCAAAATAAATTATTTTGACGCTATTCTTGCCAAAATTGTGCAAAAAATTTTTTGTCCCACACCCTGTAGCCCAGATGGTTTAAACTAAAAATCTGAAAAAAATCTAAGTAATGTACATTGGTGTGAACCGGAATAGTACAACAGGAATTTTTGATCAGATTATGTTTTCGGAAAAAAACGCATTTTTTGTGTTTTTTGGTTGACGATGCATATAGCTTATACTCATATAACACGCTGAGTTGTTAAGCGTGTGGTGGTCTAGAGGCTATGTTGTGCGCCAACTACACAGATTTGTTATACACCACGCAGGTTCGTTCCTGGCTTGTGGAGTGAATTTTTTTTTTGTTTTTTTTTTTAATTTTTATTTTGCTTAAATTAATTTGTTAAAATTCTAGTTATATTTTAGCAAATTTTGAATTTAATTTTCAAGAGCGTAAATTTAATAACCAATTGGAATTATATTTTCATTCTATGTGTCATTTATACGAAACCAGAGGGGCGGAGCATATGATTTAAGACAACCAATGAAAGCCATAGCAAATTTTCAAAATCTTAATGAACCTTGTTATATAAAAAAAAACACTGCACTTATTTAGAAACCTAAATAATGATATTAGGTATTCGAATTAAAATTAACAAAAAAATATTTTAACATAAAATTTGTTTTTAAAGCTCTGAGATTAACAGACGATAAATTATTTTAAAAAGATCGTTCATTTTGCCGTGGTTACTACAAAGCAAAATTTGTCCTACACACTCAGCATGCCGCCTTCACTTATTATATACCTGCGAAATCCTGCAATGTGTGAAAATTCACACTTCACATCAATTTTTATAAATGATCTTCCTTCATATGTATGTGATAAAGATACAGACATGGTGTTATATGCAGATGACACAAACGTGTTAAACCATCATACAAGAGTTGGTGAACTTGATATCTTATATGAATTAGCGATCTCAAAGACAAAAGACTGGTTTTGCAGCAATTTACTGAAAATTTATTGACATTAAATGCAAACAAGAATCAACAATTAATACTCTCTCTCAATAGAAATGGAATTGTAAATAATGCCTTCAGCAAGCCTGTAAAATTTCTTGGTCTTAAAATAGACAATCAGTTGAATTGGCATACACATGTAAAAGATGTAGCTACAAGTTTGTGTAAGGCCACTTATGCACTAAGAAAATTACAAAGCTGTGTCACAACTGAAACAATTCGGACAGCATATTTCGCATCTTTTCACTCTAGGCTCGCTTACGGCATTTTGCTATGGGGAACATGCAAATCTGCTAAAAGAGTTTTTTTGATACAAAAACAAGCCATTAGAATAATCAGTAATGCTCACTACCGAGCGCACTGCAAGCTACTATTTATAAACCTAAAAATTTTGTCTTTTTATAGTTTATTTATATACACATGTTTGCTTTATACCAAGGAAAATTTAAACATTGTCTTTAAAAAATCAGTACAGGGTCATAACGTAAGAAGTAAAGAAAATTTAGTTATTCCGTATATTAGGCTTGAGAAATCTAAAACTGGTCCTTATTTGGCTGCAATATTCTACAACCATCTACCTCAGTCTATAAGAATTCTCGACATTAAGAAATTTAAACTAAAACTGAAAAATATACTTGTAAAAAATTCCTTGCATTCTGTTGAAGATTTTTTTGATGCAGATTTTACAGATCATGTCTGATTATATAGATATAATGTTTCCAATTTTTTTAAATTAAGATGTTATATTTTGTATTATTCTATTTGTACTGTTGTATTGACTTGTGTAAACAATCCTTTGTAATTGTATTAGCACCAATAAAACATTATTATTATTATTATTATACCTACGGCCGGGTGTGACGACACCCTGGTTGAAAACCACTGATGTAGGCAGATAGTCATACGAAACTTTAAAAACCGGATTGTGTTCGTGAGTAAAAAAAAACCCAACAAATGTAAAAAACGATTTTGAAATTTTAAGCTACCATTCGGGTACCGATTTCGGAGTAGATAATCAAAATTTCAGGAACCCCAGTTATTGAATTTCAACGCAATCGAACAAAAAAAAACAATATTCTCTTGGTATTCGTCAGTATATTGTCAATAAAATAAATTAAAATGAAACGTTTCGTGTACAGCCAATTTACACATCATCAGTCTAAAAAAAAATAAATATAATTTATTACAATACATTGAAACAATTCGTAATTGTTTGAATAGAAAATTATACAAACAAGGTAGCATTCCAAAATCAGAAAATAGAGACAAACTTACCAATTTCTTAAAAAATAAATGCTAACTGCATATGTCATATTGAAAAGTAAAACACATGATTCCTCTACGAGGGTTTGTACAAGTATGAAAAACTAGACACGATACGTCACCAGCTGATCGAGTGCATTGACCTACAGAGATAAGCAACTGCAAGTCAAATCCAATGTCAGTGATTATAAAACAATGTAATCTATTTATAATAAAATTTGGTAGGCAGCGTTCAGCTCATTTGTGTCCGTTTTTTTATTAACAACTTGTTTTTTTGCTGTTGAATGTGGAGCATCTCAGAGATAAGTCTTTTATCCATATTTTTTTCTTTATCTAATATGCTTACTCCTTCATAATTAAACATATGACCGGTATTATTGGCATGGATTGCTAACGCAGTGCTATTTGGTTTTAGCCTTTTTCTCATTATTGTACATTATTGTGCTGCCTTCTGCATTTGGTGCCAATACTTTTTTCCCATTATATGCTGCCCAGGTTCTGTTTTACACTATATATACATACCGGTATTATTGGCATGGATTGCTAACGCAGTGCTATTTGGTTTTATACAGATATATTTATAAAAGTATGTAAAATTATTACTGTCTTACACCACATATCACTGTTTTCACTGTTTTTAAGTAAAGTCGCGAACACTTTTTTACTTTTTATTTACTTTTTATTTCGGTATATATATATATCAGCAACCAGATTGTAAACGGGCCTACCCAGGCTTGTGGAAACACACCTTAAGTCCGCAAGACAACGGACACGGCAGTCAGTCAAAGTTAGCAGGTTAGGCGTGGCGGCTGTGCGATGAACGCTACCAGTACGTTATTGTTATTGTTGTGTTCTTAACCTAATGAAATGTAATACAGAAATGGCATATAATGATTTTATATGAATGTAGTGTGTATTATTTGACTTGAAATCCGTCATGCCTGACAAATGCAGCGGTGTGATGTATTTCTAAAAGCAGTGCCGAAATAAGAAGTAAAAAAGTGTTCGCGACTTTACTTAAAAACAGTAAAAACAGTGATATGTGGTGTAAGACAGTAATAATTTTACATAAAAACAGTGCCAAGTTGTATGAAACAGTGAAAACCAACGCAAATCTCGCGTAACTTGTGTAAAAAATAACGGATTTTGGGCGGGAAACTGTTGTTCGCAGGGAGCGAAAGTGAACCTTATGTGCTGGGGCGGTAAGGTTGACTTTGTAATGTACGGAGAGTACAGATGTTTTAGAGCCTAAATTCGTTAAAAACTGTGTTTTGCTTCGCGGCGAGCGAAAGAGAACCTTATGCAGGGGAGATAGGGGTCATATTAACGGTGTACAGAGAGTACGTCTGTTCTGAAATTGTAAAATTCGGTTAAAATAGTGAGTTTATGCTGTTTCTGTTGAGATTATGCCATAAAAACTGTTGACTGGTAACTGTTGTGATCTAAAACATTGTTATTTTATTGTGAGACTGAATTTCGGGGTTAAATTTAGTGACATTGTTGCATTTAAAACATAAGTTTTGTGAAAGCGCGTGATAGCTTGTGTCCGGTAACTGCGTAGCGACGTGCGGGCAGTGAGACGCGAGACGGTTGGGTTGTTCGTACGTTTCCACACACGGCGGCCGGTAAACGACAACAAATACTTTCGAATGAAGTGTACGGAGTGAGCGGTATATTTGAACGTGAATCACCGCGACAGTTATTTAAAAAACACTTGAAAATGGACACTAAAAGTGAAATGACCGATGTAAGTGAACCTATTGCGTTTGGGATCACTGAAGAATTGCCAGAGTAAACTGTGAACGGGGCTGAAGGTTTTTACCCGGCAAACTATTACAAAAGTAACTATTTACGTGAACATGATCCGGAGATGGAGCGTGAGCGTGACTTTTTAAATCGGGAACGCGAACTTTTAAATCGGGAACGCGAGTTGCTACAGCGAGAGAGGGCATTGCTTAGCACAACGCCGAGTTCAATGCAAAATATGAGTTGGGGATTCCAGAGAGATCTCGCAGAAAAATTGATACTTGAGTTTGACCCGGCGAAAACTGCAGGACTAACCGCGGATCGATGGGCCCAGAAGGTGGAAGGCATTGCGAAGGCTTACGGCTGGAGATGCTATGCTGCTGACACATGCGGTGTCAAAATTAAAAGGAGCTGCTCGACAGTGGGTTGAATGCGATACGGAAGAGCTGAATATCTGGATGAACTTTAAAAAGCGAGACTGAAACATAGTTTACCATATCACGTCGATCAAGCAGACATACACACAATCTTGTCGAAGAAACGCAAGAGTGCTACTGAGACATATGAAGAATATGCTTATGCAATGAAGACCATAGCTCAGAGAGGAGATATTGGAGGTGAGTCCCTAATAAAATATCTAATTAATGGGCTGACTGATAGAGAGCTAGTGAGAGTGCTGGCTATGCAAGAACTGAAGGATGTGGAAGGATTTTTGGACAAGGTCCGAAGATATGAAGTGATTATAAATAGAGACAACACTATGCGGTTCGATGCAACACGAAGAGATAGAAGACCGATCCAGCAGAATTTTGGGGATAATAACAAGGGCTAAACGCGAACTACATCTCTTACGGTCAAGTGTTATAACTGCAATCGAGTAGGACATTATGCGAACAAGAGTCCGAAACCACACGAAGCGAAGAAGACATGTTTCATATGCCAAAGCGAAGAGCATTTAGCGGGAGCTTGCCCGAAAAGGAAGCCAGAAGCTGGGAAAATAACCACAACAGGGAAAGAAGTAAGAAAAGAAGCAGGAAAAATAAATACAGTGAGAAATAAAGCAGGTTCGAGCTCAGACTACCACAAAGAGATAGACATTGAAGGAAGAAAGGTAAAAGCTTTCATAGATTTAGGGTGTGATTGCGTAACCTTAAAGCAAAGCGAAGCCAAGAGATTAGACATCAACTACGTGCCAGCGCGGGTGACATTAATGGGATTTGGCAATGGACAGAGCACGGCAGTGGGCAAGAGAACACTTCTGCTGACGATTGAAGATATCCAAATGGAGGCCGAAACTTTGATTGTGCCCGATGAAGCGCAAGATGATGCGATGATAATAGGCAGGAGTGCTCTAGAAAAACCTGATATTTTGGTGACAATGAAGAATGGAAGCCTGACCATCCAAAAGGACCTTACAAGTGATGAAGACGCATGTAGAAAAATAATGAGGATACGAGAGAAGATAGAAGAGTCGAAGATTGTAGTCGGAGAAGGCACCTCGAAGGAAGAAAAGAACAAAGTAACTGAGCTTGTAAATAATTACAGGGACTGTTTTGCTGAGAAGATGGATGAGATAGGAACAACCAGCTTAACAGAGTTCAAGATAGAGCTTCTAGACGACACCCCCGTATGCTACAAACCATACCGCATACCGTTTACTGAGAGAGAACATATGAAGAAAATGGTTAGTGAACTATTAGAAGCAGACACCATACGACCCTCAACCTCAGAGTACGCTAGCCCAGCCTTGTTAGTGAATAAGGCGAACGGTGAAAAGAGACTCTGCATCGACTATCGGAGGTTGAATTGGAAAAACAAAAAGGATAAATTCCCCATGATAGCTATGGATGACAAACTGTCAGGGAGTCGGTATTATACAGTACTTGATTTAGCCAGTGGGTATTATCAGATTAAAGTTGCGGAGGAGTCTATTCCATATACGGCTTTCGTGACAACAGAAGGGCATTAGGAGTTCAAGAAGATGCCTTTTGGACTCGAAAATGCGCCAGTCGCTTTTAATCGGTTGATGAGACAAATCGAAGACACACTGAGACAAGACGGACTCGTCGTATATATGGACGATGTGTTAATCTCGAGTAGAAATATCAGAGAAGAACTGGAGAAGTTGCACAGATTTTTAGAAACAATCAGACGAGCGGGTCTTACGCTGAAGATTACCAAATGCCATTTCTTCCAGACCGCAATTGAGTTTCTAGGCTACGAGATAGATACAGAGGGTATTCGACGTGGAAAAAAGAAAACTTGTGCTATAGGAAAATACAAGCGACCTAAAAATGTCCACGAAGTTAGACAATTTGTAGGCCTAACCAGTTTTTTTAGAAGATTCATTCCAAAATTTGCGGAAATTAGTCGATCGCTTACGAGTTTAACCAGGAAGGGAGTTGAATTTGTATGGGGCGCCGACTAGGATGAAAGTTTCGAGACTCTGAAAAAGGAGCTACAACAGATACCTGTACTAGCGCTGTACGACCCAGACAGCGAACTTGAAATCCACACGGATGCCTGTAAGCTGGGACTTGCTGGTGTCCTGCTACAGAAAGAGATGGAGAAGGAAAACTGGCAACCAATCAGTTATTTTAGCAGACAGACTACCGAAGCAGAGCAAATACCACAGTTTCGAGCTGGAAACTCTAGTCGTGGTAGAGGCATTAGAAAGGTATAGAATGTACATTCTGGGGAAACGATATAAAGTCGTTACAAACTGCAATGCAATACGGACTATGATGAGCAAGAGAGATCTTAATCCACGAGTCGGAAGGTGGTGGTTGAAAATCCAAGATATGGACCCAAACATACAGCACAGGTCTGGAGGCCGGATGCAACACGTTGATGCAGTCAGTCGCCACCCTGTCGAACCACCGCAAGAGCCAGAGACTGCCGACATGAAAGTTATGACGCTCAGAATAGAAACAGAGTATTGGGTTTGTACGCTACAACACCAAGACCCGACATTGAGAAGAATTGTAGAGAAGTTACGAAAAGTACCAGATGAAGAAATAGAAGATTACCAAGAAGAAGACGAAGAAAAGCAGTTGAAGTTGGACTACCAGTTAGCGAAAGGAAGGCTGTACAGAAGACAGACCAGTGGAAAGAAATTGGTGCTGCCAAAAGGAGCTATTTGGAAGACGTTGCATACTTACCACGATGAGATGGGATATCCTGGAATCGAGTGGACCATAGAAAACGTGCAGAAAAAGTTTTGGGCTAGTGGTCTCAGAAAGAAAGTAAAGAACTACGTACGATAGTGCATATCATGCGCATATCACAAGATATCAACCGAAAAGAAGGAAGCGGAAATGCACAGGATAGATAGAGAGCCAACGCCGTTCCACACAATCAACATGGACCATCTAGGACCATTCCCGGTGAGTGCCAAGGGAAACGCACATCTCCTGGTCTTAGTCGATAATTTCAGCAAGTATACAATACTGCGAGCTGTCAAAAACGTCAAAGCCAAAACGACCTGTAGAGCTTTTGAAGAGATCATCAGCGTACACGACTGTCCAAACAGGGTTATCACAGACCGCGGAACAGCGTTTACGTCTCAGGAGTTTGAAGACTTATGCAAAGAGAAAAGTATAGTTCACGTGAAGAACGCTACTTCGACACCGAGAGCAAATGGACAAGTAGAAAGATTCAATCACACTATCACAGCAGCTATTACTACTAGTTACCAGAGAGAAGATGGGAAAGATTGGGACAGGAGGGTAGGCGAGTTACAATTTGCTCTGAACGGTATGAAGAATAAAATTGAAGAAAAAAAATAAATAAAGAAGAACGAACAAGACGCCACACGAGCTTGTCTTCAGTTATGAGCCGAGAAGTCTAGTTAGCAACGAACTTATCAGAGCCATAGAGGAAGAAGAAAGCGTCAAATACGATGTAGAAGAAAACAGAGAAGAGGCGTTAGGTAACATAAAGGTGATGCAAGAAAAGGAGAAGAAAAGATTCGATAGCCGACATCGACAACCAAGGAAATATAAAGAAGGAGATCTGGTAATGATCAGGAGGGAAGCGGCAGCCATGGGGCAGTCCAGAAAGCTTATGCCACATTATAAGGGACCTTATGCCGTAGGTAAGGTTCTTAATAATGACTGTTATGTGTTGATAGATCTCCCAGGTGCTAAACGGACGCAGCGCACGTTCCAATCTGTGTTTGCTAGAAAATCTAAAGCCGTGGTGCACACAACTAAATGAAGAACCATCTTCTACCGAAGACGAGATGACGGCTCCCGGAGTCGAGGACGACTCCGCTGATAGCGCGGCCGAGCTGTCAGCAACCACATTGTAAACGGGCCTACCCAGGCTTGTGGTAACACACCTTAAGTCCGCAAGTCAACGGACACGGCAGTCAGTCAAAGTTAGCAGGCTAGGCGTGGCGGCTGTGCGATGAACGCTACCAGTACCTTATTGTTATTGTTGTGTTCTTAACCTAATGAAATGTAATACAGAAATGGAATATAGTGATTTTATATGAATGTAGTGTGTATTATTTAACTTGAAAGCCGCCATGCCTGACACACACACACACACACACACACACGCACACGCGCACACACGCACACGCGCACACGCGCACACGCCCACACGCACACACGCCCACACGCACACACGCACACACGCACACACGCACACACTCACACACGCACACACACACACACACACACACACACACACACACACACACAATTGAAGGTACGGTAACATCACAGTCCAATAAAGTCAAACTGCTGCAAGATGAAATATATTCACTCAAGGACCAGATGCAAGAGGCTCAGCAATATAGCAGGAACCACAACATCATTATAGATGGTGTCCCTGAGTCCAAAAATGAAAACATCCAGACCAAGACCCATTGTTGTTCAATTTACCAACAGGCAGAAGCGTGATGCGGTACTCAGAAAATCTTAAGTCAAGAAGATAAAAACAACAGATTTTGTGTCCAATGTTCCTCCCAGTGCCGTGTACGTGAATGAGCATCTTACCCCCTTCTATAAAAAACTCTTGTTTGAAGCAAAGAAGTTGAAGACTGATAAAGATTATAAATATGTTTGGGTCTCTAATTCAAAAATCCTAGTAAAAAAAGATGATAGTGCACCCGCATCACATCTTTATCGTGCCTAGCAAGCTTGAACTAGGCTTTTTGAAATATCTTAGCATTGTTATCTTCTTCAGTTTAACTATTTAAAATTTAATTATGTCGGTAAATTCGATAGAAATTTTTCATTTAAATATCAGAAGTTTAAGAAAACATTTTGATGAACTATTAGTTTATTTAAATGGTATAAATTTTGAGTATAATGTTATAATTTTAACAGAAGTATGGATCTATGAGGATGAAATGCTCAGGTATACAATTCCCGGTTTTAAGTCTATTTTACAACCCAGAACAAAAAACCAATCTGGTGGTATTATCATGTATGTGGCACAAAGCTTAGATTACTCGTACAATAACTTTATTTGTCCTTATGCCGAAGGAATTCATTTAATATTGAAAACAAAAATAATGAACAAAATAGAAAACATGTCTGTGTTTGGTATCTATAGAAATGGTAAGTACAACTTTAACTTTGTCTTAAATAAAGTTGAAGATGTACTAAAAGTCAGTAACGACCCTGGATTGTTAATCGGGGATATTAATTTAGACATTTTAGAAAATTCGTTAGAAACTCTTAATTACACATCTCTACTAGCTGCCTATGGATACCAATCATATATAAATGAACCTACAAGAGTAACGCCACATTCTGCTACATGTCTCGACCATGTTTTTATTAAAAATTCGCGTAATCTAAGTTTTGTAACTAAAATAAATCGTATAGGAATTACTGACCATTTTGGGGTTTCTGTTAAATGCTCAGCTATTCCAATATAGGTAAAAACCAATGATTACAGTAGAATTACTGATTATAAGATGCTAAGAAGAAGTCTGTTATCTCAGGACTGGTATAAGGTATACAGCACACGTGATGTAAATCAAGCCTTAGAAAATCTCTATACTATATACACTCAGTCATTAGAGTATTCATCCTATATTAAAAAAAATAACAAAAAACTAAATAAAAGAAACCCGTGGATAACAGAACATTTAATATCAAAAATAATTTATAAAAATAATATTTTCAAAAAGTTAAGAAATAGACAAGATGATGCACAATTATCTTATTTATACAAAAAGCTCTCAAAGGAAGTGCCTACTTTAGTGAGGAGGGAAAAGCAAAAATATTATGTAAGAAAATTAAATTCAGCAAGTGGGGACAGTAAAAAATATTGGTCCGTTGTAAAAAATATACTAAAAGAACAAAAAAATGAAATATGTGAATTACATTTAGAAGATGAAAAACTTAACATAAATACGGATAGTGACAAAATTGCTAATAAACTTAATTATTACTTCTTAAACATTGCCAGTACACTAATAACTTCTGAATATGGATCTGATTTGTTTGAACCGTACGAGATACCTCAATCAAATTCTGGTTTCTGTTTTTCTCACTTTACTATACACGAACTTTGGAAGGTTATTTGCAAAATGAAAAACAAAAATAGTGCAGGGATGGATGGAATTAATATAGTAACAATAAAAAATAATTTTGATATATTTCTTCCTATCTATATATATAAAAGGCAGTGTCCTGACTGACTGACCGACTGACTGACTGACTCACTCATCACCGCCCAGCCCGAACCCTTGGGCCTAGAAACTTGAAATTCGGAGAGTATATTCCCTTCATGACGTAAGCACCCACTAAGAAGGGATTTTTCGAAATTCCACTCCTAAGGGATGAAAAGGGGTGAAATGTGATAGGTTTTTTTTTCACGAATTCCTTAATATCTCTTAGTGCCGATGGGATATCGACTTAGTTTTTGCTTACAACTATTACCCATACAAATGGCGAAAAACCAATTTCGGGATTTTGCCCTAATCAACCCCTAAAGGGGTGAACCTACAATCGGGGTGGATTATACATCCCGTTGTATTTCCTTTGTTCGTTTAGTTACAAGATTACTTTTTTGCACATAGATGTCTTTTTAAAATATCTCGAAATGGTATTGACAGTTTTTTGAAATTTCACCCCTAAAGGGTGAAAAGGGGTGAATTGTGATTTTAAGGATTCTTTAATATCTCTTAGGACCAATAAGATATCGACTTGCTTTTTGCTTACAAAGATTACCCATGCAAATACCGAATCACCAATTTCAGGATTTTGTCCTAATCAACCCCTAAAGGGGTGCATCTACAATCGGGGTGAATTATACATTCCGTCGTAATTCCTGTGTTCGTTTAGTTGCAACATAACTTTTTGGCACATAGGTGTCTTTTTAAAATATCTCGAAATAGGTTTGACAGTTTTTTAAAATTCCACCCCTAAGGGTTCAAAAGGGGTGAATTGTGATTTCAAGGATTCCTTAATATCTCTTAGGATCAATAAGATATCGACTTACTGTTTGCTTGCAAAGATTATCCATACAATTACCGAAAAAATTATTTCAGGAATTTGTCCTAATCAACCCCTAAAGGGGTGGATCTACAATCGGGGTGAGTTATACATTCCATCGTATTTCCTGTGTTCGTTTAGTTGCAACATTACTTTTTAGCACATAGGAGTCTTTTTAAAATATCTCGAAAAGCTTTTGGTAGTTTTTTTAAATTTCACCCCTATATGGTGAAAAGGGGTGCATTATGATTTCAAGTATTCCTTAATATCTCTTAGAACCAATAACATATCGACTTGCTTTTTGCTTAAAAAGATTACCCATACAAATACCGAAAAACATATTTCAGATTTTTGTCCTAATCAACCCCTAAAGGGGTGGATCTACAATCGGGGTGAATTATACATCCCGTCGTATTTCCTGTGTTTGTTGAGTTATAAGGTTTCTTTTTGGCACATAGGCGTCTTTTTAAAATAACTCGAAATGGGTTTGACAGTTTTTTAAAATTTCACCCCTAAGGGTTGAAAAGGGGTGATTTTTGATTTCAAGGATTCCTTAATATCTCTTAGGACCAATAAGATATGGACTTACTGTTTGCTTGCAAATATTACCCATACAAATACCGAAAAACATATTTCAGGTTTTTGTCCTAATCAACCCCTAAAGGGGTGGATCTACAATCGGGGTGAATTATACATCCCGTCGTATTTCCTGTGTTTGTTGAGTTATAAGGTTTCTTTTTAGCACATAGGTGTCTTTTTAAAATATCTCGAAAAGGTTTTGATAGTTTTTTAAAATTTCACTCCTAAAGGATTAAAAGGGGTGAATTGTGATTTCAAGGATTCCTTAAATCTGTTAGGGCCAATAAGATATTGACTTGCTTTTTGCTTACAAAGATTACCCATACAAATACCGAAAAATATATTTCAGGATTTTGTCCTAATCAACCCCTAAAGGATGGATCTACAATCGGGGTGAATTATACATCTCGTCGTATTCCCTGTGTTTATTAAGATATAAGGTTTCTTTTTGGCACATAGGCGTCTTTTTAAAATATCTCGAAATGGTTTTGACAACTTTTTTAAATTTAACCCCTAAAGGGTGAAAAGGGGTGGAATGTGATTTCAAGGATTGTGTCATATTTTTTAACACCAATAAGATATCGACTTGGTTTTTGCTTACAAAAACTACCCTTGCAAATGCCGAAAAATCAATTTTTTGATTTTGTCCTAATCAACCCCTTAAAGGGTGGATCTACAATCGGGGTGAATTATACATCCCGCCGTATTTCCTGTGTTCGTTTAGTTGCAACATTACTTTTTGGCACATAGGTATCTTTTTAAAATATCTCGAAATAATTTTGACATTTTTTTGATATTACCCCCTAAAGAGTGAAAAGGGTTGAATTGTGATTTCAAGGATTCCTTAATATCTCTTAGGACCAATAAGATATCGACTTGCTTTTTGCTTACGAAGATTACCCATATAAATATCGAAAAATTTATTTCAGGATTTTGTCCTTATCAACCCCTAAAGGGGTGAACCTACAATCGGGGTGGATTATACATCCCGTTGTATTTCCTGTGTTCGTTTAGTTGCAACATTAATTTTTGGCACATAGATGTCTTTTTAAAATATCTCGAAATGGTATTGACAGTTTTTTTAAATTTTACCCCTAAAGGGTGAAAAGGGGTGAATTGTGATTTCAAGGATTCCTTAATATCTCTTAGGACCAATAAGATATCGACTTGCTTTTTGCTTACAAAGATTACCCATACAAATACGGAAAAATATATTTCAGGATTTTGTCCTAATCAACCCCTAAACGGTGGATCTACAATTGTGGTGAATATACATCCCGTCGTATTCCCTGTGTTTGTTGAGTTATAAGGTTTCTTTTTGGCACAAAGGCGTATTTTTAAAATATCTCGAAATGGTTTTGACAATTTTTTTAAATTTAACCCCTATAGGGTAAAAAGGGGTATAATGTGATTTCAAGGATTGTTTAACATTTTTTTAGGACCAATAAGTTATCGACTTGGTTTTTGCTTACAAAAACTACGCATCCAAATACCGAAAACCCAATTTTTGGATTTTGTTCTAATCAACCCCTTAAGGGGTGGATCTACAATCGGGATGAATTATACATCCCGTCGTATTTCCTGTGTTCGTTTAGTTGCAACATTACTTTTTGGCACATAGGTGTTTTTTTTTAATATCTCGAAATGATTTTGACATTTTTTTTTTTTTAATTTCACCCCTTAAGGGTGAAAACGGGTGAAATGTGATTTCAGTAATTCCTTAATTCTTTTAGGACCAATAAGATATCGACTTGGTGTTTGCTTACAAAAATTATCCATACAAATGCCGAAAAACTTATTTCAGGATTTCGTCCTAATCAACCTCTAAAGGGGTGATTCTACAAACGGGGTAGATTATACACCGCGTCGTATTTCCTGTGTTTGTTGAGTTATAACGTTTCTTTTTGGCACATAGGTGTCTTTTTAAAATGTCTCGAAATGGTTTTAGCAGTTTTTTACCTTTAACAAATATCACCCCTAAAGGGTGAAAGAGGGAATTGTGATTTCAAGGACGCCTTAATATCTTCTAGGATCAATAAGATATAGACTTGGTTTTTGCTTATAAAGATTACCCATACAAATGCCGAAAAATGAATTTCAGGATTTTATCTTAATCAACCCCTAAAGGGGTGAATCTACATTCGGGGTGAATTATAGAACCCTTTGTATTTCCAGCGGTTGTTGAGTTATAACATTCCATTTTGGCATATATGTGTTTTGACAGTTTTCTTTCACTCCTAAAGGGTAAATTAGTATTTATTTGTTAGAAATAAAAAATTCGGAGAGTACATTTTTCAGTATGACGTAAGAACCCACTAAGAAAGGATTTTTTCAAGTTCGACCCCTATCTGGTGAAAAGGAGTAAAATGTTTTTTACGGATTCCTCAATATCTCTTAGGACAGATGAGATATCGACTAGATTTTTTGTTACAAAGGTTACCCATACACAAGTTTAAAAACAAACTGCGGATTTTATGCCAATGAGACCATCAATATACCGTAGCGAAGCACGGGTTTCCAGCTAGTATTACTATATATTTTTAATTTGTCTGTTGATAGTGGTGAATTTCCAAAGGCGTTCAAATTGGCATGCGTAACACTTGTTTTTAAATCTGGAAATAAAACTAGTATTGACAACTACAGACCAATTTCTGTGCTAAATACTTTTTCAAAAATACTAGAAAATATTATGCATGATCGTATTTTGGCATACTTTGAAAAAAATAATCTGCTGTCCACGAATCAGTATGGTTTCCTGCCGGGGTTGGGAACAGATATTGCTATACAAAATCACATCACAAGAATTGTCTCGTCTGTTGATGCTAACACACCAACAGCTGCTCTTTATATAGATTTAAGAAAGGCTTTCGATATAGTAGATCATTCTATTTTAATCATGAAATTAAATAAATATGGTTTTTATGGCTATATTCTGCGTTGGTTAAAATCATATCTAAATAATAGACAACAAGTAACAAAGGTCTGCAATAATAATAATATTAGCTCAGAGGGGGTGGTCAAATTTGGAATCCCACAGGGTGGTATTTTAGGACCACTGTTGTTTGTTATATACGTAAATGATTTACTAAAGCTGCCATTTTACTCATCAATATTTGCATATGCTGATGACACATCCCTCGTATGCTCAGCTGAAAATATCCATGCTTTAAATAACAAACTAAATTCCGACCTAGCTTTACTTACAAATTGGTTCACGCAAAACCGAATGATTATAAATTCCTCAAAAACGAAATGTATTTTCTTTAGCTATAAACCATCTAACTCCAAGAAATATATCAAAAGCCTCAACCTATTTTTTCATCGTCATCACTGTATTTATAATTGCACATGTAATAAAATTGAGATTGTAAACTCTGTTAAGTACCTAGGACTAACTATCGACTGCAGCCTAAAATGGGACATTCATATCAATAACCTTGCAATTAAACTTAAGCAAATAAACCACAAACTATATTATATGAAAAATATTCTAAACCCCGAACATCTCAAAAATCTGTATATTGCTTGGTATGAATCTACACTGCGGTATGGAATTATACATTGGGGTGGTACCTACCCAACAATATTAAATTGCTTAAAAATATGTCAAAAAATGGCTTTACGTACCATTTGTGGGACTCGCAGATATGATAGTTCAGTTCCATTATTTCAAAAATTAGATGTAATGAGAGTGGAGCAACTGTACGAATATGCTACGTTAAGTTTTGTCAAAAGATATTTTTCTAACTTTGAACTGAAAACAGCAAGCGCACAAACTAGATCTACTGGGCAGCTACAACTAGTTTTGCCAAAGCTAAATAAGACTACTAGCAGAAATCAATGTTGTTATAATGCTGCAAAGCTAGTAAATAGTAGAAGTAAAGAAATCGACTTCGGGCTAGAACGTAAAATATTTTTAAAGCGCTTAAAAGATACACTTTTAGAAAAACAAAACTTAACTACGTAATAACACCTTTTTGTGTATTTTTTTTTGTATATTATTTTTGTATATTTTCATATAAATTTTGTATTTTATTTTAATTTAATTGTTTATTTATGTATTTACTTATTTACTAATTTATCTTATTTATTTATTTATTTATTTACTTTAATTTATACTGCTGTCCTATATTTTATTTATTTTTATTTATTTATAATTTTAATCCAGCCTATTTTAAAATGAAAATAAAATGATATTAATGTAAGGATAGAAAATGCCAAATGCGTTACTATATATTTTCGTATAATTTCTGTATTCTATTTTAAATTAATTGTTTATCTATTTATTATTTTATCTTATTTATTAATTTACATTTATGTACACTGTTACCATCTTTTATCATTTATTTATTTATTTATTTGTTTATTTATTTATTTATATATTTATTTATTTATTTATTTATTTATATATTTATTTATTTATTTATATATTTATTTATTACTTTACTCATGTCTGCTTTGAAATCAAAATAATATGAAATGAATGTAAATGATAAAAAATGCTAAATTTGTTTTACATATTTTTGTACAATATAGTGATTTACTATTTTTCATTGTACAATATAAATACTTTCCTGTGTGTAAATGTGTTAATAACTATATGTTATTCTTAGTAGCTGTAGTATTCGCTCCGCGCGTGTTTTCCAGCACTTGGCGCAGTACACAGTATCTAATTATTAATTTTCTCAAATTTATCTAATTCTTGTAAAAATATATGTACATATATATGATTTTTGAATAAACAATTTTGAACTTGAACTTGAACACACACAGACAGACAGATATATATGTATATATATATATATATATATATATAGAATAAAATTCTTATTTCATAATCGTCGTTTATTGTAAAAAGTTATAGAGACGTTTCGATCGGGTATCCAATCATCCTCAGTCCAATATTATAGTCAATTGTAAAAAATCATATATTTCAAATGCATTTTAATGTGGAAATTCTACCACCATAGCTAACACGAATATAATAAACTTCCTTAAAGATGCCCAACTGGTCAGCAGCATTTAAACTTTAAACTACATCACCTATAATACATCTTTTGTAACAACTATCAATAAGCACACTATGTAATAACTAATAATTTGTAATTATAAATAACTTATTGTAAACTTATACCGACGCTAAAAGCAGTGTAGTTGAAATGTCGTTAAATAAAACCATATTAATGCACAGCTTACTGTTGGAAACATCATTTGGGATACCCGGAATAGGCACAACATCTCTGAGGTATTTTTACTTCAGAAAAAAAGTTTCATTTAGAGCTATTGATTGACTTTCAGTTTACTTGTACAGCTAGCTGAAGAAGTTGTTGGAAAATTTGTGTCTGCAATATTAGCCAGATATTCCATTGTAGTTTCTATTGAATTTGTGCACTGGTTCAACAAGTATAGAAAGCTTTTCTGCAAATTGGTAAGCCATCTTTTTAACAGAGCTCAAATCAGGGACAATCCCTGATTTCAGCTCTTTTTTTATTTGATGTTAGTAGGGTAACAAAGGAGGTACGGGCTCATTATCTACGAAACCCTGTAATTTGCACAAATTCGCAGTCGATGACGACGACCATCGAGAGCGGCTACGAACACGGGGGTCTACCCGTTGACCTTTGTACTTCTTTCAAGATCACGCTGAAGAAGTGGCCGGAAGACCCCAATTTCGCGCTCTGTCTAAATTGTATGCGTGCGACAGAGATAGAGGGATTTGCAGCGACAGGTGTGCAGCAGTGTTCTTTCAAGGTCATCGCTATAGCTGAAGATGATTTATTTTTGATGGATATGTTTTAGGAATAAAAGAATATATAAATTAATTCATAGAATTTTATTGAAATAAGTTTATTTACAATATATCTTCACGAAATAAAAGTTAAAACATAATTTTATATAATGTTATTCTAAAAAAAAATCATAGAACGTTATTTTTATTTATCCAACTATTATGTTTATCGTCGAAACCTAACCATTTAATAAAAACTTTATTCTTATTTCGTTTTAGTACTTTTTCCACGAAGTAGACATCGGAAAATTTAACGTTTTGAAGCTGTTGTTGATAGAATCCCCCTTGTATGTCTACATCATTCATGTCACGTAGTAAATATGTGGTGGGATTGGTCATCTGTACTTTTCTTACAACGAATATTTCCGGGGACCAATTCGGCATGTATTTTTTATCAAATACCCCTCTGTGCTTAGATATTCGTACATTATCACCTAATTTAAATTTGGTGTTTTTGTAAGCTTGTCTTTTTTTGTAACTTCAACAGCCTTCATTCTAATCGTAGTGTGTTTTGTGTTATTGTATTTTTTTACGATATCTTTTAGTAGATCTATCCATCGGTAGTGTCCACGGAAATTAAATTCTTTCCACATTAAACTTTTTAAAGTTCTATTTACTCTTTCAACTATGGAAGCTTTTTTTCACTGAACGTGTTATAATGATGGACTCCGTATCCTTCTGTGAGACTTGAAAAATCTTTGTTGAAGAATTCTTTACCTTGGTCTGTCTGAAGATTAACAGGTCGTTGTTTTTTAAAAACCTTCCTCATAGCATCAGACACCTCACGCCCTGTTTTACTTTTTAGCGGAAACGCCCATACGAATTTTGAAAAACAATTGATGACAACTAGTATGTATTTATATCCTCGGTTTTCTCTTGAAAATTTACCCATTTCAACTAAATCAGCTTGAAATAAGTCTGTAAGTGATTTAATTATAACGGTACGCCTTTTAAAGTTGATTCTGTTGTTAACACTTTCTCCATTTTTACACGTAATTTTTATCACGACTAATCCGTTTTAATCGATATGATTTGTTTTTATTAAGCTTAATCTCTTTACTGCGTTTGAGGCAAACGAGTTTAAGTCGTATTATTTCTATGGTTATTGTCCAACATGACCTGCACGTTCTGATGCTATTATTAAACGTAATCTGTTAACGAGTACGTTCGGATTTCTGTAGTATCCGTAATCGATTTTATCATTCACTTCCATATATATACCATCACCTTGTGGGATGGGTGCGATTATGTTTCTATATTTATCAGATCTGCTACCTCGAATTTGTTGGTTATCTTGATATCGACGACGATTAGCATCCGTATTTGAGACGATTTCTCGATAATTTTCTACATCTGATTTAGTAAAATTTTAAGGTTTTTTCATAAACAGTAGTTCAAACAAACCGATGGTTCCTCTATATCTTTTATTTTTAAAAATCACATCAGCTCCATCTATTTCTACCTGTGAATTACCAATGTAAAATTTCTCCGTATCTTTATCTAGTCTCATTCCATACGTTTCATCGAATTTATCAGAATCGTCATTATACATATCATATATATATTTTCTCGGCAATGGATCATATTGATCTAAATATTCCAACAGAGGCACTTCTTCAAAATAATGTTGTTTTTCAAGCTTATCTTTATTAAAAAGAAATTCACTATTAATATCATCATCTCTGACCTGTTCTTAAATTGAACGTTTAGTTTCACTTACATCCAAATCTTCTAAAGGCATCGGTTCATCGTTATATGTTTCCAGATCTTCATTTATTGGTATTTCAATTTTGTTTTCATCTTTTATTAAAGGTATATTTTCGATGCTTGTTTTAAACATTTCTTTATTTTTTTTTTCAATTCAGTTTGAATATTTTTTAAACGTTTTGTTATAGGTGTAAAAACACTTTCCTTTATGATTTCACCACGTTTGAGTTGCTCTAATTTACGTTTAATTATTTTACGCTTGGCTTCGAGTTTTTGTTTTAGAAATTTATCCTCCTTAGTTCTTGTAGGCATATTTGTATCGTAAGTACAGAAGATTTACCTCAGTATAAAGCAGATTAATTACTGACAAAAACAGGTGTGGAACGGGTTAAATATAGATTTAAAAAACAGGTTATGGTATGGAGGCTGTTTTTAAACAGGTGAAAAACAGGTATAAAACAGGTAATAACTGGTAAAATTAGGTAAAAAACAGGTTATAGTATGGAAGTTGTTTTTAAACAGTTGTTTATATCAAATTATTCTAAGAAAATATAGTGGTCTAAGTATTTCCCGTATCTGCCTCCATTGATTTTTGCATCTTTGAAAACTGATAAAAACCCATACTGATTTCTCCAACATTCGGAACATATACTTTTAAAATTATCAAATGACATATCGCTGCCAATGTGATCCGAGTACACCTGTTTTAAGTTGAGATCATCTTGCTTGAACAGTATGAGTACGTTTGCGTTATCTTTTATCAAATGTTTCGGTATTTTAGCATAGGTTTGACTGAGATAAAACATATCAACAGCCCTATGCCTTCCCATAGAGAAGAAACTTCTGATAATATTCTGATTATCGCATGAAACATCATCGAAAATAAAAATAGAATTTTGTGTATCATCTGAGGGAGGAACGATGTTTTCGATATTGTTATATGCATAATATCCCATTCCTTTTACAGGTTCCAGTAAATCTTTCAGGTACTTGTACTTCGGTTGGTATAGAGATTTTGAGTATACATATAAATTTTCAAAGTTTAATCCGTTTTCATGTTCTATGAGCGAAATTATGACGTTAGTTTTACCGCAGTTTGAAGGACCTACTATGATACACCTTATTGTAGAGGGAAATAACACACCGTGTCTTTTGTATGTTTCGTTTCTTGTGTCGTGGTTTTCTATATTCAAACAAGTTTTTTGTTTCACAATCTTCATTGTTATTTATTCAAGAACTCAAAATGTGAATAAATAAATAAATAAAACTGTTTCAGAGATCTATTTTCAGTCTCGTGTCAACTCTGTAGATGAAAGCACGACAAAATGAAACGATATTCAGGTGAAGGAGCTAAGAGTATTTTTATTAATAAACTACCTATTGAATTACACCTACTGGATTATCAATTTTGCGGACCGGGTACGAAATTTGATGAAAGATTAGAACGCGGAGACAAGGGTATAAATCCGTTGGATGCCAGTTGCCGAAAACATGACATAGCATATAAACAAAATAACAACCTTAAACTACTTCACGAGGCTAACAAAACGCTTATCAATGAAGCTATGAAACGTATTCGATCAAAAGACGCATCACTGGGCAAACGTCTAAATGCCTACGGTGTTGCAGGTGTCATGAAAGCTAAAGTCAAGTTGGGGATGGGTTTTGGAAGTCGATCGAAAATTTCCAAGAGAGAAATTAAGAAATGCACTAGATATCTAGAAAAAACGAAAACCTTCTGTTACGTACTGTTTTCACTGATACGTACCCATTTGAAACTAACTCTTACGGCTACCTCACCTTCGCATACTTAAAACTATTTTAAACTCAAAAAGGATACAAATATTGAATATATTAGAACCAACTGACTAGGAAGTCTTGACAATCTACTTATAGGTACAGTTCCCTTTACGGGAACATTTTTTAACCTCTGAATTCTCTATTTATGTCAACAATTTTTGGGTTAGTCGTGTTTGACACATGGAAGTAACCACATTTTATACAGTTTGGAGTATGAATACTTCGTTAGAACCTGAAAATTACAGACGATTAGCATGTATTACGTATAATAAGGAACATACTTACTACTTGTAAAATAAATGTTGTTTACATTGTATTTTGCAAGTGTCGTTAAGACAGAACGTTGTATTTTTGGTAACTCGCTAAGCCTGTGGCGTGCGCACTTATATTTGGGGTAAGTGGGGTGCCTAAGAGAACATATATGGACGGCGTTATGCCATTTTAAGTCTCTTTTCCAATGTTGTAGTTCAAGTATAGACGTTTTACTAGGGGGAAACTCTCTGTAACACGTGCCAAATTTTATCCGCAAGTTTTGTGAAAGTATTTGTAGAATTAAATACTGTTTACTTGTGGATTCGCTATGCGGAGAGGGCACGTGATACATAAGTTTTGGAAGTCCAAGACGCGGTTGAGGCCGGAAATAGGGGTTGTCTCGCCCAGGCTGCATTTGAATTACAATATTAGCCACTAAAACACCAAGGTATGTTTCTATTATACAGTATTACCCGCTATTCAGTTTGCACAGATCCAGAGTTCTAATTTAGGGTATTTTTTTGTTGTACTTTGTAAATATAGCGGCAACGAAGTAGGGGACCGGAATTGAGCGATCATTCTCGAGGTAGTATTCTGCGTTCGAGACGAGGGAAGAGACAATATCCTCCACATGTAAGGGATGAAGAGCCGTTTTTGGAGCGAACCGTGGAAGGATTGTACGAAAATTATTGTATCGGTTGGGACTTGTTTCTACAGGGTGTTGCGAGTTTTGGTTGTGTTTCAGCTAAGTATATTTTGGTAATGTTTGAAATTTTGTAACGGAAGCAATCCTGCTTCATTAACGTATTGAAATTCCCGTTTGGGGATGTATTTGTAGTTCCTTAATGTTGATGAGTTAGGGCTGCGTCTGGTACACCTATATGATTTATGGCCATGATTATTAAGTGTGTGTTATTTAAGATGTGAATATTAGCTGAAATACATTGAGTTTCCTCAAGTTTTGTTTAATCTTGAGATGTTGATGGTTTTTTTTTAGATGAAGGCACATGGTGTCGCTTGGTTTTGAGTAACGCTTGTTGCGTGAACTGTTTGGCTGTATCGCCGCCGTAGTGTTGAGGTACAATAATTTTTGTTCATGAGTCGCTCATAGTAAATTTTTGCCGCGTAATGTAAATTCAGTCTGTCTGTAAGGTTAAGCTTTCCCTTGGTAAAACGAGGTTGTGAATTGGCACTCGAACACACGGGCTAAACCCCTTACTTTGAATACTTACTGGTCGAGTATTCATGTTATTTGCCTTTTCACTTTATCAAGGGATCGGAATTGCAATTGTATTAGGAAGGGATAATTAACGTAAAATCACTCGGGCGAAACCTCCGCTAAAAAGCATTGTTTTTTTTTTTTAAATTATTTAACTCTAGCCAGTCATCAGTCTTGCTTATATTTAAATTGTTTTAAATTTTCCGTAGAATCAAGTGGGTGGGGTGATACGGCAACCTTTTTTTGTGTTCTCTGCTAGAGATTTTTTTGGGTTGGCGTATCACGGGTTGTAAAAGGTGACTACAAGGGATATATATAGAATTAGTACATTGACATCGTTGGGGTCATCCATCGCGACGGCGATGCCAATGGACTAACTGGGATGTTACTAGAATAAGGCGAGAGAGAGAAAGTTGTTATTAAAAATTTCAATCGGATTTTGTTGAGCACTGGCTCCCGATTTTCTAAACTTCTTCCAGATTTTTCTAAGCAGTATTACCTCAAGGAATACTGTTACCACTTCACCGTAGACAGTCACTGTGGTATAAATCCGTGCAGAAGTTCACGTAGCCCTAGGGCTGTTGTAACGAGAGTAATCCAATCACACGTTACTTGGTATTTATACCACAATACAGATTTAATTTTTTTTTAAGATTAAATTGTAATTAAAAGAAGGGAATATATGTAATTGGTGATAGTTAATAATTGTTCTGAGCACCGTTTATTATCTATTGTCCCATTATTATTAACTGTTACGAATGAACATATTTACCGGTTAAATATTCAATTATTTTTCTAGTCCGTTTGTGAGTATTTAACTATCAGTATTTTTGGGTTTATTATTAAATTGTCTTGGAGTATAGCTTTTGGTAATATTAAATATTTTTGAGTAATTGCATAATTTGATTATTAAATTATTCTCTTAAAGTCATACAGTTAATTGAGTTGTTTGGATATAAGTTGCTCTGGCGAGTCATATTCATTGCTAGATATTTTTATTTCTTTGTTGGAGTTACCTTATTTTTTTTGTTTATTTTGTGAAAAATAATAATTGCTTGGTTAATAAATTTTGTTATTGAGTACATTGGTGTTTCTGTTACGAGAACTTTATTCCTTTCCCTTGGGGACTTATCTTCTTCCAGAATTTAGGGCAATAGAAGCGAGGTGACTGGCGCCGTATAAAAATTCAGGCCGTACATAGATATTGGTATTTACAGGACCACCCTGCATAGTCACATCTACCTCTGGACTTAGCTGGTGGCCTTCTACCTTGCCCTGGACAGCTGATAGCCACTGGAGTCACTTAACGGAAGTCACAGTGGTAACGGAATTCATATTTATCCCCATTTAGGTTTTTAGCGACCGACCAGAGAGCTGAGCGGACGCTGGCGCACGCCAACTATATAACGCTGGAGTCTGGCCGTAATATACGTTATACTTCATAAAAAATGCTTTGAATGAAATTGACGGTTGTATACTTATATTAAATGAGTCTGTTACAACATCTTCAAAGCGAGTTAAAAAAGACGTGATGGTTAAGAATAAATAACGAACACAATTTACATACACGGATAAAGAAAATAAAATGAATGGAAAACGAAAACAATTGACTCATATTAGCAAAAATAAAAAATGGAAGTTGATGGAAATGTACTTGAAGAAAACGAATAAAAAAAAGTTTGTAAAAGAAAAAAAGGAGCACCTAAAACTAACAGAAAAAGAAAATTCAATGATAAAAGTGGTGATGAATTAACCTAGGACGAACCATTAATATATCACAAAAGACAAAAAGCATTCAAAACTATCAGAAAAAGAAAATTAAATGATGATGAATTATTTATATCTGCAAATGGCCCTAAAAAGTTTAAGCCTGATGAATTAACTGAGGAAGAACCGTTGATATATCACAGTACCGAGAAAAAGAAGCGTAAATTTGTAGACGATGATGATGATGATGATGATGATGCTCATAATTCTAGTAAGATACAACGTGTGTAATATAAATAACAAAGCATAGTAAAAATTTGTTTAGTATGTAAAGATGGTTGCAAAAAGTAAGAAGAGTAAAAATAAGTCGAGTTGTCGAGCGAAAAGCAGGAAGAAAAGTACGAACAAGTCGAGTTGTCGAAAGAGAAATTGACAACCGTCAAAGCTTTAAATAGGCTTATCCGTCGTTCCAAACCTGATAATCTGCGTGATGCCGCACGTCTGGCCATGAAATATATCAGTGCTGAAAAGACGATCAAGTCGACGTCGAAACCTCGCGTAGTGGCCATACCCAAAACCGGCGACATCCTTCCTCTGATTCCGATATTTGCGGGTCTCAGCGCTCTCGGAGCTCTTAGCGGCAGCGCGGCCGGAATTGCGAAAGCCGTTAACGATGCCAGCGCGTCCAGGAGAGACCTGCATGAAGCGCAACGTCACAACCGCACAATGGAATCCATAGCGATCGGCAAGGGGGTCTTCCTGCGTCAATACAAAAAAGGACTTGGTATTTTTTTAGGTAAGGATCGGTCGATGACAAGGAGGCCATACTGAAAACTTTACCAGACAGACCGCTTACAAACTTCGATCTTATGAAATATATAAAACTTCTAAATATACCAGATTTTAGAGGTGTATTCATGAGAAATAAACTTCCTAAAAAGATACGCAGTAACGAACGAGGAATCATAAATTTAGATGATCAGAAAGGACCCGGGACCCATTGGACGGCATACATCAAATCGAGGAACAGAGTGGTATATTTCGATGGTTTTGGTAACTTGCAGCCGCCTCTGGAAGCATTGAATTATTTCAAATCTAATGGTTCCCCCGAAATTAAATATAATTATTGTTCATACCAAAATTATAATACTTTTATTTGCGGCCATTTATGTTTAAAATTTTTAGGTAATAAATAAATAAATAAATAATTAAGTATTAGTTCTTTTCATTTATTTGTGTTTGAATCTCGATCCTGCAATCATATCCATGTCTCAATTAATTAATATGAGTGAGTTTGGTTCTGTGTTAAGATCGACCTTCCTCAGACCCATCGAAATTAAGAAGATGAAACATACACCATCATTTTTCTCAATTTTACAAATCATAACATGATTCCGAACGTGGATTCGACTAATAAAAAATTTTACATCGGAGACCACGAGATAACGCTTCCTACGGGTACTTATGAAATTGCAGATATAGAAAAATATGTGCAACACAAATTGGATGAACTGTACAGGCCGACGGAGAAGAATCCAAACATCGCTGTACCGTTCATCTCTATCAAAGTTAACGTGAATATCTTAAAATGTGAGATTAAATCGATATTGGACGTTCATTTAAATAAATCCAATTCCATCGGTGAACTTTTCGGTTTCAAACCGTGCAAACTGAGAGCGAATAAAAAACATACATCGGAGCATCCGGTCAACATCACCAAAATTCATATGATATGTGTAAATTGTAACATAGTTACAAATTCTTACAAAAACGGCGTACCCGTTCATATATTGTATTCTTTCAACCTAAAAATTAAACCAGGTTATAAAATAGAAGAAGCCCCGCCCAATGTTATTTATCTACCAATCAATACACGATATATCACCGAAGTCATAGTACAAATAACAGATCAAGATGGAAATTTGATTAGTTTCAATAATCAACTGGTCACAGTGTGTTTGCATTTAAAAAAAGATATTTAATCATGGTATTAAGATACAATTTTACATTAGTGCCTTCAGCTTCAGTGATCTTCAACAGTAGTATAAAATCTAAAGAGGCAGGAAAGAAAATTATTCGAAAGAAAAATCTGATACCGTTAACAAGAAGAAACAAAGAATTTTTACGTTCTCTCCATCTTGAGGTGATCGACTAAATAAGAATAATCGAAGAGTTCTGGTTCAGATTAAAATTGAACGTTCAATCGGGCATAAGAAAATTTCGGATATACTTAAAGTGCAATTGTGTAACGTTCATTAAACGCAAAGGACAACTGTAGAAACAACGAGTTTTTACATATTGAATATCGGTGAACACATCGTTGAAGATAATCACATTACTAATATATCTGAACACAATCACCCTCCATACAATAATACCAGTTTAAATAACTCGGATGAGATTCGCATTCCTATCCAGACACAAGATAGTTACACTTTACCGTGTAATAGCTCTTTTAACATAACAGGAAAATTGCTTGATGATAAGGGTGTCGCTAGCCCCAGTCTGGAATTTATCAATAACGGTTTGTTGCATCTATTCGAAGAGATCCGCTATGAAATGGGAGGAATTGTCATAGATCGTGTGAGAAATCCAGGTGTTACTTGCACAATCAAGGGCTATCTATCTATCAGTCCTGAAAACGCTGTTTATTATGAAAACACCGGTTGGAACCATCTCGAAAAATCTAACGTGGTAGATGCACAAGGCAATTTTAACGTCTGCATTCCGCTGTGCATAGTCATGGGATACTTTGAAGATTTCAAAAAGCTAATCATCAACACCCGACAAGAACTCATTTTACTCAGAAGTTCATCAGATTTAAATTCCGTGCTGACTGCAAAAGTGACCGAAAAACAAAAAATCGAATTACATAAGATATCATGAAAAATGCCACTTGTTCAAGTGTCCGACAAGACGAAACTTCAGCTGATGAACTTCATCGATAAAGGTGCAGATTTGGATATGCCCCACAGAGGTTGGGAGATGCATGAGTATACATCTTTGCAGCAAACTACGCAACACACTCGGAACATCAAAACTTCTAACCAGCTAGAAAAACCGCGTTGGGTCATAGTCGCGTTTCAAACAAATAGAAAAAATAAAGCCTCTGCGAACATGAACGCATTCGATCATTGTAATTTAACCAACATTAAACTTTATTTGAATTCCAGCGTCTATCCCTATGATAATTTAAATTTCGATAAAAGACAGTGGGCGAGTCTGTACGATATGTACGTTCGTTTCCAAAAATCTTACTACCAGAAAGAATCGAGTGAACCATGTCTGAACCTCAAACGGTTTATAGAGAAGGCACCGCTGGCTGTTATCGACTGCAGTCACCAGAACGAAACTCTCAAAACCGGAAGTGTAGACATCAGGTTGAAATTTGAATTTAGCAAAAAGTGGCAGCCAATACAAGCGCGTTCTGTCTTATCTTACACGATCGTTTTGCGACATATAACCCTCTTAGAAGTACTGTAAATGTAATCTAACAAACAGTGCATTTCATAAATTCTAAGAGTCAACTTGTTCGCAATAAAAAAAAAAAAAAAACTGTGAAAATGTATGTGATTGACGTGCAGGGGTTCAACTTCAGTCATTGCGATGATTTCATCTGTAAAAAAATCGCTATCCTGAACACTACAGATGACCGCCTTCATCACAGATTCGTTAGGACTCCGCTAACCATGATGAAAAATTTCAACAACGCGACCGTCAGACACTTAAATTTTCTATGTGATAAAGTTCATGGCATGTCTTGGATCGATCACAACGACTCCGAAGACGTTCTTCTTTCGGAGGAGCTGTCCTAGTTCATCCGAGGGAATATCGATGCAGATGCTCCCGTCTTCGTAAAGAGTCAGAACAAGAAAAGATGGTTGGCTCGGTTTATCGATAACGAAATACATGATTTCGAAGACGAAGGATGTATATCATTGAACACATTGAAAAATGTATTAAAATCTCACCACTGTAGAACACATGTTTTCAGCAATGATTTAAATTGCGCTAAAGGAAATGTATTTTATATATAATTGGAGCAAGTACTTTAAAAAAATAATAATGAACTTGTAACTATATCATTGCTGAAAACATAGTTGGTATATGTATTTTAAAGTAATAAAACTTGTAATTTTAATATTTTCTGCTATTAAACTGGTGTATGTATGTATTCCAAAAAATATTTATGTGTAGTAGCATATGTAATTGATATATTTTAAAATAATAATAATAAACTGGTAATTGTAATATAGGCATTTTATTGTCTTCATCCTAATCATTTTTAATCAAAACAACAATAAAAGTTTTAATTTTTTTATTAATAATTATATATGTTTACATATCACTTAATCTTATTGTATAATTAAATCTCCCTCTCTGAAAATAAAATAAAAAATATATAAAATTGTTTTTTTGTTAAATATTTTACAATTATCTTACAAAAATTCCTTCGTTAAGAAATCATCAAATCTTAACTTCTTCTTTACTGCCGTCTGCTCCTCGACATCATCTGAATCATATATTTCAACTTCAGTTGACGGTAACGGTGCTCTCCTCTTCTCCCCCTTCACCATAGTTGATGAGGATGGTTCCAGCTATATTAAAAGAAAAACGTTGAAGTGCAATCTCGAAATGATACTGCTTTGTTTTTCGAATCTAGCACTTGGAATGAAGTTAAAAATATGGCTGAAAGGGATCTGGAATTGATAAAAAATTGGCTAGATGCAAATATCCTTTCGCTTAGTTATAAAAAATCTTATTTTGTAGCCTTTAGCAACAATACAAAAACTCAGCCCAACTTTGATTTTATTAAAATTCATAATAACTGTTCTAACGTTAATTGAAACTGTGTTGTAACTATTGAAAAATCTGACTCTGTAAAATATCTAGGAATATTGATTGACTGTAATCTTAAGTGGGATAAACATATTTACACATTGTATAACCGTCTAAGAAAAACTATATATATATTTTAAAAACTCGGTGAGTTTATGCCACTGAGAATACTGTCTAGTTTCTACTATAGTCTTGTTCAGTCAATAATTACTTATGGGCTAATAGCTTGGGGAGAAGCGGCAAACTGTCATATGTTAAGATTAGCAATAATTCAGAAAATGATAATTAAAATAATACTGAAAAAACCATTATATTTTCCTAGAGATAGGTTATTTTCTGAATCTTAATTAATGAATATACAACAGTTGTTTGCGCTATCAATAATAAGACATATTAATAAAAGCAAGGCTCATATCTTACATATACAACATCCTTATGCTACTAGATATTCTGGGCAAGCATTGCCTTACAAAGCAATTAAAACAATAGGACAGAGGAGTTTTAATTATTTTGTACCAAAAATCTACAATAAATTGCATAATTTCGCTTCACGACATCAGATTAATATTCATGAAAATAACGTAATCAAAATTGCCAAAAAATGGATTAACCAGCTGACAAAAATTGAACTAGATTCAATCTTTAACAACTGTTAATATCTTGTAAATACATTGCACATCTTTTATTTTTACTTTAGCAAGTATATAAAAGTTAAAATAACTAATATAAAATATATACATAGGATCGCTCACTACTTAAAATCCATATTCATTGATACCACGCACATACCTTTGTGGTATATGTGGTGTTTCCCCTGCATAGTAATAAGTGGTATATCTACTAAATTGTTTTAGCTTTACAGCTATTATTTATTAAAATAATATTTCTGTTTATATTTTGTGTTTTTTCTATTTGGGGTTTAATCTCTTATTGCATATACTTTATAAATGTACCAATTTATACCTCTGTAATATGTTAAATAAAGAGACATTATTATTATTATTATTATTATTATTAAGGCTATCTGTATCTGTGTAAAGCAATTTCGCATTATTGCCAACAGTTGCTTTAACATAGTTGTAATGAAAATCATAAATGAAAATTTCCGAAAGATCAAGAATTGAGAAACCAACATAAATAGGTTTATTGAATATTATCATACTTTTATTCATTTCAATCAAAATCATGTCTTTATCAAGTAGTGCAGCTGTGGAAATTGGGTTGTGATATGTAAGATTAGGCTCCGTAACGTCCCTCCCATTTTGTAACTAATTTCACATCCGAATGTTTGCAAACTTTCTCCATCGTCTTCCCAAACACGGAATTGTTCATCAACTTAAAGAAATTCTTTTTAATTCATTTTTGGCTATTTCTCTCAACGATGTGTTTAAATCGATATATTTCTTTAACCATTGGCTTTGTTTGAATTTAAGAATTTTGTGAATTTTTTTAATTTTCATTCCGAGTTTCAGACATTGTTGCAAATTTCGGTAGTGTATGACATAATTTTTTTTTATCGTATAAATTTGGAATTAATTTTGCAGTCTTTGAGAATGGGGGTGTAAAATGTTCGGGGCATAAAGGTAGATCTTTATGCATTTCATGCAATTCTAAGCGATATTCTAAATCCACCGCAAAAATATGACCGGTATCGGACTCACTAGATAAGTTTAAAAATCGATATCATAGAAATCCGTTTCCATTACCCACTCAAGTTGCGCGAAAGGTAAATTCATTCCCATAGCTGAACCATACAAATTCTTAACATCGAAATACATTAGGTGAGATTCAGGCTCGTTGGGATTGTAATGTTCACCCATATACTTATTATTGTCTTCCCCATATCTATTCGAACACTGTGACACACCACCCCGGATGCCTTTTTCCAAAAACAAAATTTTATCAACATCAGTCAATAACTCAAGCTCAATTTCGGTACACTTTAACATTGCGTCGAAAGAAAGCCCGGGTGCTGTGTAATAATGCAACGCATCCAATTGGTATGTTTTGTAAACAAGTACCCCGAAAGGTCTCAAAGACATCCGCTAATAATAATACATCCGTCTTCAAGTAGAGGTCGTTGTAGTCACCCAATGTCAGTATGTTGAAAGTATTCCAAACTTCTTGAGCGTGCAAATAGTCTTCTTTACTTATGCTCTCATTTCTGAGGGAACTGAAAAATGCGGTTTGTGGTGGTATTTGTACTTCATCAAGTCTTTCCCATGAATCTATGTACTCGTACGGGAACACGCCTTTTCTCGTTAGTAATTTGAATTCAGTTGTGAATGTGCAATGGGTCTGGTAATTGACATCTTGAGTCTTAATTGAGTCTTTCAAGTAGGACGACAATTTATCAAGACTGCTTGCCATGAATCGAAACGAATCAATAAATCTGAATTTCACTCTTGTATTCAACACAGATTTCGTAAAGGATATGTACCGTTCTTTAATTATCGGTAGTAATGAAACCGCTCCCGGTATCCCTTTGGCTATATTTTTAATAATGTGGTGTGCATCGTATCCGGATAAATTATGATATACTACGGGTATCATGTGACTGGTATGATACTTCAAGTTACATGATCGATGTGCTGCGCCCCTGTACGTAGACGTCAAATGGCAATGACCCCTCACTTTAACGTCATTTTCTTGGAAATTTTGGCGACGCGTTGTGGCGTTCGTGCACCGATTTTGTTCTTCAGGTGTGAGTTTACTCGGTAAAGCGTTGCGCATTATTTCATCAACTTGTGTGGCGATATTGTTAAGTTGATCGGTGAACCAATTTATGCAATCTTTACCGCGATTAAACTGGAAACCAGATAATGACTCATAGGAGCGCTTCATGTAATATCCTACGCTTGATGGTATATGCTTATGCGTGTTTATTGTATTTTTCCCACTTTTATCATCAATTTTTTCAAGTATGGCTTCAATGTCCGCGTACAAAACGAAAGGTACTTTCTCTTGATGGCTGTAGTTTTTAAATTTAAAATTTTTATGCGCCTCTTCGGATAACTCAATTCGCGTGCACGGATTCGCAATACGGCAATTTTATAAATGTTTTTGTAGCGAAGTCTCGGTTTTGAAGTGGTTCAAACATCTATCGCACAGATATGCTTGACTGCGTGATTTGGAAATCTGTGGGTACAGTAATCTTGATAGATTCTTAATCCACATAAAGTGGTAATTTCGTGGTACTCTAATATGCTCAACAATATTTTCCACTTCCATTTCTTCTTCTTCTTCTTCTTCTTCACCTCCTTCATCTTCCACATTTGAGTACATCATTAAAAGATGTATGGTTTTCACTTCTGTTTTTTTTTTTACTTAATTTAACCGGGGCAACTTCATGTTGTTTTTACCAACTTAAAGAAGTGTATAAACGTTTATCGATAAATTATTCATCTCTTCAAATGTCCTTAATTCGAATCGGGAATTCCATCGTATTTCAATATATCTTGACAATGTGGATATGACGTCATACGATCTGAATTCTTATTTGCCGGATGGAGTGCCGATACAATAGCCCACAAAAAACAGTAGTCATCATCGGTCTTCACATTTATAACGGCCTGTTTTCTCTTCACATCACCCGGTAAATAAATATATCCACGTACGGTGATGGGTGAATAATTGTTTATATTCACGTTCAAATGCATTATCTCAAATAATGACCATCCAGAATCGCGTTCCTGGAATTCCTCCAGATCGCGCAATATATTTTCTTTTACATTTTCATCATACCACACATCGATATCGGTAGCATTATCGATAATTTTATTACGTGTATTAAATGTTTTAATTTCCAACAAGCCGGTTGATGGTAACACATATTCCCCACTAAAGATCACATTCACTTTTAAGATTGATTGCTTAAGGCTGGATTTAATTTTATTTTTGAAGATCTTTTTAGCTTTCTCGAAAAATGTTCTCGGATTTTTAAACCCCCCTTTGTTTATTACGGCACCGGTTTTTATTCGGATATTGAAGACGGATTTGATGTCTTCCCAAATTAAATTTTTCTTCTAGACATCATCTTCAGCTACAGCGATGACCTTGAAAGAACACTGCTGCACAACTGTCTGCAAATCGCTGCACACCTGTCGCTACAAATCCCTCTATCTCTCTCGCACGCATACAATTTAGACAGAGCGCGAAGTAGGGGGCGGGAATTCAGAGGGGGAGGGGGTAAACCTCGTCTTCCGGACACTTCTTTTGCGTGACCTTGAAAGAAGTACAAAGGTCAATGGGCAGACCCCCGTGTTCGTAGCCGCTTTCGATGGTCGTCGTCATCGACTGTGAATTTGTGCAAATTTCAAGGTTTCGTAGATAATGAGCCCGTACCGCCCTTGCTACCCTACTGATATTAATAAGCTTCGACTGCAAAGGTCATTATTAGCAGTAGTATATTACGAAATTTTTACATAATATTATTCATATTATTGCAATATATACATAGTTTAAATTAAATACATATATACTTATAAATATATATACACCCACAAACACACATAGTTGCAGTGTAGAGTTTTTTATATGAGACACTTTTTTCAAATCCCAGTTTTGGACTCCGACCTAACTTTTCTTCTCGACAGCGTACCAACAAATGCCTTCTTAATGTTCAAGAAGGATTTCATAGTTACGGCTTGCTTCATTCACACCCATCTCCTTCAATTTTACCTTTTTTACCGCCGCTAATAAACTTTTTTCACTCCATGTTGCCATTGTTGTCTTCAAAAAGTAAAAAAATAAATAAGGACCAAATTATGTTGGAGCATATTTCGTCTATTTTACTGGGGCATTTTCACAACAACCGGTGTAAAATAGCCCTGCAGTGTATTAGCAATTATGAAAGAAATACCAATAATATTCATACGAAATTTTGTAGCTTATGAAATGTAATTTCGTTTCGTGCTCCCAGTTTTTTCAAATTAAATTATGCTAACGAGAAATAAACCATTTAGATAAATTTTCACGTCGTAAAGTGATGAGTAAGAATTCGAAGAACTTGAAAAGCCGGTGAAAGGTACTGCCAAAAGTACGGCGTTAAGTGTGGAACCCTAAAATGTTACTTGTCATAGACCAGGTCCCTGCTCCAAGGAGCACGATCGCGGCGTCGAAAAGTAGAGACTCACGGCCTAGATGGAAAACGCGAAATAAAGCAAATGGACTGTATTGCGCACAGTCTGACGCGATTGTACAATGCTGGAGATGGAATTGGATACAAATACAGGTTAATAAACCTGTAAGCCAATTGACTTACCTAGTAGTTGAAGCGTGGTCTTATCAAAGGACCCTTTGAGCTGCTGTAGGCTTTTGGTCTACCAGGACTGGAATAGAGAGATTTTACGAACAGCCGCATACGATATACTTAGTAAGTCCAAACTGTATTCGCAAATTGTCGTTGAACAAACACTAATGGCGAGTTGCTAACGTAAGAGTTTTCTCTAACTCGAGTTAAAATCATTTGTTTTTGTATGCTACAACATACAAAAACAAATGATTTTAACTCGAGTTAGGGATAATTCTTACTTTAGCAACCGGCCATAAGACACGAGACGAATGTAAGTCACACACATTCGTGAACTGCAACAAAGCAAAGAGGCCGAAGCGGGATCGCTACCGGTAGAGCTGAGTAGACGAATATTTAACAAGACGCTCTAGGTACGAGCGATAGAACGTTACTGAGAAAAACATAATGTTAAAACTAAGAAATACCCCACTTAAATATTAAAAGTTCGCCATAGATGAGAGGCGCGAACATACGGTATCGTCAGCGTATCTAATGTTGTTAATAACCTTCTCACTAACCATTATACCTGCTGTTTCTACACTTAATGAAAAAAAATAAATAAATAAAATAAACATACAACCTCAATTAAACTTGTATATAATACACAATACATAAAACATAAAAACTAAAACTTACATAATACATCAACTTTTATTTAAGTGTATACTGGTTAGCTAAGATGGTCCCTAATTGGTCGAATCAAAACCCGTCTAAATTTTTCAGATTAGTTAGTTCACATATACTCCCGGATTTTTATTTGCTTAGATCTCAGAGGAACTACTAGTAGAGAAGGCATAACGCAAATTTTGTGTAACCTGAAGGATTGCAAGGAGAATATATATTCTGTCTCAAACTAGAGTCGACATACGCAAGGAGCTCAGAGGAACCGATCTTATCGGTTCCTCTGAGACAGAATGACGTTTATTACCGTGGGTGACCTAAATTACCGACTGAAAACGACTTCTGTGCGTGCGCATGCCGACTTTAGTTTGAGACAAAATATATTTTTTTCTTATCAATCCTTCCGGTTACGATATTTTACTTGAGTATGAATGCGCGATGCCCTCTCTATTAGTAGTTCCTCTGAGGCTTAGACAGATAATAGCTCTGTTCATTCAGAATTAGACCTCATGTATCTTAGAAAGTCGTAATCTAGTAGACAGTGGTAATCTACATGTCTGGAAAAATTTAACATGTTACACTTTTAGCACGTACACTAATAAAAATAATTGTTATCGTAAAATGAGTACTTCAGAATTACTATTACAAAAAGTCTCGGGTGTCGCGGGTTATATTTCCCGGGTCATGGGAGACGAAAAAATTGCTTAATTCCCAGTACTTTCGACCCGAGACTGTTCCGGGTATGGAAACCTAATTTATACGGCAGAATAAACCGATTCTTGCCCTTTATAAAAAACTGAAATGGTAACATGCAGCAGTTCTAGTCAAAAATGTAACCAGCCTGTCAGCAGTGATTGCGGGTTGCATACTATGGTTAATATTGTCAAATATATGAAATAATTTAAATATTATTATAAATGAACTTAAATACAAATTAAACTAAATACAACAAATTTAGTTAATTTATAAATTATCAGATTGTCGCGGATACAGGGCATCCACATCTTAGGAATAGCTTACTATGCACTAAACTGACCCGTGTTTTAACACGTAACTCTTGTCATGAAATTCTTCCACGGATTGTTTTTATATATTTCATATATAAGGAACTAAAAGTTCTTAAAAAAGAATTAAGTAAGAAGTAGTAATTAGTAATCAGTACTCTTGTGACTATTATCAATTGTGCATTGACCAACGATGGGCCTACAAAGCCCTGGTTATGTAAGTACAGTTTAAAATTATATTTTTATATTTGCTCCAGATGTGTCTCACAACTTTAATGGAATTTATTCCATTTAAGTAAAACTCTTACGATCCGGAATTAATTAGTTAATTCAATTATTGTGTCACTAGGTTGAACCTAAGCCCTACCTAGAGCCCTTATTATAAGTTATTATTGTATGTCCAATGATAGGGACTAACTTAAAAATTATTATTATGCTGTGAATTATTCATTATAATTTGTCGGTATACAGAGTGATAAATTCAGTCTCGATACTTCATTGCTGTACGACAACAATTTATCGATTTGTGTATCGACTTGTATTGTATTAAGGTGTTATCTAATTAGTACACCCTTAATCTGGCGTGGCCAGTATTGTTAGTAATTAGAATTTGTATTCTTTTATTCCTAGTAATAAATTAGTATATAGAATTTATATTCCTTTATTCATACAACCCCCCAAAATAAACCTAGGCGTGACATATGGTGGAGGCGCCGTTTTTTAAGGGTCGTGAGGCACATTTGGAGTCAAATTGTATATACATATATTAATCATAGTTAGTAAGATAGTGTAAAATTATTTTCATGTGCTAAAATAATACTTGTATACGGACATGGCTAAAACATATGGAAAAAGTGACAGTGCTAGTGACAAACAAGCAATAAAAAATATTAAACGTACACGGGCGAAGAAAGTATTTCCAATTCTTACGCGGAGCCACTCGGTTGAACGTAAGATATCCGCGAGGAACGCGTCGGTCGCCGAGAGTGAGGTACGACTGCGGACTAATTCACTAAACTTGTCCAGCGCAGGGCCGGCTTTAGAAATTTCTACGCCAGATTTTTTAAGTAGTACTCGAGCTTTTAATAAAAGCGGTAAAACAGTACGTTCGCCATCAACCAGATTAAATTCAGTACTTTCAATTCATAGGGTTACAGACAATATTTTTTCTGGTCAAGAAAAATTTACACACACACCAGTAATACAATTACACTTTGACTATTCGAGTAATTTTCAAATAATTGGGATAATAAATTAAAACTTAGATATTTTGGGGCAAGTTTAAGGATACATGCATCCGATTGGTATATAATATACGGAAACGAGAACGGGTTAGCAACATGGGACGAACTAAAAAAAGAATTCGAAAAAATATTTTTCCCGATGAACTATCGTGCTGATCTAGAACGCGTGTTAATTAATAAAATTCAACAACCAGGTGAAAACTTGAAGAGTTATTACTATACGGTTCGTACACTTTGCTATAAAGTAGATAAGAAAATGTGTCCAGTTATGTTTAACTTACCACCATAGACAGATGTATGTGAGTGACACCGATGATATATTAAATTATTTTTTTATCAAAAGTTCGCACTGATCTAATCGCACATAATGAGTAAATAATTTATAATTATTTTACTAACAACATAACAAACACCGCACATAACACTCAGTATACACTAAAATAAACGAGAAAAAATCGCTCGCTCGTGTCCAGGGCATGTCCCAGCGCGGAGCGGGGGGCGACATCTATTACAAACAAGTTTAATTAATAATTAACTAGTGTTATTCAACCCCATCTACAAACGACAAAATGAACCCAAACCAAACCGAAACTATAAATTATGCGAATGCCCTAAAAAACCAAAAACAACCGGAAATAGATATCCCAAATATGGACCAAGCTATAGTTTTAACAACTATTAACGATATACGGACAGAAGAATATGTCTACGCTGTAGGCAAAATTATAAAACCATATAATATTATTGGAGCATATAAAATGTTATTTGACAGGATGTGCATCTACCTGAAAAATAAAGACTTGGTAAATAAATTCGTAGAAGAAAACCCAACAATAAATATCCAGAACCATGATATTCAAGTACGACATCTTGTAAAACCGGCTAAAAGACTGATAGTATCAAACGTCGCTTTAATAATTCCACACTCAATAATAATAAATAAACTGGAACTATTGGGTCTGAAAATGGCGTCCCCAATGAAATATTTGCGCGCCCCCCTGAAAAACCCAGAATACGCCCACGTAATCTGTGACCGAAGACAGGTGTATGTAGAGCCGACGGATGATGAAATTCCCGAAACAGAATGGATTGCGTATGGAAACACTTCGTACAGAATATTTATTTTTGACGCTTCTCTTATATGCAATAACTGCAAAAAAAAAACGGACATAAAACTGAAAAATGCAAAATAAATCAAATAAACCTAGGCGAACAAGAAACCCCAACCCCAGATGTTAACACAACAGAAGAAGAAACAGATATTCAAGAACAAAATCAGACGGACAAGAAGACAAAAAAAATAGAAGAACAAAATAAAAATAATCTCAACATAAATGACGAATCAGAAAAGAAGAACGATGAGAAACCAACCAAAATAGAAAATTCTACACCCAGCTGCTCAAGTCAAAAAAAAGGGGCGCCCAGCAGTAGTATAGAATCTATAAACGAAGAAAACGCCATAGTACAAAATTCTCAAAAAAAAGGTAAATATGGAAGGTCCCGATCTTTAAGTCCAAAAGAAAAAAACACTGAAAATATAATTGATGAACAAATGAAGTGTTTACAACCAATATTTAATAGTAATAAATTTATACTCCCGTTCGACTTATTCAAAAAATTCGTAGAAGATACACAAAAATCAGACGACCTATTAGCAGGGGCAAGAGACTACACCGATAATATTGATGGTTTAGTCAGTATGATGAACCAATTACACAAAAGAGCGAATAGAACAATCAAAACAAAAATAACTCTAATTACAAAAAAAATTGATAAACTGCTGGACGAGGAGAAGGAAGTAACTCAACATTAACATGGAAATCGTGCAGTGGAATCCTAACAGTTTCTATGCACATCTACCGGAGCTACAAAAAATAATATCGGAAGTAAATCCATCTCATATATGCCTACAGGAGACCAGACTAAAACGAAATCAACAAACTCAACTTACAAACTATTCTTGTTTTAGGAAAGATCGCAATAATGAAAGAAATGCCAGCGGTGGAGTGGCAATTTTCATCAGAAAAAATATTCAAGCGGAAGAAATAAATCTCATCACTAATCATGAAGCAATAGCGGTAACTACAACTTCAACAGAAAAAATCACAATCTGCAATATTTATATCCCCCCTGATACTCACAGAAACGAACTTGACATTGAAAACTTAATAAAACAACTCCCAAAACCATTTCTTTTACTTGGCGATTTCAATGCACACAGCCCTATCTGGGATCTTACGCAAGAGAATACAGACAGACGCTAGAGGAAAATACATAGAAAAACTGACAGAAGATGAACTAATTATTCTAAATGATGGTTCACCAACACATTTCTGCGCACGAACCGGAAGTTTAACAAGCATCGACTTAACCATTAGCGACCCAACGATTTCACACAAAATGGATTGGAAAACTCTCCCCCACCTCTATGGAAGCGATCATTTCCCAATATTAATTTCAATGCCGGAAGTAAACCAAGAAATAAGTAACACCAATTATGTAAAATGAAAACAAGACGAGGCAAATTGGGATTTATTCACTTGTCTTGCTGAAACAGAAGACAGACATATTACTGATATAAACCAAGCAGTTGAGAACATAACAACCACAATTCTTAACGCAGCAAACCAAGCAATTGGAAAGAAGAAAGAACCAAACAAAAAGTCTGTACCCTGGTGGAACAAAGATTGCCAAGAAGCTGTTAAAAAACATAAGAAAGCATTGTATAAATTTAAGAAGAACAATAATGAAGAGAATATGATTGAACTAAAGAAATCCAGGGCATACGCAAAAAGAATACTTAAAAGTAGGAAAAAAGAAAGTTGGCGGCAATATGTGTCTACCCTAACCGCTGATACTCCCATAAAAGAAGTTTGGAACAAATTAAGAAAAATAAAAGGCTCCAAAATTATATATGAAACATCGTCTCTCATCAACGACCAAAAAATAATTTCATATTCACAGGAAATAGCCAACACTTTCGCCGAAATATTCGAAAAAACATCAAGTAATAGCGTATATGATGAAGAATTCTTAATACACAAAACGAACCAGGAGAAGGAAAGTATAATTAATGAGAGTGTTAATGACGATATTAATATGCCACTAACAAATAGAGAGCTCTACGAAGTCTTGAAGAAGGTGAAGAAGAATAGCAGCCAAGGACCAGACAACATCACTTATGAAATGTTACAACACCTACCAGGAAACACCATGGAGTACCTACTCAATATATTTAACTATATTTGGCTAAACAATGTATACCCTGACGAATGGAGGAAAGTCACCGTCTTACCAATCCATAAACCAAATAGAAGTAAAACCGACCCTCTTAATTACCGCCCGATATCTCTAGCAAATACAATGAGTAAAGTTTTAGAGAGAATTATTAACAAAAGGATTATATGGCACTTAGAAATAAATAAACTATTAAATAACCAGCAGTGTGGATTCAGAAAAGGAAGAAATACGATGGATCAAATTGTAGCTCTTACTTCAGAGATCTTAAATGCTTTCACACACAAACAAAATCTAATTGCGGTCACATTCGATATCGAAAAAGCCTACGATACGTGCTGGAAGTATCATATACTTAAAACAATAAAAGTTTGCGGAATCACAGGTAATGCATTTAACTATACCAACAACTTTTTAAAGAAAAGATTATTTCAAGTAAGAGCAAACAAATGTATATCAGACTGGAGATGTCAAGAAAACGGTGTACCACAGGGCTCCCCCTACAGCGTCACATTATTTCTAATAGCGATAAATAATATTGTATCAAACATCAGATTCCCAGTTTCCACTTGTCTATTTGCTGACGATCTTTTAATTTTTTGTCGAGGAAAAAATCTCCAAAGAATACAGACATATTTACAAGCTGCAATATCCGAAATTGAAGAATGGACAAAGAAAACAGGCTTTAAAATATCAACGGAAAAAACCAATGCTATACACTTTACAAAATGCAGAAAATATGACCAAACATCTTTAAAATTCAATAATAGCGATATTCAGTATGCTGATAAAATAAAATATCTTGGAGTAACTTTCGATAAAAAATTAAATTGGAAACAACACATAAGAGCCTTGAAAACCGAAAGCGTGAAAAGATTAAATATTATGAAAGCTGTCAAAAGTCAAGAATGGGGTGCAAGTAGGAAAATTCTTTTAACGCTGTAGAAAACTATCATCAGACCCAAATTAGACTATGGATGCATAGTCTATGGCCTAGCTAAAAAGCACCTGCTAAAAATCATTGATGCAGTTCACCATACAGCCATCAGATACGCCAGTGGAGCATTCAGAACCAGCCCTATCTCAAGTGTCCTTTGCGACGCAGGCGAACCACCGCTGCAAGCAAGAAGAGACGAAATAACCCTTTCCTATATCAAAACCATTGTAAACAACTCCTCTCATCCCACATTCCCACACTTATTCCAAAATAATTATGCAATGAAAACCTCAAATGAATTCCAACAGAAAATCCAAAACATATTAACAAACCTAAATCTTAATATTTCAACCATCCAAAAATCAACGGTCAAAAATCCTCCGCCTTGGACTAGAAAACAACCTAAATTCATTTTAACCCTGTCGGAATATCCGAAACATTCCACATCCCCATCCTTATACAAAAGTCTGTTGCAGGAAATAAAAGAAGTACACAGCGGAATGGAAGTAGAGAATATCTACATAGACGGCTCGAAAATTGACGGTAAAGTAGGAGCCGGCTTAGTCACTGACACCGAAACAAAAAAATACCACCTCCCAGAAACTGTATCCATCTACACGGCTGGAGAATTTGCACTTCTAAAGGGTATTGAGTACATTAACAGTAACAATAAAAATAAATTATTTATAGTCCATACCGACTCACTAAGTGTAATGCAAAATTTACAAAAAATGTACTCAAAAAGTCCTACTATCGAAGAAATCCAACAAAAAATATACGAGTCAGTTGATGATGGGAAAAACATTTCCATAATATGGATACCATCACATGTGGGCATACCTGGTAATGAGAAAGCTGACATCGCCGCCAAAGAAGCCACCAAGAACACGGAACTTACAAATATTCCCATCCCAGCTAGAGACTACAAAAATCTCATAAAGGAAAAAACTATGATCCGATGGAATGAACAATGGGCTGAAACAGATATAAATAGGAATCATCTGAGGCAAATTAAGTCCAACACCAGTGCATGGCCCGCAAGGAAAAGTAGGAGAGAAGATTTAGTGATTACCCGACTGAGAATCGGACATAGTCTACCTACCCACAAACACCTGTTTGACCATACAGAACCTGCAAAATGTGCTACATGTGACACAACCCTTACTGTGAAGCACATCTTAATAGAATGCCCGCAATATGCTGCCCAACGGACACAAAACAATATCCTCGAACAAGACCTGAAAGACTTATTGGGAAATAATGCAGACATAATACATAAATTAATACAATTCCTGAAAGAAATAAATATGTATAATGAAATATAATATCCATGTAATATAATTGTATATAGTAATGTAAGAAACGAAAATGTATGTATATATAATGTATATAAAACTGAGTGGGTGCTAATAGCCATGGCAGCTGAAGCACCCCTAAATAAACTTTAATTAAAAAAAAAAAAAATGTGTCCATCAAGAATTCAGAATTATATAGAACTAGGTATGCTACCGCACTGCAGAACACAAATATCATTACAGATACCACATAGTTTAACAAAATTAAAAAATTTAATTGATGTAGTCTGTAGGGATGAAGACATGGAACTAAAGTTAAACAACGCGGGTAACGAAGAAATAATAGTGAATAGATATTTTAAGCAAAATAGAAATTGTAGTAGAAATTTTAATCAAAACAGGAATTTTAGCCAAAATTACGGACAAAATCAAAACTTTAATAGAAATTACAATACAAATAGAAATGTTGGCAGAAACTACAGCGAAAATAGAAATGTTGAAAAAACTGGCAATTTTCAAAATTTTAGATCGCAAAGAGACCAGCCAAATAGACCAAGCTTTAATAACGCAAGTCCTCAACAATAAGATGTTAAAACAAGAACTGTAGAGGGCAAACGTATTTGCTTTAGCTGTAGTAGATCAGGTCACGTCGCTAGCGCTTGTCCAAATAGATAGAGGGCACAAAAAACGCACACCCTCAAAATACAGCCATGAACGAAAGACATGTTCAATCGAACTCGGGAAACGAGGGGAATCCCTAGTTTCTGATAAGGTTATGCGAGTAGTAGGCATGATTAATAAAAGTTACGGGATGATTATAAAGCACTGGCTTGATCAATCAATGTTAATATTCAATTCGGAAACTGGACCACCGCAATTAATGCGGCAGTGGTTCGCTGAAGTCCATATGATCTTATATTAAGAGTAAAATTTTTAACTGAGTTCAGGATGTAATTTATTTCACAGATATGCAATTGACTTTGTTGAAATTGATACTCATATACGCTCGAGTTACGATAGTAAATATATCCTGCTTATTACTAAAAGAGATAGAAATGCTAGTAAAATACATGCAAATACTAGTCTAGCATATATCACAGTAGGAAATGATATAGTATTTATTATAGAATTTGGATAAGGGAAAAATTGAACATGATACCGCACCCACTCTCGACAAAAATCTTGGGGCATTCTCGTCTATAATTACAAACAAACTTGTTTAACAGATACCGCAGAACATTGTATAGACACAGGGGTCGCAGCTCCCGTTTATAAAAAACCTTATTGTGTTTCGCATGAGAACGAGACAATTTACAAATCCAGATTAAAGATATGCTTGAGTATAAAATTATAAGGTCTACGGTTAGCTTTGGAGTTGTCCAATAGTTTTAGTTAAAAAGAAAGATGATAGTTGGAGATTTTGCGTGGACTACAAAATGTTAAATGCAGTTAGTAAAAAAGACATATATCAATTACCGGTTATAGAAGATATGTTAAGTTACATGGGCAAAGCAAAAGTCTTTGCAATTATAGATTTATTTAGCAGTTATTGGCAAGTACCAATTAGAAAGTAGGATAAACTAAAATCAACGTTTATAACCATGGAATAAGCAGTGATATATTTAGGAACAAAAGATGTCTTAACAGTATGTTATATTAGGTAGTAGAGGTAATTGCTTAAATCTTTTAAGATCATATTTAAATAATAGAAGTCAACAAGTGTATCACAATTCACTAAGTACGAAGGTAATGCTATATCGTGGTATACCACAGGGTTCAATATTAGGTCCATTTTTATTCTTGCTTTTTATTAACGATTTACCAGCTAATATTAATGCAAGTACAGTTCTCTTTGCAGACGATACATCATTCACAATTAGCCGAAATTATTATGATGATGATCTTGCCGACATTAAAACCATAATGAAGGCAGCAAAAGATTGGTTTACAGCGAATGAACTTACTTTGAATGAGGACAAAACTATGCAAATGAGATTTTCTTCCCGTCCAATTACAGATTGTGAGGCTAATAACCCCCAAATAAAATTTTTAGGCATTTACCTTGACCAACAACTACACTGGAAAAATCATGTTAACGCAGTCAGTGCTAAGTTGAGTACTGCAATATACGGAATACGCAAGATCCAGCAAAATGTTAATGAAGAAGCTGCTCGCATTGCATATTTTGCTTTATTCCATTCAATAATGACCTACGGCATTACTATATGGGGTAACTCTACTCTATCAATAAAAATTTTTCTTTTACAAAAAAAAGCAGTAAGGGCAATAACTAATATTAATCGTAGAGATTCCTGTAGATCAAAATTTAAATTATTAAAAATATTAACCCTATACGGTGCATATATATACGGTAATGTAGTAGAAATTCACAAACATGATCAAAATTTATTATTAAAAAAACAAATGCACAGTTACAGCACCCGTAACAATCATTTTGTAAATATTCCTAGTCATCGTTTAACCGTCACAAAAAAAGTTCTTGCTACAAAATATGAGATGTATAACAAAATTCATCCCACAATACAAAAGCTACCCCACAATAAATTTAAATATGTAATGCGAGAGTTCTTAATTAACTTATGCCCATATAGTATTCTCGAATTTATGAATTCAGAAATACTAATGTACAACTGAGAATGTGTAAACCCTATATTATTTGTTTATTTATTTATTTATTTTTTTAATTACTATTTATGTTTTGATTTTAATTTATAAATTTTGAAATATTTTGTAACACTAAAGTGTAATTATTAATGAAGTGTATTTTTTTTTGTATCTGACGACCCTCTAAAACTGTACTGTTTTCTATAAGGCAATAAACATTATTATTATTATTATTATTATTATTATTTATTTTCTATTAATAAGAAATTTACAGGGCTTTAGGGCATAATAAAATAAAAGAAGAAAAAACTAATGACTCTTTGAATTTTAGATTGTTTATTTTTATCACAGTCAGTTTCGTTGAAGAAGGAATCCCAACAAAGATGATAGCAGGGGCTGATTGGAAACAGTTACCAGAAACTACGAGGTGCCCAGTACATAGATGTACAGCAGGAACCGGAACACACGACCATGATATAATTTTTTGTTGCAGCAACATGAATAATTGTGATATTGATAATTGTAGCCTACTTACTCTTTAACACGATCAAGAGAGCAGACAAAGGAAAGGAATAAATAAGTATCACCAGGAGAGTGATGAGTTATCAAGTTTGGAAGAGGCTCTAAGAGAGAGCAACGTATGTACTCTAACGCCGCCCGGGGGTGGAAGCATTTTGTTAATTTTTTTAGGCCGGCGCGGGACAGGACGAGTCCGGAAATCGTGCCTGTTCGGGGAGTAAATCCCTGTGAGTGGTCCGCACACCTCACCCAGCTTACAACCTACGACAGAGGGTATCCTGCGTAGAAGGTGTTGTCCCGAGGCCGATGAGGGTAGCAGCCGGCGCGGACCATTCTCCGTTTATTACACCATGGTGGATACATATATATATATGGCTAGCACATAGGATATATGTTTGATTTGTTAGTATATTGTCAAATATATGAAATAATTTAAATATTGTTATAAATGAATTTAAATACAAATTAAACTAAATACAACTCTGTTAATCTACAAATTTAGTTAATTTATAAATTATCAGATTGTCACGGATACAGGACATCCACATCTAAGGAATAGCTTACTATGCACTAAACTGACCCGTGTTTTAACACGTAACTCTTGTCATGAAATTCTTCCACGGATTGTTTTTATATATTTCATATATAAGGAACTAAAAGTTCTTAAAGAATAATTAAGTAAGAAGTAGTAACTAGTAATCAGTACTCTTGTGACTATTACCAATTGTGCATTTACCAACAATGGGCCTACAAAGCCGTGGTTATGTAAGTACAGTTTAAAATTATATTTTTGTATTTGCTCCAGATGTGTCTCACAACTTTAATGGAATTTATTCCATTTAAGTAAAACTCTTACGATCCGGAATTAATTAGTTAATTCAAGTATTGTGTCACTAGGTTGTACCTAAGCCCTACCTAGAGCCCTTATTTTAAGTTATTATTGTTTGTCCAATGATAGGGACTAATTATTATTATGCTATGAATTGTTCATTATAATTTTTCGGTATACAGAGTGATAAATTCAGTCTCGATACTTTAATTTCATTGTTGTACGACAACGATTTATCGATTTGTGTATCGACTTGTATTGTAATAAGGTGTTATCTAATTAGTACACCCTAAATCTGGCGTGGCCAGTATTGTTAGTAATTATAAATTGTATTCTTTTATTCCTATCAATAAATTAGTATATAGAATTTATATTCTTTTATTCATACAAACCCCCCAAAACCAACCTAGGCGTGACATATGGTGGAGGCAGCCGTTTTTTAAGGATCGTGAGGCACATTTGGAGTCAAATTGTATATACATATATTAACCATAGTTAGTAAGATAGTGTAAAATTATTTTCATGTGCTAAAATAATAATTGTATATGGACATGGCTGAAAAATATGGAAAAAAGTGACAGTGCTAGTGACAAACAAGCAATAAAAAATATTAAACGTACACGGGCGAAGAAAGTATTTCCAATTCTTACAATTCAAACGCGAAGCCACTCGGTTGAACGTAAGATAGCCGCGAGGAACGCGTCGGTCACCGAGAGCGAGGTACGACCGCGGACTAATTCACTAATCTCGTCCAGCGCAGGGCCGGCTTTAAAAATTTCTACGCCAGATTTGTTAAGTAGTACTCGAGCTTTTAATAAAAGCGGTAAAACGTTCACCATCAACCGAATTAAATTCAGTTTCTTCAATTCATAGGGCTACAGACAATATTTTTTCTGATCAAGAAAAATTTACACACACACCAGTAACACAATTATACTTTGACGATTCGAGTGATTCGGATAATTTGGACGATACCAAAATTGATAATCAAGTTTTAGATAGTAAAACATTAAGTACAGAAACTCAAAATATACAAGCAGTAATAACCCATACAAATACAGATTATAGAGACACCATACAAATGAATACAAACACACAAGTCGAAAACGAAAACATGGCAGAAAATAACACAGTAAATGAAACACAAACGGTACACGAGACAACAATTAACAACATTAAAACACAAAAAGGACCACCGGTGAAACCAACATATGTACAACCGGGATATTTTGATCCAGATACAGGGTCAGACCCAATCGAATTTTTAGAAAACTATGAACGTGCGGGAGTTTCGAATAATTGGGACAATAAATCAAAACTTAGATATTTTGGGGCAAGTTTAAGGGTACATGCATCCGATTGGTATATAACATACGGAAACGAGAACGGGTTAGCAACATGGGACGAACTAAAAAAAGAATTCGAACAAATATTTTTCCCGATGAACTATCGTGCTGATCTAGAACGCGTGTTAATTAATAAAATTCAACAACCAGGTGAAAACTTGAAGAGTTATTAGTATTCGGTTCGTACACTTTGCTATAAAGTAGATAAGAAAATGTGTCCATCAAGAATTCAGAATTATATAGAACTAGGTATGCTACCGCACTACAGAACACGAATATCATTACAGATGCCAGATAGTTTAACGAAATTAAAAAATTTAATTGATGTAGTCTGTAGGGATGAAGACATTTAACTAAATTTAAATAACGCTGGCAACGAAGAAATAATAGTGAATAGATATTTTAAGCAAAATAGAAATTGTAGTAGAAATTTTAATCAAAACAGGAATTTTGGCCAAAATTATGGAAAATATCAAAACTTTAATAGAAATTACAATACAAATAGAAATTGTGGCAGAAACTACAGCCAAAATAGTAATGTTGAACAAGCAGGCGATTTTTAAAATTTTAGATCTGAACCAAATAGAAAAGGTTTTAGTAACGCAAGGCCTCAACTCATAAGATGTTAAAACAAGAACTGTAGAGGGCAAACGTATTTGCTTTAGCTGTAGTAGACCAGGTCACGTCGCTAGCGCTTGTCCAAATAGATAGAGGGCACAAAAAACACACACCCTCAAAATACAGCCATGAACGAAAGACATGTTCAATCGAACTCGGAAACGAGGGGTATCCCTAGTTTCTGATGAAGATAACACACTCAGGTATAAGGTTATGCGAGTAGTAGGCATGATTAATAAAAGTTACGGGATGATTATAAAGCACTGGCTTGATCAATCAATGTTAATATTTAATTCGGAAACTGGACCACCGCAATTAATGCGGCAGTGGTTCGCTGAAGTCCATATGATCTTATATTAAGAGTAAAATTTTTAACTGAGTTCAGGTTGTAATTTATTTCACAGATATGCAATTGACTTTGCATAAAGGTGACAATAAAATCTGCAGGTTGCAATTCAGTAAGGAAAGTGTATCTGAATCCAAAGAAAAAGCGACTATGGGTGACAATAAAACTTGGGATGAATTACCATCCTTTGCGAGTATTTTAGATAAAAGTAGTAAAATTAAAATTTGTGCTAAAAAGTCAATGGTAATTCTTCCTGGAGAAACAATTGAGTGTGAAGTTTATTCGGTAGGCGACTTTCCGCTTTATAAAATTAATATAATTCCAAATAGTGAATTTTTGTTAAAGAAAAAAAAGTTGAAATTGATACCCATATACGCTCGAGTTACGGTAGTAAATATATCCTGCTTATTACTAACAGAGATAGCAATGCTAATAAAATACATACAAATACTAGTCTAGCATATATCACAGTAGGAAATGATGTAGTATTTATTATAGAATTTGGATAAAGGAAAAATTGAACATGATAACGCACCCACCTTCGACAAAAATCAAAAGAAACAGTTAATAGAATTATCTTCAGAATTTTGAGGCATTTTTTCCAAAAATTACAAATAAATTGGTTTAGCAGATACCGCAGAACATTGTATAGACACAGGGGTCGCAGCTCCCGTTTATAAAAAACCTTATTGAGTTTCGCATAGAGAACGAGACATTTACAAATCCAGATTAAAGATATGCGTGAGTATAATACGTATTATAAGGAGTACGGTTAGCCTTGGAGTAGTCCAGTAGTTTTAGTTAAAAAGAAAGATGACAGAGATTTTGCGTGGACTACAGAAAGTTAAATGCGGTTAGTAAAAAAGACATATGAATTACTGGTTATAGAAGATATGTTAAGTTACAGGGGCAAAGCAAAAGACTTTTCAAGTATAGATTTATTTAGCAGGTATTGGCAAGTACCAATTAGAAAGTAGGATAAACAAAAATCAGCGTTTATAACCATGGAATAAGCAGTGATATATTTAGGAACAAAAGATGTCTTAACAGTATGTCATATTTATGTTCTATTTAGAAGAAGTTTACAGGGCTTTAGGGTATAATAAAATAAAAGAAGAAAAAACTAATGACTCCTTGAATTTTAGATAGTTCATTATTATCATAGTCAGTGTCGTTGAAGGAGGAATCCCAACAAAGATGATAGCAGGGGCTGATTGGAAACAGTTACCAGAAACTACGAGGCGTCCAGTACAATGATGTACAGCAGGAACCGGAACACACGACCATGATATGATTTTTTGTTGCAGTAACATGAATAATTGTGATATTGACAATTGTAGCCTACCTACTCTTTAACACGATCAAGAGAGCAGATAAAGGAAAGGAATAAATAATTACCAACCAGCCAGAGTGGGGAATGAAGAAGATGGAGTACAAGATTTAGAAGAAATAACTAGGCCTAGATATCACCAGGAGAGTGATGAGTTATGAAGTTTGGATGAGGCTCTAAGAGAGAGCAACGTAGGTACTGTAATGCCGCCCGGGGGTGGAAGCATTTTGTTAATTTTTTTAGGCCGGCGCGGGACAGGACGAGTCCGGAAATCGTGCCTGTTCGGGGAGTAAATCCCTGTGAGTGGTCCGCACACCTCACCCAGCTTACAACCTACGACAGAGGGTATCCTGCGTAGAAGGTGTTGTCCCGAGGCCGATGAGGGTAGCAGCCGGCGCGGACCATTCTCCGTTTATTACACCATGGTGGATACATATATATATGGCTAGTTCATAGGATATATGTTTGATTAGTTAGTATATGATTGATTTTTATGAGCTCGATTTTTATTTTGATGGATTTTATATGATTGATTTTTGTGAGCTCGATTTTTATTTTGATGGATATTATATGATGATTTTTATGAGCTCGATTTTTATTTTGATGGATACTATATGATGATTTTTATGAGCTCGATTTTTATTTTGATGGATATTATATGATGATTTTTATGAGCTCGATTTTTATTTTGATGGATATTATATGATGATTTTTATGAGCTCGATTTTTATTTTGATATATACTATATGATGATTTTTATGAGCTCGATTTTTATTTTGATGGATATTATATGATGATTTTTATGAGCTCGATTTTTATTTTGATGGATTTTATATGATTGATTTTTATGAGCTCTATTTTTATTTTGATGGATATTATATGATTGATTGGTATGAGCTCGATTTTTTATGGATTTTTATGGATATATTTTTGATTATTGGTTGGACCTCTGGTGGTAGTCGGGAAACCAGGTTGAATACTTAAGGGATTGACAATTATGAGGGTTAATAATTGTAGAGATAAATTGGGAGTACAGTAAACAAGATCAACTTACTTATAGAAAAGTCAATATCACAAACGAACAAAAATAATAAATAAAAAAGAATATTTCAAAAATGTATTCAAACTATGTTATTTACGCTAATATTAAGATTTGTAATAAGTTAAAAGAGAGAGACCACACCTGGAGCGTAATTTAAATAGTTGCCATAATATGCAACATGAGGCATCATTACTTACTTTTTGATATTAATTTATAAAGCATAAATTCATGTAGGGTAATTCAATATGATAATACTCTGTTAGAACATAACTTAATTTTGAAATTATTAAAATCAAGATTCGAAATAAAGAACTGGAACATTGAGAATAAGATACGTAGTGCCGATGGCGAGTTATCAGAAGGAGATTTTCGAGTAATCTCTAGCAGTCAGGTTAAACAAATGTTCAAAATTTTTGCGTGTTTTAGTAAAAGCTTAAGGTCAAATTTGGTACCATTTCATGAATTAGAAAGAACATAGAATGATTTCGAGATTCTAATCTTTAAAAATAATAATAAAAATTAGAAATGACTAATGAAAAAATATACAAATAACTAAGTGTCTAGTAACTACAGTAATATTTTGATAGATCTACAGATACCAATAATAAGAGCTGAGATCAGGAAAATTAATTTCTAATGATTTATACCAGTAGCTATGGCTTGGAAAGAGTTAACACGCACAATGGCAGAATATCAATTAATATAGCAGTAATCAAATTAAACAATCTGATACTGAAATTTTAAGGCCAACTTGCGATCCATATATAGATCAACTGTGCTTATCAAAAATAACTATAAAGACCATATCATAGATATACTGGGTACACAAAAGATCGTAAAAAGCTCAACATCTGAGAAACTACCAAAATATTACCCACTCAATTTCAATCGGAACGTGTTATAAAAGTAAATAATTACGAAAGTATCTTCAGCAAATTTCTTTCTAACTCACAAATGGAAGGGCCTAAAATAATTGTAACAACAGTAACACAGAGAAATATGATGTATTGAATGTCCATTAACCCTGAAGAATTCGAAAAGTTAGCATCAATAAAGTCAAAATTTCCTTGACAAGAGAAATAGAATTTAGTATAAAACAAGTTGTGCCAACAGCTTGGTTTAAACTGGACGTGATAATAAAAAATTTCAAAATTTAAAATATATTTGACAAATCCCTAAATAAAAAGGCGATAATGACATATTCAAATTAAAAGGTCAAATACTGACAGTTTAGTAGTAGACACGTTGCCTGCAGTCTCCATATCTAATTTTATAAACACCATATGTGTATTTACATATTCATACAGGATAATAATAACCTAATTTCTGTTAACACAAAAAATAAAAACACGTATTAGACTTAGTCATGTTGTGGTCATCCCACACAAGTAGCTATTAGATTAACACCAGTGTTTCGCAAAGGTTAACAGAAACGACTTATTAGAAATCGTCACCTCCTGTAGGGGTTGTAAATAGACTTACGAATGACAAAAATAAAAAATGTAACAAATATGAGAATGCAAGTTGTCGTAGTTATGTCGTCATGGCCTTTTATGATGGAAGAAGGTGGAAATATGGCCATGTTGGGCCATGGCCTTTGAAGGAGGGGGTAATGTCAAATATATGAAATAATTTAAATATTGTTATAAATGAATTTAAATACAAATTAAACTAAATACAACTCTGTTAATCTATAAATTTAGTTAATTTATAAATTATCAGATTGTCACGGATACAGGGCATCCACATCTTAGGAATAGCCTACTATGCACTAAACTGACCCGTGTTTTAACACGTAACTCTTGTCATGAAATTCTTCCACGGATTGTTTTTATATATTTCATATATAAGGAACTAAAAGTTCTTAAAGAAGAATTAAGTAAGAAGTAGTAATTAGTAATCAGTACTCTTGTGACTATTATTAATTGTGCATTGACCAACGATGGGCCTACAAAGCCGTGGTTATGTAAGTACAGTTTAAAATTATATTTTTGTATTTGCTCCAGATGTGTCTCACAACTTTAATGGAATTTATTCCATTTAAGTAAAACTCTTACGATCCGGAATTAATTAGTTAATTCAATTATTGTGTCACTAGGTTGTACCTAAGCCCTACATAGAGCCCTTATTTTAAGTTATTATTGTTTGTCCAATGATAGGGACTAATTATTATTATGCTATGAATTGTTCATTATAATTTGTCGGTATACAGAGTGATAAATTCAGTCTCGATACTTTAATTTCATTGTTGTACGACAACGATTTATCGATTTGTGTATCGACTTGTATTGTAATAAGGTGTTATCTAATTAGTACACAGTAGGATAAACAAAAATCAGCGTTTATAACCATGGAATAAGCAGTGATATATTTAGGAACAAAAGATGTCTTAACAGTATGTCATATTTATGTTCTATTTAGAAGAAGTTTACAGGGCTTTAGGGTATAATAAAATAAAAGAAGAAAAAACTAATGACTCCTTGAATTTTAGATAGTTCATTATTATCATAGTCAGTGTCGTTGAAGGAGGAATCCCAACAAAGATGATAGCAGGGGCTGATTGGAAACAGTTACCAGAAACTACGAGGCGTCCAGTACAATGATGTACAGCAGGAACCGGAACACACGACCATGATATGATTTTTTGTTGCAGTAACATGAATAATTGTGATATTGACAATTGTAGCCTACCTACTCTTTAACACGATCAAGAGAGCAGATAAAGGAAAGGAATAAATAATTACCAACCAGCCAGAGTGGGGAATGAAGAAGATGGAGTACAAGATTTAGAAGAAATAACTAGGCCTAGATATCACCAGGAGAGTGATGAGTTATGAAGTTTGGATGAGGCTCTAAGAGAGAGCAACGTAGGTACTGTAATGCCGCCCGGGGGTGGAAGCATTTTGTTAATTTTTTTAGGCCGGCGCGGGACAGGACGAGTCCGGAAATCGTGCCTGTTCGGGGAGTAAATCCCTGTGAGTGGTCCGCACACCTCACCCAGCTTACAACCTACGACAGAGGGTATCCTGCGTAGAAGGTGTTGTCCCGAGGCCGATGAGGGTAGCAGCCGGCGCGGACCATTCTCCGTTTATTACACCATGGTGGATACATATATATATGGCTAGTTCATAGGATATATGTTTGATTAGTTAGTATATGATTGATTTTTATGAGCTCGATTTTTATTTTGATGGATTTTATATGATTGATTTTTGTGAGCTCGATTTTTATTTTGATGGATATTATATGATGATTTTTATGAGCTCGATTTTTATTTTGATGGATACTATATGATGATTTTTATGAGCTCGATTTTTATTTTGATGGATATTATATGATGATTTTTATGAGCTCGATTTTTATTTTGATGGATACTATATGATGATTTTTATGAGCTCGATTTTTATTTTGATGGATATTATATGATGATTTTTATGAGCTCGATTTTTATTTTGATATATACTATATGATGATTTTTATGAGCTCGATTTTTATTTTGATGGATATTATATGATGATTTTTATGAGCTCGATTTTTATTTTGATGGATTTTATATGATTGATTTTTATGAGCTCTATTTTTATTTTGATGGATATTATATGATTGATTGGTATGAGCTCGATTTTTTATGGATTTTTATGGATATATTTTTGATTATTGGTTGGACCTCTGGTGGTAGTCGGGAAACCAGGTTGAATACTTAAGGGATTGACAATTATGAGGGTTAATAATTGTAGAGATAAATTGGGAGTACAGTAAACAAGATCAACTTACTTATAGAAAAGTCAATATCACAAACGAACAAAAATAATAAATAAAAAAGAATATTTCAAAAATGTATTCAAACTATGTTATTTACGCTAATATTAAGATTTGTAATAAGTTAAAAGAGAGAGACCACACCTGGAGCGTAATTTAAATAGTTGCCATAATATGCAACATGAGGCATCATTACTTACTTTTTGATATTAATTTATAAAGCATAAATTCATGTAGGGTAATTCAATATGATAATACTCTGTTAGAACATAACTTAATTTTGAAATTATTAAAATCAAGATTCGAAATAAAGAACTGGAACATTGAGAATAAGATACGTAGTGCCGATGGCGAGTTATCAGAAGGAGATTTTCGAGTAATCTCTAGCAGTCAGGTTAAACAAATGTTCAAAATTTTTGCGTGTTTTAGTAAAAGCTTAAGGTCAAATTTGGTACCATTTCATGAATTAGAAAGAACATAGAATGATTTCGAGATTCTAATCTTTAAAAATAATAATAAAAATTAGAAATGACTAATGAAAAAATATACAAATAACTAAGTGTCTAGTAACTACAGTAATATTTTGATAGATCTACAGATACCAATAATAAGAGCTGAGATCAGGAAAATTAATTTCTAATGATTTATACCAGTAGCTATGGCTTGGAAAGAGTTAACACGCACAATGGCAGAATATCAATTAATATAGCAGTAATCAAATTAAACAATCTGATACTGAAATTTTAAGGCCAACTTGCGATCCATATATAGATCAACTGTGCTTATCAAAAATAACTATAAAGACCATATCATAGATATACTGGGTACACAAAAGATCGTAAAAAGCTCAACATCTGAGAAACTACCAAAATATTACCCACTCAATTTCAATCGGAACGTGTTATAAAAGTAAATAATTACGAAAGTATCTTCAGCAAATTTCTTTCTAACTCACAAATGGAAGGGCCTAAAATAATTGTAACAACAGTAACACAGAGAAATATGATGTATTGAATGTCCATTAACCCTGAAGAATTCGAAAAGTTAGCATCAATAAAGTCAAAATTTCCTTGACAAGAGAAATAGAATTTAGTATAAAACAAGTTGTGCCAACAGCTTGGTTTAAACTGGACGTGATAATAAAAAATTTCAAAATTTAAAATATATTTGACAAATCCCTAAATAAAAAGGCGATAATGACATATTCAAATTAAAAGGTCAAATACTGACAGTTTAGTAGTAGACACGTTGCCTGCAGTCTCCATATCTAATTTTATAAACACCATATGTGTATTCATACAGGATAATAATAACCTAATTTCTGTTAACACAAAAAATAAAAACACGTATTAGACTTAGTCATGTTGTGGTCATCCCACACAAGTAGCTATTAGATTAACACCAGTGTTTCGCAAAGGTTAACAGAAACGACTTATTAGAAATCGTCACCTCCTGTAGGGGTTGTAAATAGACTTACGAATGACAAAAATAAAAAATGTAACAAATATGAGAATGCAAGTTGTCGTAGTTATGTCGTCATGGCCTTTTATGATGGAAGAAGGTGGAAATATGGCCATGTTGGGCCATGGCCTTTGAAGGAGGGGGTAATGTCAAATATATGAAATAATTTAAATATTGTTATAAATGAATTTAAATACAAATTAAACTAAATACAACTCTGTTAATCTATAAATTTAGTTAATTTATAAATTATCAGATTGTCACGGATACAGGGCATCCACATCTTAGGAATAGCCTACTATGCACTAAACTGACCCGTGTTTTAACACGTAACTCTTGTCATGAAATTCTTCCACGGATTGTTTTTATATATTTCATATATAAGGAACTAAAAGTTCTTAAAGAAGAATTAAGTAAGAAGTAGTAATTAGTAATCAGTACTCTTGTGACTATTATTAATTGTGCATTGACCAACGATGGGCCTACAAAGCCGTGGTTATGTAAGTACAGTTTAAAATTATATTTTTGTATTTGCTCCAGATGTGTCTCACAACTTTAATGGAATTTATTCCATTTAAGTAAAACTCTTACGATCCGGAATTAATTAGTTAATTCAATTATTGTGTCACTAGGTTGTACCTAAGCCCTACATAGAGCCCTTATTTTAAGTTATTATTGTTTGTCCAATGATAGGGACTAATTATTATTATGCTATGAATTGTTCATTATAATTTGTCGGTATACAGAGTGATAAATTCAGTCTCGATACTTTAATTTCATTGTTGTACGACAACGATTTATCGATTTGTGTATCGACTTGTATTGTAATAAGGTGTTATCTAATTAGTACACAGTAGGATAAACAAAAATCAGCGTTTATAACCATGGAATAAGCAGTGATATATTTAGGAACAAAAGATGTCTTAACAGTATGTCATATTTATGTTCTATTTAGAAGAAGTTTACAGGGCTTTAGGGTATAATAAAATAAAAGAAGAAAAAACTAATGACTCCTTGAATTTTAGATAGTTCATTATTATCATAGTCAGTGTCGTTGAAGGAGGAATCCCAACAAAGATGATAGCAGGGGCTGATTGGAAACAGTTACCAGAAACTACGAGGCGTCCAGTACAATGATGTACAGCAGGAACCGGAACACACGACCATGATATGATTTTTTGTTGCAGTAACATGAATAATTGTGATATTGACAATTGTAGCCTACCTACTCTTTAACACGATCAAGAGAGCAGATAAAGGAAAGGAATAAATAATTACCAACCAGCCAGAGTGGGGAATGAAGAAGATGGAGTACAAGATTTAGAAGAAATAACTAGGCCTAGATATCACCAGGAGAGTGATGAGTTATGAAGTTTGGATGAGGCTCTAAGAGAGAGCAACGTAGGTACTGTAATGCCGCCCGGGGGTGGAAGCATTTTGTTAATTTTTTTAGGCCGGCGCGGGACAGGACGAGTCCGGAAATCGTGCCTGTTCGGGGAGTAAATCCCTGTGAGTGGTCCGCACACCTCACCCAGCTTACAACCTACGACAGAGGGTATCCTGCGTAGAAGGTGTTGTCCCGAGGCCGATGAGGGTAGCAGCCGGCGCGGACCATTCTCCGTTTATTACACCATGGTGGATACATATATATATGGCTAGTTCATAGGATATATGTTTGATTAGTTAGTATATGATTGATTTTTATGAGCTCGATTTTTATTTTGATGGATTTTATATGATTGATTTTTGTGAGCTCGATTTTTATTTTGATGGATATTATATGATGATTTTTATGAGCTCGATTTTTATTTTGATGGATACTATATGATGATTTTTATGAGCTCGATTTTTATTTTGATGGATATTATATGATGATTTTTATGAGCTCGATTTTTATTTTGATGGATACTATATGATGATTTTTATGAGCTCGATTTTTATTTTGATGGATATTATATGATGATTTTTATGAGCTCGATTTTTATTTTGATATATACTATATGATGATTTTTATGAGCTCGATTTTTATTTTGATGGATATTATATGATGATTTTTATGAGCTCGATTTTTATTTTGATGGATTTTATATGATTGATTTTTATGAGCTCTATTTTTATTTTGATGGATATTATATGATTGATTGGTATGAGCTCGATTTTTTATGGATTTTTATGGATATATTTTTGATTATTGGTTGGACCTCTGGTGGTAGTCGGGAAACCAGGTTGAATACTTAAGGGATTGACAATTATGAGGGTTAATAATTGTAGAGATAAATTGGGAGTACAGTAAACAAGATCAACTTACTTATAGAAAAGTCAATATCACAAACGAACAAAAATAATAAATAAAAAAGAATATTTCAAAAATGTATTCAAACTATGTTATTTACGCTAATATTAAGATTTGTAATAAGTTAAAAGAGAGAGACCACACCTGGAGCGTAATTTAAATAGTTGCCATAATATGCAACATGAGGCATCATTACTTACTTTTTGATATTAATTTATAAAGCATAAATTCATGTAGGGTAATTCAATATGATAATACTCTGTTAGAACATAACTTAATTTTGAAATTATTAAAATCAAGATTCGAAATAAAGAACTGGAACATTGAGAATAAGATACGTAGTGCCGATGGCGAGTTATCAGAAGGAGATTTTCGAGTAATCTCTAGCAGTCAGGTTAAACAAATGTTCAAAATTTTTGCGTGTTTTAGTAAAAGCTTAAGGTCAAATTTGGTACCATTTCATGAATTAGAAAGAACATAGAATGATTTCGAGATTCTAATCTTTAAAAATAATAATAAAAATTAGAAATGACTAATGAAAAAATATACAAATAACTAAGTGTCTAGTAACTACAGTAATATTTTGATAGATCTACAGATACCAATAATAAGAGCTGAGATCAGGAAAATTAATTTCTAATGATTTATACCAGTAGCTATGGCTTGGAAAGAGTTAACACGCACAATGGCAGAATATCAATTAATATAGCAGTAATCAAATTAAACAATCTGATACTGAAATTTTAAGGCCAACTTGCGATCCATATATAGATCAACTGTGCTTATCAAAAATAACTATAAAGACCATATCATAGATATACTGGGTACACAAAAGATCGTAAAAAGCTCAACATCTGAGAAACTACCAAAATATTACCCACTCAATTTCAATCGGAACGTGTTATAAAAGTAAATAATTACGAAAGTATCTTCAGCAAATTTCTTTCTAACTCACAAATGGAAGGGCCTAAAATAATTGTAACAACAGTAACACAGAGAAATATGATGTATTGAATGTCCATTAACCCTGAAGAATTCGAAAAGTTAGCATCAATAAAGTCAAAATTTCCTTGACAAGAGAAATAGAATTTAGTATAAAACAAGTTGTGCCAACAGCTTGGTTTAAACTGGACGTGATAATAAAAAATTTCAAAATTTAAAATATATTTGACAAATCCCTAAATAAAAAGGCGATAATGACATATTCAAATTAAAAGGTCAAATACTGACAGTTTAGTAGTAGACACGTTGCCTGCAGTCTCCATATCTAATTTTATAAACACCATATGTGTATTCATACAGGATAATAATAACCTAATTTCTGTTAACACAAAAAATAAAAACACGTATTAGACTTAGTCATGTTGTGGTCATCCCACACAAGTAGCTATTAGATTAACACCAGTGTTTCGCAAAGGTTAACAGAAACGACTTATTAGAAATCGTCACCTCCTGTAGGGGTTGTAAATAGACTTACGAATGACAAAAATAAAAAATGTAACAAATATGAGAATGCAAGTTGTCGTAGTTATGTCGTCATGGCCTTTTATGATGGAAGAAGGTGGAAATATGGCCATGTTGGGCCATGGCCTTTGAAGGAGGGGGTAATGTCAAATATATGAAATAATTTAAATATTGTTATAAATGAATTTAAATACAAATTAAACTAAATACAACTCTGTTAATCTATAAATTTAGTTAATTTATAAATTATCAGATTGTCACGGATACAGGGCATCCACATCTTAGGAATAGCCTACTATGCACTAAACTGACCCGTGTTTTAACACGTAACTCTTGTCATGAAATTCTTCCACGGATTGTTTTTATATATTTCATATATAAGGAACTAAAAGTTCTTAAAGAAGAATTAAGTAAGAAGTAGTAATTAGTAATCAGTACTCTTGTGACTATTATTAATTGTGCATTGACCAACGATGGGCCTACAAAGCCGTGGTTATGTAAGTACAGTTTAAAATTATATTTTTGTATTTGCTCCAGATGTGTCTCACAACTTTAATGGAATTTATTCCATTTAAGTAAAACTCTTACGATCCGGAATTAATTAGTTAATTCAATTATTGTGTCACTAGGTTGTACCTAAGCCCTACATAGAGCCCTTATTTTAAGTTATTATTGTTTGTCCAATGATAGGGACTAATTATTATTATGCTATGAATTGTTCATTATAATTTGTCGGTATACAGAGTGATAAATTCAGTCTCGATACTTTAATTTCATTGTTGTACGACAACGATTTATCGATTTGTGTATCGACTTGTATTGTAATAAGGTGTTATCTAATTAGTACACCCTAAATCTGGCGTGGCCAGTATTGTTAGTAATCATAAATTGTATTCTTTTATTCCTATCAATAAATTAGTATATAGAATTTATATTCTTTTATTCATACATACCCCCCAAAACCAACCTAGGCGTGACAATATGATTGATTTTTATTTTATGGATTTTTATTTTGATGGATTTTATATGATGATTTTTATGAGCTCGATTTTTATTGTGATGGATATTATATGATGATTTTTATGAGCTCGATTTTTATTTTGATGGATTTTATATGATTGATTTTTATGAGCTCGATTTTTTATGGATTTTTATGGATATATTTTTGATTACTGGTTGGACCTCTGGTGGTAGTCGGGAAACCAGGTTGATACTTGAGGGATTGACAATTATGAGGGTTAGTAATTGTAGAGATAAATTGGGAGTACAGTAAACAAGATCAACTTACTTAACGAAAAGTCAATATTACAAACGAACAAAAATATTAAATACAAAGAATATTTCAAAAATGTATTCAAATTATGTTATTTACGCTAACATTAAGATTTGTAATAAGTTAAAAGAGAGAGACCACACCTAGAGCATAATTTAGATAGTTGCCATAATGTGCAACATGAGGCATCATTACTTACTTTTTGATATTAATTTATAAAGCATAAATTCATGTAGGGTAATTCAATATGATAATTCTCGGTTAGAACATAACTTAATTTTCAAATTATTAAAATCAAGATTCGAAGTAAAGAACTGGAACATTGAGAATAAGATACGTAGTGCCGATGGCGAGTTATCAGAAGGAGATTTTCGAGTAATCTCTAGGAGTCAGGTTAAACAAATGTTCACAATTTTTGCGTGTTTAAGTAAAAGCTTAAGGTCAGATTTGGTACCATTTCATGAATTAGAAAGAACATTGAATGATTTCGGGATTCTAATCCTTAAAAATAATAATACAAATTAGAAATGACTAATGAAAAAACATACAAATAACTGAGTGTCTAGTAACTTCAGTAATATTTTGATAGATCTACAGATAACAATAATAAGAGCTGTGATCAGGGAAATTAATTTCTAATGATTTATACCAGTAGATATGACTTGGAAAGAGTTAACATGCACAATGGCAGAATATTAATTAATATAGCAGTAATCAAATTAAGCAATCTGATACTGAAATTTTAAGGCCAATTTGCGATCCATATATAGATCAACTGTGTTTATCAAAAATAACTATAAAGACCATATCATAGATATACTGTGTGCATAAAAGATCGTAAAAAGCTCAACATCTGAGAAACTACCAAAATATTGCCCACTCAATTTCAAACGGAACGTGTTATAAAAGTAAATAATTACGAAAATAACTTCAGCAAATTTCTTTCTAACTCACAAATTGAAGGGCCTAAAATAATTGTAACAACAGTAACACAGAGAAATATGATCGATGTATTGAATATCCATTAACCCTGAAGAATTCGAAAAGTCAGCATCAACAAAGTCAAAATCTCCTTGCTTAACAAGAGAAACAGAATTTAGTATAAAACAAGTTGTCCTAACAGCTTAGTTTATACTGAACAAGATGATAATAAATTTCAAACTTTAAAATACATTTGACAAATCCCTAAATAAAAAGGCGATAATGACATATGATAAAAGGTCACATACTAACAGTTAATAGTAGACACACTGCTTGCAATCTCCATATCTAATTTATAAACACTATATGTGTATTTACATATTCATACAGGATAATAGTAACCTAAATTTCTGTTAACACAAAAAATAAAAACACTTATCAGACTCATTCATGTTGTGGTCATCCCACACAAGTAGCTATTAGATTAGCACCAGTGTTTCCACAGGTTACACTTAGGTTGTTTGCAAACGTTAACAGAAACGATTTAACAGAAATCGTCACCTCCTGTAGGGGTTGTAAATAGACATTACGGATGACAAAAATACAACAAAATGTAACAAATATGAGAATGCAAGTTGTCGTAGTTATGACCTTTTATGATGGAAGAAGGTGAAAAGATGGCCATGTGGGGCCATGGCCTTTGAAGGAGGGGGTAATGTCAAATATATGAAATAATTTAAATATTATTATAAGTGAACTTAAATACAAATTAAACTAAATACAACTCCGTTAATTTACAAATTTAGTTAATTTATAAATTATCAGATTGTCACGGATACAGGGCATCCACATCTTAGGAATAGCTTACTATGCACTAAACTGACCCGTGTTTTAACACGTAACTCTTGTCATGAAATTCTTCCACGGATTGTTTTTATATATTTCATATATAAGGAACTAAAAGTTCTTAAAGAAGAATTAAGTAAGAAGTAGTAATTAGTAATCAGTACTCTTGTGACTATTATTAATTGTGCATTGACCAACGATGGGCCTACAAAGCCGTGGTTATGTAAGTACAGTTTAAAATTATATTTTTATATTTGCTCCAGATGTGTCTCACAACTTTAATGGAATTTATTCCATTTAAGTTAAACTCTTACGATCCGGAATTAATTAGTTAATTCAATTATTATGTCACTAGGTTGAACCTAAGCCCTACCTAGAGCCCTTATTATAAGTTATTATTGTATGTCCAATGATAGGGACTAACTTAAAAATTATTATTATGCTGTGAATTATTCATTATAATTTGTCGGTATACAGAGTGATAAATTCAGTCTCGATACTTTAACTTCATTGCTGTACGAAAACGATTTATCGATTTGTGTATCGACTTGTATTGTATTAAGGTGTTATCTAATTAGTACACCCTTAATCTGGCGTGGCCAGTATTGTTAGTAATTAGAATTTGTATTCTTTTATTCCTAGTAATAAATTAGTATATAGAATTTATATTCTTTTATTCATACAACCCCCCAAAATCAACCTAGGCGTGACAATATAAATACAACAGTTACTTTTAAAACTTGCTTTATACTCCTATTCTGTACCAAAATGTATACCTAAATAGCCATATTATGTTAAATTTCTAGTCAGATGTGTATTTTATAAGATAGTACTAAATCTGGTCTTGTTATTTTATCACCGCCTGTAAACTTAACATGTTTGTTTCAGAATTGGGGTATTAAATACCAGTTAAGCTTTTTGAAATAAGTGCGTGACAAAAGTTCGACCTGCGCCACTTGTAACAAGAAGAAGAGATGTCATTTTTTAATGTATCGCTTTTAAAGGATGACAATTTTATTTGACGACATAAAGATTGTATTATAATTTTTGTTTCATACAATTCTAATATAATTATTTTAAAATACGTTTAAGATTATTTCCTATTGTAGTATTAGAATATTTTTACGATAATTTTAAATAATAAATATTAAATCTACATTTAAGACCAATATTAAAGAGTAGGGTGACCATTTTCTTAAGAAGGCAATACGGGATGGAGCAAAAAAAAATCGGGGTCCTCATCTCCCAAATCCAAGTGAAGAGCAAAAAAATAGGTCCTCACCTCCCAAATCCAAGTGAAGAGCAAAAAAAATGTCTTCACCTCCCAAATCCAAGTGAAAAGCAAAAAAAAGGTCCTCACCTCCCAAATCCAAAATGCGGGACAAAATTTTAAAATGCGGGACGAATGGTCACCCTATTAAAGAGCCATCTGGTGCGTTAACAAACACAGACATAATCGTTAAAAATGCCAGTCTTTACATTATACGAGGGTCACGCTAAAATTATTGAGAATAATGGTGCGATTCTGAAGTAAAAGGTTAAGTCGAACATCGACGGATACGTCCGAAGTTGAACGATGTTAGAAAAACGGTATTCTGAAGTGGCGGTATGTTTACATTCGTCAATGTAAGTTAACATTTTAGGTGTTAGATTAACCGGTAGCAAAAACTTTGACGGAATTAAAAGTAGAGCGGTTTTAAATGTTATTTTGAACAGGTATTTATTATTTTTTAACCAAAATCATTAAAAATGAATCATGAAATTATTGCATTTATATTCTAATTTAAGATATATTGAATTACAAACAAATTTACAATATATATATATATATATATATACTATTTTAAATCTGTAGTACAAACTTTAAGACTAGTGAGAGCAAAAATAACAACGAATTTATATTTGAATATAAAAATATTTATTGCCTACAAAAAAATGTAACTACCTTAATTTCTAAAAAATCTGACAAAAATTCTTTTTCATCTTCATCGTAACTACCCAGCTTATGATATTGCTGAACACAAAAATTTTTCAATAATTTTTATCAATTTTTTGCCTATTAAAATCTACCCGGCAAACCTTAAATTAAAATAAAACATATTGCATTTAAATTTTTGCCACCTACACATGATAAACACTTTTAAGATCAACAAAATTAGTAAATGCTACTTTTCTCTACACCGATAAGCCACATTCTTCAACTGTTGTCATTTAAATTCCAATTTGTGGATTTGCTCGTACTGCATTTCTACTCTGACGAATCTTATAGTATTTTCCACGGGTCTAATTTTCTCAGTCTTTATACATATACACCATACATCTTTTAATGATGTACTCAAATGTGGAAGATGAACGAGGTGAAGAAAAAGAAGAAGAAGAAATGGAAGTGGAAAATATTGTTGACCATATTACAACACCGCGAAATTGCCACTTTATGTGGATTAAGAATCTATCAAGATTACTGTACCCACAGATTTCCAAATCTTCAACTGTTGTCATTTATCTTCCAATTTGTGGATTTGCTCGTACTGCATTTCTGCTCTGACGAATCTTGCAGTATTTTGTACGGGTCAAATTTTCTCAGTCTTTGAATCGCTAAAAATAATTATGTCATTTATATTATGGTCTATTTGTATAATTTTTAAAAAAATAAATAAAATAACTTATTTTACTCTCTAACTATAAATGCATTCTGCCATATCTTGCAAATAAATTTCATATTGTTTGATGTCATGACAAAATGAGTTTAATACATGTTATGACCATACCTTTGGCTGCTTTTGTTTAGCCTTTAAATTAGTTTTTTTTTTTTTTAAATTGTATTATATTTTGGATGTTTTTTGTTACTCTTTCTTATTTTTGAATAATATTTCAACTGTTTTTAAAAACACTAACCTAACAAAAAGTAATTCTAACAGATATCACAACAACCGTAAAGATAGCCCCAATGTTAATTTTACACCGGAAACAAGCTATAATATTGGGATTTACATCGAGTTGTTCAGAATACAGATTCGGACGAAAACATTCTCCCCATAATTTTTAAGCCCAAAAATTAGTCAAAAGTTCACATCAGGTGATTATGTAGATGTTTTATTACTAATACTAGGTTATTACCCGTCAACAATGACGGATTTATAATAAAATAATTTCAATTGTTTGTATGTGTATTTGGTTTTATTATTTATCGTATCCTAATTTCGTCGCCAGTCTGCGAATCATGGGACAGGATATCACCAGTTAGCTAATCACGGGAGAGGGCGTCACCTGTCAGCCAATCAAGAAACAGGGTGTCCCCAGTTAGCCAATCACGAGAACTTTAGAAAGATTGACGTCATAATGTTACCGACACTACATACAGACACTTGCTAAATATATAGTTAGATTATTTATTCATTAACTTTTTAAGATGAGAAAACGATTCATTTTTACTTAGTACATTACATTTATATTGTTAAAACTAAAAATAATTTGAGACGTTAATTTATGCCTACGAAACCCTAGACATATCTATATGTAATTATATTCGTAGATACTTAGAGAATAAATCTGCAAAATATTGTTCATATCAGTTAAAGGATATAGGCTTGTCTAGAGTTTCTCGTTTATGCCTACGAAACCCAAAACATTTATATATAAAATGTTATCCGCAGTTTCTTAGAGAATAAATCTGTAAAATATTGTTCATATCGGTCAAAGGAAACAGGAGTATCTACAGTCTCTTGTTTATGCCTACGAAACCCTAGATATTTATTTATGTAATTATATTCGTAAATTCTTAGAGAATAATTGTGCAAAATATTGTTCATATTGGTCAAAGTAAACAGGAGTATCTAGAGTCTCTTGTTTATGGCTACAAAACCCTAGGCAGTTATGTATGCAACTATATTCGTAGATTCTTAGAGAATAAATCTGCAAAATATTGTTTATATCGGTCAAAGGAAACAGGAGTATCTAGAGCAGGGGTCGCCAAACTTTTTTGATCATCGACCCCTATATAATTTTTCGAAATCTCCATCGACCCCCATAAAAGTAATTTTCAGTTAATTAAAATAAAAAGCTATTAGATACTGTGTTTGTACATTTATTTTATGATTTTAAACATTTGTTAAAGTAATAGTACATTGTGTAATAATAGTTTTATGAAAAATATATTAATGTTGAAATTTAAATACCTTAATATTTATTAAATAATAAGTAATTATAAATAAGTAGAAATAATAAGTAAAGTAACTACAGATTTATTGCTTCTTAATCAATGAGATGGGTGTTTCTGGTGTTTTTTTTTTTTTTGCAAGGTTCCCTATATTAGGTTCAAAATTGGTCAATTTTAATCTTAAATCCCCTCAAAACTCCACATTTAATTTATTTCTGTACTTAGTTAAGATTGAATTTACGTGACTGAAACCGGCTTCAACCATACAGGAACTTGGAAATGCTAGCATAAATGGCTGAGCTATTTCGTAAAGTTTTACATATTTTTGCATTATATTTATATTTGTCCAAAATTTGCTTATTGTTAAATTTTTAAGAAGCATCTTTGCTTCAAGATCCGATAATAATTCAGCAAGCTCATCTTGCAGGTTGATGTCCACGTTTTCAATTTCAGCAGAAAATGGCGCAATAATCCAATCAGGGATGTCAATGTTTTCCAAATCAACAAAGCGCAGTTTAAAACGTCGCTCAATTTTTGAAGATGACTTGTATATATTACCAAGTCTTCTTCTTTTATTTCTAACTGTCGCAGATTTGAACAATACTGATAATCCTTACGTAGCAATGAAGATCTAAATAAATTTAATTTTACTTGTAAGCCTAACAGTATTGTTCGAGCTTGGATAATTGTTACATCTTTTCCTTGCAACAAGTCCGCTAAATAAAAAATATAGTTCTTATTGTTTTGGAGTTCATCACTCAGAACAATGTTTATTTCGCTAAGAAATTCTGTCGTGGAGTCAAATAACTCAACGAGCCTTTGCAAGCATACACCTCTAGAAAACCATCTAACTTCGGTGTGCAGAAGTAATTGGTTAAATAACTCGTCGTTTTCCTCACAAAGTTTGGAAAATAATCTTGATTTAAGAGGTTGGGCTTTAATTTGATTGATACACTTAATACAAAATTGTAAAGCATTATGTAACTCTGGACTCAGATATTTTGCTACTAAGTTGATTCTATGCAACACACAATGAATAGTACGTATACCGGGCACTTTTTTTTTGAGAAATGTAGCAAAACCTCGGTAACGCCCTACCATAGCAGGTGCCCCATCTGTGGCTACCGCTATTATATTTTCAAGCAGAATATCATATTTATTTAAATATTCTTGTAAACATCTAAAAATTCTCTCTCCTTTTCCATCAGTTTCGAGATATTTAGCAAATAAAAATTCATCAATGACTTGTCCTTTAATTTTACTGAAATATATAACGTACACCATAAGAATAGCAGAAACACCAAAAACAGATTTACCAAGTTGAATAGAGAACTTGCAATTTTTTAGCTCTGAAACTATTTTCTATTTCTTCAGCCACTTCGTCGATACGCCGTTTTACAGAATTTGCACTTAATGGCAATGACTTTAAAATATTAACGGAGTCTTATTTCATTACATCCTCAATGACGTCTTTATTGCAGCTATAACAACTTCTTCAGCGATTGTGTGTGGTTTCCCCATCTTTGCTATATTAAGCGATATCTTGTACGAAGCTATTAATCCTCCTTCAGTTTCAACTTTAGTAGACTGCTTCATAAAACTTTTTAAAGTTGGTCGACATGTGAATTTTTCTTTAAGTTTTTTGAAAAATTCAGTTCTTTATTTTTTTTTATCTAACACTGTTCACAGTTTGCAAAGATAGCTGAAACTGCGTATGATATTTTCGTTTGTAACGTCAACACTCGTCACACGTGACATTTGGACAAGCGCACATATGCATATGACCTATAAACCAGAAGTGCAGAGTTCGTGCCACTGCGCGCTAATACGTAAATACTTGTTTCACCCGAATAAATATACGTTTATTAATTTATGTTCTATAAAGAAACTGATATTAAGTCAATTATAAAAACATTCACAAATTTTACATACTCAATTAGGTATGTGTGATTTGCGTATTAAGAACTGTTTTTTCTTCGACCCCCAATCAACCCTTCCGATTCGGATCGACCCCCATTCGACCCCCGGGCTCAGATCGACCCCCGCTTTTGTTAATTAGACCCCTGGGGGTCTATATAGACCACTTTGGTGACCTCTGATCTAGAGTCTCTTGTTTATGCCTACGAAACTCTAGACATTTATGCATATAATTATATTCGTAGATTCTTAGAAAATAAATCTGAAAAATACTGTTCATATCGGTCAAAGGATATAGGATATAGTACCCTAGGGTTTATTGTTTATTTCTATAGGTTATTTTATCCGCAGATTTTTAAATAATAAATCTGCAAAATATTTTTCATATCGATCAAAGAATATAGAAGTGTCTACAGTTTCTTATTTATGCCTACGAAACTCTAGATATTTCTATACGATGTTTTATCCGCAGATTTTTAGAGAATAAATTTGCAAAATGTTTTTCATATCGGTCAAAGGATATAGGAGTCTCTTGTTTATGCCTACGAAACCCTAGACATTTATGTATGTAATTATATTTGTAGATTCTTAGTGAATGTATCTGCAAAATATTGTTCATATTGGTCAAAGGATATAGCAGTGTCTAGAGTTTCTTGTTTATGCCTACGAACCCTAGACAATTCTGTAAATAATTATATTTGTAGATTCTGAGAAAATAAATCTGCAAAATATTATTCATATTGGTCGAAGGATATAGCAGTGTATATAGTTTAGGGTGACCATTCGTCCCGCAATTCGCGGCACGTCTCGCATTTTGATTTGGTGTCCCCAGGGCCGAACTTTGCTCTGTACTTATATTTGGGAGGTGAAGACCTTTTTTTGCTCTTTGCTTATATTTGGGAGGTGAGAACCTTTTTAGGGTTTTGTAGGTATGACCAAAAAACCCTTATACCGTCATTTTGTCGTCTGTCTGTCTGTCTGTCTGTCTGTCTGTCTGTCTGTCTGTCTGTCTGTCTGTCTGTCTGTCTGTCTGTCTGTCTGTCTGTCTGTCTGTCTGTTTGTCTGTCTGTTCGGTAAAAATTGTAGCCAAACGGCTAAACCTAGAGAGTTGAAATTTGGCATGCTTGTACAACTTTTTGACCCGCACATAGGAAAAATACTAAAACATCTAAAAAACATATTCCCCTAAAAATATAAACAAATATGTGCTCAAAAAAAAATTATATATTTTTTTAAAATTCTGAGTAGGGTATCAAATGAAAGCCCTTAGTACGTGGATTAACGATCAAAATTTTATTTTTGCAAAATAAATTATTTTGACACGATTTTTGTCAAAATTGTGCAAAAAAATTTTTGTCCCACACCCTGTAGCCCAGATGGTTTAAACTTAAAATCTGAAAAAATTCTAAGTAATGTATATTGGTGTGAACCGGAATAGTACAACAGGAATTTTTGATCAGATTATATTTTCGGAAAATAATGCATTTTTTGTGTTTTTAACCAAAATATGTTAAATATTTAATTCGCTATGTAACCAAGTTGATACGTCAGCACTCATAGCTATGTGCATTTAGTCATTGGTTTTCTAATTTGTAAACAGGTAACTTGCAAACTAGAGTTCGAATCCTGTCATTTTTTTTTGTTTTTTTTTTTGCAGTTTTCTTTTGTTTAAATTATTTTGTCAAAATTCTAGTTATATTTTGGTAAAATGTTGCATTTAATTTTTAAAAGCGTAAATTTAATAAGCAGTGGGAAGTGTTGAAATTATAATTTAATTCTGTTTGATGTATACGAAATCAGAGGGCGGGGCTAATGATTTAAGCAACCAATAGAAGCCATTGGCGCAACTTTCAAAATCTTAATGAACCTTGCTATGTAAAAAAAAATACTGCACATATTTAGAAACTTAAATAATGGTATTAGACATTCGAATTAAAATTCATAAAAAAATATTTTGACATAAAATTTGTTTTGGCATCCCAAATAATCATCATTCAGTTATTAAATACCTGCAAAACCCTGAAATGTGTAAAAATTCACACTTCACATCAATTTTTTTGTTTGCTCTTCACTTATATTTCGGAAGTGACGACCTTTTTTTTGCTCTGTCCCGCATTGCCTTCTCCAAGAAAATGGTCACCCTAATATAGTTTCTTGTTTATGCCTACGAAACCCTAGACATTTCTATATGTTATTTTATTCGCAGTTTTTTAGAGAATAAATCTGCAAAATATTGTTGATATCAGTCAAATGATATAGGAGTATTTAGAGTTTCTTGTTTATGCCTACGAAATCCTACAAATTTCTATATGTAATTATATTCGTAGATTCTTAGAGAATAAATCCGCAAAATACCTGTCAGTCAAGTCAAACTGGGAACACCCTGTTTCCCAGTTAGCTAATCACGAGAACCTTAGGAAAAATGACGTCACATAATGTTACGAAATCACTAACACACGGTAGCTAATTATATATGTACGATAATTTGTCCACTAAAAACTGAAAAGTTAAACTGCCTAATGGGAAGACGCATTATCATGATGTAACATAATCCCTTTCTCTGGAACTATGCACTTCAAGCAAACATTTTTCAGTGTACAATTTAACTGTAACTATCTTCTGTCCATTTAGCTTAATTGCCTTTACCAGACCCGTACATCTAAAGAATTATTTTTTCATGGTTGTTTCTTGGTTATTGTTATAGTTTCCACAACTTCATGAAATCATACACGACTCTCTTAGCGTTTAAATACGTCGAAAAAATGAATATAAGTTTCAGTCATCTCTCACTATTTTTGTAAAATATCTGCCAGTCATTAAGGGTTTTAAAGTTTCATGCAAATTCTTACAGGTCTCGCATTTTGTAAATTAGAAAGCGTATGTGGTACAAAATGACTAGGGTCCAATTTTAAAATTGTTTAGCACGATCAAAAGTAAAAATCGTGTAACGAAAAAAAAATCGGCAATATGTAACGATGGGTTGACATGTATCTTCGTTAATATTCGAGATGCAACGATTTATTCTAGAAACATGTAAACAAATAAACGTGTAAATAAACTAAATAGACGTGTTCATCTTTGTTATTGGCCTAAGGTTTGTACATGGGTTCACAGTATTTGTTTGTACTTCACACGGCTTCATTTTTCGTTCACTTGAATATTTTCTCATCCAACTAAATATTCTGTCGTTTATTAAATATTGTGTCGTTACTTGAATAGTTTTTCGTGTATTAAAATAGTAAGGAGGAAGACGAACTACAAAACTACTTGAAACAATATAGCAAGGAAGTGAAGAAAATGATTATGAAAATTAACACGCAGAACGCAAAAACAATGGTAATAAGTAGGATAAAAATACAACATAACATAAAAATAGATAAAAATAGATGAATAAATTATGGAAAGAGTAAGAGTAGCAGGAAGACTGTTCAAAAGTATCAAAACATCGTTCCTAACTAAAAAAGAAATACCAACCAACATCAACGTAAAGATCTTGAAAAAAGTTAGAAAAACAAATTAGACAGAATAAGTAATAAAATATTTAGAGAAAAAATAGGCACAAAGCCAGTGGAGACCAAAATAGAAAAAGGACAGCTAAGATGACTGAGTATCTGAATCAAGAAAAGTTAAACTAGGAAGACCGAGGAAATCTTGGTACCAAGAAAAAAAAAGAACTTACAACGAACTGATTTGTAAACTGGGAGGAGGTAAGGAAATATATAAAAGACAGAACACGATGGGAGGAAGTATGGAGAAGAACGCCAGAAAATAACTAACTCGACTACAGCCTTACACCGCACGGTAGAAAGGCTTTTGGTTTAAGTAAATGTAAATTAGTTAAATGTATTTACAGTTTTTAAGATTATGATAATTTTTAATATGGACTTGTTATGTCCAAAATGACCTGTTTTTCCCAGTCGAAGTTTTATCCTATTCCCCGTGTAATACAGTGACGTTGTAGCTGTCGTAAGGTCGTAGTGCATAGCATTGGTTACGTGTTTTGTGGTGAAGCTGCTGTAAACAAGCATACTGCGTTGCTAGTTGCATGAAAGTATCGAACATGCAGTTGTGTACAAGTTTATGTAAGTTAACTTTATGAAGTTCGAACAGCAACAAAACCGCCTAACGTGGCAGTTCTCAGAATAATTCCTCGTCAATAAGCGACACACCACTGCGTAGTAAGTGGTGTCACCTCAATTTATGAACAACCAGTTTCCATAGTGACCAGGAGGCCATTGGCAAATTATGGGAGAAAACGGTTGGGGAAGGGTTATAAATGTTTACATTTTCTCTTCAATCTATTTATTTATTTATTGGACACTACAGACATAAAGGTCCTTTATTGTATCCATACATATATAAATACATTCAGTTATACAAAAAAATTGTCACATTATCCAGATTCATTACAACATACAAACGTACATTACAAAAATAATCTTAGTCATGCATACAAGTTTAAACAGCAAATTCAATAAATGAACAAAAACAAATTAATTCTTTGACAAGACAGAAAATTCATTGACAAAACAGAAATTCATTGATAAGAAAAAAAAAAAAAATAAATAAAAAAATTCATTAACAAAACAAGTCAAAAAAATTGTCACATTATCCAGATTCATTACAACATACAAACGTACATTACAAAAATAATCTTAGTCATGCATACAAGTTTAAACAGCAAATTCAATAAATGAACAAAAACAAATTAATTCTTTGACAAGACAGAAAATTCATTGACAAAACAGAAATTCATTGATAAGAAAAAAAAAAAATAAATAAATAAACACGACAAGAAATTCATTAACAAATTTAGTATTACACAGAATTGTATATGTAAGAACCTACATGTTAGCTTTAGATTGATACTACGGTGGGCATTAGTTATATCATGTTTAATACAACCTTACGGTAACCTTCATAATTTGTATTGAATATGTCTATAAATCTATCCTTTACTAAGAGATCATTGAAAAACGTTATCATTTTATGTAGTGGACTCATTCCACGATGCTTCGTGTTGGCCCTTTTACATTCAAAGAATGCGTCCCTAATTCTGAGATCACAAGATGGTACCTTTATGGATATCCTGGATAGGATATAAGAACAGTTGATCAGATCATTAAATATTTTGTATAAAAATAGCAGGGATGCCAATTCCGTTCTCGCGGCCAAAGTCCTGACACAAAATGTTGCTAATATTTCGTTACTAGATGTGTATTTTGGATACACCCCTGTCATTCTAAATTTTACAACACGATAATATCGCGTTTGAACATTTTCAATTTTCTTTATATATTTTGCTTGATATGGTGCCCATATAATGGAACCATATTCAAGTATAGGTCTTACGTAAAAATTGAATAAGGCAATGTACGAACTTTTTTGATGAAAATCTTTTGTCAGACGTAGGACATATCCCACCCTATTTAACGCACTATTAAGGGTGTGTTCAATATGTTGTTGAAATCTTATCTCCGCATCGAACCATACTCCCAGATCTTTTATTATTTCCGTACGTGGAACGCTGCAACCTCCCATTATATAATTATATTTTAAAATATTACGTTTTCTGGAATAAGTCATTAGCTTACATTTTGTAATATTAAAGTATAATCCAGTACGCCACTGCATAGAGCTTTTGAAGGTCATTCTGTAACTCAATGCAGTGAGATAAGTCCGTGATTTTTCGATATAATTTTACATCATCAGCAAAAATTTCACATTCGGAATTACTCACAATATTTGAGATGCTGTTGACTACCAATAGGAATAACAATGGGCCTAAATTTGATCCCTGGGGTACACCACTGGTTGGGAAATAATTATTCAACTTAGATCCATAGAATTCAACATATTAAGACCGATTTCGTAAATATGATTCAAACCAAGCACATAACTTGGGAGAAACGCCGAAATATTTTAATGCCCGAAGTAGTCGCGGATGTCCCAATCTGTCAAAAGCCTTCGTCATATCCAAATATACTGCATCGACCCGAATTCCGGAATCCTGACCTTGACTTATATAATCCGTTAGGGACAATAAATTGGTGACAGTTGATTTATACGGCATAAAACCGTGCTGCTTCTTATTACTAATGGCAGGGGACAGGTGCTGAAATAAATATTTGTACATAATTTGTTCAAATACCTTGACCGGAGATGAGATAACAGACACCGGTCTATAATTTTTTACATTTTTCTTGTCCCTACTTTTATGTATGGGGCATACCCTAGACAACTTCCACTTCACAGGAACAATGTTTTCAGCGAGTGATTTTTGAAACAAAATGTGAAGTGGACAGGCTAGAATATTTCCACATCCTTTCAACATAAAAGGCGGGACCTTATCTGGTCCACAAGATTTTTTAGGCTTTAATTTTCTTATCGACCATTCTACATCCTCCAAAGTAATAGTTTGTACATCTAGTGAACCCAAATTATTAATTAAATCCTCATTATTGCTGTCATTATTGCATTATTACGTCATTGATATCATCACTGAAAACAGAGGCAAAGTATGAGGCAAAAATATCCGCGGTAGTCATCAATACCATCGATAATAGTATTATCATCAGTAGTTAAACACGTAATAATACCTGAATTTTTCTTATTTTTGGCAAATGTCCAAAACTTTTTGGGATCGTCTTTATTGTTTAATTCTATAATTTCAAGATAATTCTGATATTCTTTTTTTAATAGTTTTTCTACTTCCTACTTTCAAAGAACCTATTTTTGTGATAGTCTACGTCACCGAAAGCGATTTTAATCCTATCATGATGGTACTTTTTCTCTCTAATCAGAGATTTAATCACAGGAGTAAACCAAGAGGGGTAAGCATTTTTCTTTGGCCTAATGACAGGCACACATTCATCAAGCACGTTATACAAAACATCGTAGAATTTGTCCACCGCATTATTGACATCATCGTATAATTTAAGAAAATCCCAATTTATTTGATTCAGTCTGTTGCATAATTTTAAGAAATTGGTTCGTTTAAAATTGTATATTTTCTCAACTTCAATATTTTGCTTTATCTATCACTGGTATAATCGTTATAAATAGTGAGGTATGGATGATATTTGTCTTCAGATAACAAAGGATCATTATTTCTATTCACTGATACACCTGCAATATTAGTCAAAAGTAGATCTAGAGTTTTATCACAGGTATTACGAATGTTATTCAAGTTTCGCAAATTGTAGAAACTGATATTATTCTTAACTTCTAATGCTAATTAATTAAATCTACGTCTTCAATTATTATTATATTATTTGTAATTATGTCCGAGTATGAATCTAATGTGTGAAAGTAAAGTTTATACTGATCAGCTGTTGATTTGGGTGGAAAATACATACATGACAAAAACAATGTTGTTTTATTATCATACAGTTTGATCAGTGTATACTCGAGCCAGGCTACATGTTTCGTTATGTCTACGGCAGGGGTCGGCAACACGGCGCCCTCGGTGAGATTTTTATGCGCCCTCGCTATCGAGACACACACACACTGAGCCCAATATCCACATCGCATCTATTTGTGATTCGACTTGAGCATTCAGCGCTAGATTAGACGACCTTGCGAACCGCGAGTGTTTACATATTTAAAGTTTTTATGCGCTCTCAATAACATTTGAATTTATATTGCGCCCTTATTGACAAAAAGATTACCGAAAGAACGCCTACGCTCCTCCTGCCGTCCTGTCTATCTGAACGATGACATATGTATCTGTCATCAAATAATTCTTTATTATATATACTATTAGTTATCCATGTCTCAGTAAAAGAAATTATATCATAATTACAAGGAAGGACGGCAGTATAGAGTAAATGCGTTTTGGTACGAAGCCCGCGCATATTCTGGTAATACAAGGTCATTTGTTTACTCATTTACACTAGATTGTAGTACAGTAATACCCCGCCACTCGACGTTAATTCGTTCTGACAAAGCTTCGAATAGCGATTTCGTCGAGTGGAGTGTCGAATTTCTCCATAAGAAATAAAGGAAATCATATGTACATACTTATCTTATCACTACTGGTGCCAGACCTGTCTTTCAAGAAATCACTATGCAATGACCTGGCTTTTGCACAAATTATAGCTTCAAAAACACTATCACCAGCTAATTCTTTTTCTTTGATCCAAATCAACAATAATTTTTCAATTTCGTCAATAATAGGTGGACGAAGTTTGGTTATTGAAAAAACTTCCTTCGCTACATCGGCACTTTTAATTGCTTTCTTATGCTGTACAAAAATACTGATCGTCGATCTAGGAATACCATACCTTGTAGACAACTCAGTCACACGAATACCACTTTCATATTTGGCTATTACTTCTTTTTTCTGTTCCATAGTGATTCTTACTCTTTTCCTTTTAGCTATGCTTGCATCTCTAGCCTTCTTTGGACCCATAATTATAAATATAAATCACTTATTTTAGCAACAAACAAAAAGTTCATAGCATCACTAATTCTGAGTTGTTTTCGTCAAGATATCTAGGCGCGAACTGCTGGCCATGCGTTCATTTCGTTTTGTTTACCAAAATATGTATCATGTGATCGGTACTCGACACGCGTCGGATAGCGATGCTTCCGTCGACTCTCACTCTCGACATTTACGTCGAATGGCGAAAACGTCGAGCTAAAAGGCAGTCGAGTGGCGGGGTATTACTGTACATGTATGGCTTTGCCTCTACATCTCTTCTCTATTTCACTAATATCACTCACACATTTCTCGTTCACAACAGGGAATCTTTCATTTTCTCTCACGTATATGTTTCGGTTCCTCGTCCACACATACATGACGTTGCACGATGAACTTAGCTTCCGGGCGGCTGTCAGTAACGAGCGACGAGACTGGGTCAGGTTTTCGTTGACGTAGATGTTTATTGGGATGCCTTGAATGCCTAGGTCTCCTGTATTAAGGTTCTTTTTCACTCTTCGAAATCTCAGGAGGTTATTCTTGTCAAAGTTCCTCACGAACTTAACAATAATCCCTCTATCTAATCGATCTGTTAATGAGGACGTAAATCTTTATATATAAAAATCAATTTCTGTTTGTTTGTCCTTTATGCAAAGCCAAACGGATGGACCGATTTTCAAATTTAGTACAGGGGGGTAAAATAATCCGAGGAAGGTTTTAGTGAGGGTTCCAATTTCGTCCGTGTCCCCATAAGGGGTATTATGGGGGGATACCATAATTTTTCACTCTCCGTGCAGTTTGAGTTGATTATGTAAGCTAAACCTTAAGAGATATACAGGGTGTTAGGTAAATGTCCGGCACAATTTAAATTACAGCATGGTGACGTAGAATGCATGATCGATTTTTCCTTTGCCAATTTTCTCTAAAATATGAATTTCGTCCAAAAATAAACAAACAAAAAGATGCCCCAAATTTTGAAAACCACTGACTTTTTTTAATTTTTCATATTAATCCAGAAGTTGTGTAGTTGCCATAGAGAAAAAAATATTTTAATTGCAGTTCAATAATAGAATATAAAAGTACGTGTACGTCATAATCTAAAATTTTTAAAATTAAAGTTTTTCTTATTTCTTTTTTCTTCATAAAATTGAAAAAGCATTTTGTTGAAATAAAATTACGGTATTGTTTCCATGGTTTCTATTTATCTCAGTCACATATGTGATTGTTGTAACAGACAAAATATTAGTGGTTCCTAAACGGTGGTACTGCATCGATTATCAAGCGATATACGCATCTTATCCAAAAATGTTTGAGGACTTTTTATTGCTGCCATGAACAATGCTGCCAATGAACAATGCTGCCTTTAAAATTGTGCAAGACATTTACCTAACACCTTGTATAATGTAGACAAAAAATGTAGATCACAACTATATCCAAAACAAAGTCCGCGAGAGAACATACCTATCATGCATCGATATCGTGTATTGGGCAATTTCTATTTCTATTTTTGAACGTAATAGTTTTTGTATTATAAAGTTTGTGGGTGTATAATATCGGAGTTTTATAGTGATTAATTAATGATATCCACTTGGTTTCTGCTTGCCTGTACATATTTATATGAATATAATTCAATACATTGCCCTAATCAACCCGCAAAGTTGAGTTATAACATTCCTTTCTGACATATAGGCGAATTTTTAAAAATTTTCGATAGTAGATAGTAGATTTCAATCCTAAAGGATAAATTAGTATTTTTTGTTAAATATGAGTAATTCGACGAGTACATTCCCCGGTATGACTTAAAAACCCACTAAGGATTTTTTCTAGTTCGACTCCTATGGGGTGAAAAGAAGTAAAATGTTTTTTCACGGATTGCTCAATATCACTTAGGACAGATGAGATATAGATTAGGCTTTTGCTTACAAAAGTTACCCATACACATGTTTAGAAACAAACTGAGGATTTTACACTAATGAGCCCCTAACGGGGTGAATCTAGGTTCGGGGTTCAAGACAGACTTGAGGTAGGACTACTCCTCACATGGACAGTTCTACGTGGCATACTCCAGAGGGGAGAGTCATCATTGTGATCTATAAAGAACCATGACTTTTAATAATTGCTGGATGATGACAGATCCTCAATATACCGTAGCAAAGCACGAGTACTAAGCTAGTTGCTAATTTAAAAAATAATATTTTGTATAACTTTTATGTTATTTTGTATGATAGCTATGAAAAGAATATATTATCCATTCAGGAATAAATAAATATTATGTTTGTTTTCCTGAAAGGAAACATAGTATCAAAGTTTATAAAATAACTAGCTTTTGATTTTTCTTTTTAATTTCAATTTACTTGTATTATTTCGTTATAATTGACCTATTTTTTGGAACTTACAATATACTTACACTTATTGTCACTAAAATATTCAAGAAAATACAAAAAAAAAATATGCATCTATGAGATGCATATATTTTCCCAGCAACAATTTTTTATCTGAGGATAAAAAATTGTCGTAAAAATTCTTTTAATTCTTATTAGTGTATAAATCATATACTTAGTATTGTAACCATAAAAGTTCTATTTGGCGTTGGGCGCATTTTATTTTATTTTGTACATATTATTTTTGTAACCATTTTTGCAACGATAAAATAATGTTTAAAAAAAATGGCACGTAATAAATTCAATCAAAATCAAAGATTCAAACAAAATTCACGTTGGGCAAAAATAACTAAGCTGATCAAGTAGATGTTAGTTGATCTGGCAAGTAAAGCGTTATCCAAAATACGAGGTTACACCAAAAACGCATTTACTAGACCGGTTTGCGACTAGCTCGATAAAGTTAGAGATTTCTATTCTCAAGGACTGGGAGATGAAATTTTAACAGTCTATATTTATTTATAAGGGCGCCATAAGTTTAGATTGACGTCACTAAACCGGAGATAAACTTAAATCTTGTTCTAGTAGAAGTAGGTCTTACCAATTATCCCCAAACCAAGCTTAATACATTGTGACGCAATAGGACTAACAAGCAATACTCGACAAATATGGTATAAAGTAATCTTTATTAAAGAGTATCGTACATCATAAATTTTCATTAAAAAAAATAAAGACAATGTGAGATTTAATAAATAAAATTGAATTTAACAGAGTAGGCTCTCCTGAGTGGAAAGTCCAACCACACTGTGGCGCCCGTTGCGCTGGTTTCGTAGGAGAGACGCAGGCGTCGCGGCGTCACATAGGTCTACGACTAAGATCGTAGGACCCGCCACACGTGGTGACCAATAAACGGTTCTGCTGAGAAATTTGTGATGTGCGGATTTAACCTGCAGCAGAATTGCAGGTAAATCGTTGAAAAAAGGGGGCGCGTTACTTCAGAGCAGAGTTATACTCACAAACAAAAAAAAAGGACAGACAGGATTCAGACGTATTTCACTCCAAGGGGTTATGCTTGGAGACTTATTACATGTGGTTTGGTTTTCCCTGGGAGTAGAGGTATTCGAAGGGGCCCACACAGTGGTTCTGGAGGAGTAATAACACAATTCTGTCCTCTTGAATCCCTACTCAGCCGTTGAAATCGTAGAACTGCTCTGAGTAACACGAAAAATTATTTGGAATAATTTTTATAACCAACAAAAATTAATTGGGGAAAATGTAGCGGAAATTTGTATAAATAATGGATAAATAAAGTTTTACAAATATATGTTTCTCCCCGACACAACCAGATACATTGGGGTGAAAAACTATACACAAATTAATATTCAATTTACAATTTTTAGAATCTAAATTAACAAGTGGCACAAATAACAATGTGCGCACGCACAGGTACTGAACTGTGCGGCGCGTCAAAATACAATGAAAAAATATGAATTGAAATGTGTACTCACGCGTTCCGTATGAAAATACGGAAAAATACTTAGCGTGGAGTACAGATACAGAAGTTGGCTTCAGTTATCCACAATCGGACTCTACAATATCCTGGTGGAATCGCCGATGTCGGTTGATTACTGGCCCAACTTCTGGAGTGGTCTAGGTTCTCCTGGTTCTCGTCTGGATATTTGGTAGTTCCAAATAGACGCTACTTGAGAACTTTATAGATATGTTGAAAAATATCAAAATAACTCTTCTTGACGCGATCCAAAACGGGGGTTTTTTTCCTTGTAAAAAACGTAGATCCCGAATGTGGTCAAGCACAAATTCTAGTTTACCAAATAGCTCGCAGCCTCGTCTTGGTAAACTCGAAACACAGTATATTAGATATTATGCAAAAAAACTCAAAAGACGTCTGTTCTCGATGAAAGACAATCGAGTAGTCGCCGTCTCAGACAGAATTATACAAGATTCTAGCGGTTCATACAATGAACGCTAGAATTGTATATGAAAAATAAGAATTCATAAAAATTACCAAAAGCGGTAATTTTGAATAGTTTTGCGACTCAAGTGGTCGCAACACACACAAATACTGAAACAATTCACAAATAATATAATAAATATTAATCAATATTGTCAAACAACTAATTGATCTATCTAAATAACAATTCTAACCTGGACATATTCTATTGCCAGACAAACCAAAATTGTCAAATGATAAGACCGGAGTCTTAACCTAAACTACATCAGATCAATTCTGAACTTAAATTCTAATCGAAATATCGAACGACCCAAAGACCCAAAAAAAACAAACAAAGTTTAACTGTCAACACGAGTCTGACAAGTAAAATGGTACAATTCCTAACCAATAGGCTGTTTTAACTGTGATGCCGGAATGTAAAGCATACAAGTACTATTATCGACGATGAAGGCTCATAAATGAGACCTTCAGTTGCTCCCTATTCACTCGACTAATTTAACCGCACGCCGGGATGCGAAACGCACAGGTTACAATGGTGGGTACATAATCGTAACAAACAATCCACGATTGTGTCAACAACGAGACGTTTACGAAACGAAATCAAAACGAATATTCGAAACGTCAACTCAAACTAAGCACGTAACCCAATGTACGGCAAAACAACAAACTATCCTCTCGGATGTATCCCCGACATAAGAGTGGTCGTTTGGGGAGGGAACGGATGCGATATCCCGTAACTGAACTATACACAGTAACGCTAGACTACCTCCTTCCCCAAATGAACAATAATATATCCCCACTACTCTAAACCACGGAAAACAAATGTACAAACAAATCAACCGAAATCGTACTAACCACGAACCGAAATTCAAACTCAAATTTCACTGACAAAATGGCTCTACGTCACAACGACTCTAACGACAGTATTTGGAGAGAACAACCTCAATTACACTTAACTACACTTAAATTAGAACCTGAGAGCTCTCTCACATAAATCTATTTAGAAAGTTGAGAACATTTGACGTGGCAACGAACGTAACGTACACAATTAACCCGTTTACACCATGGTTACCAAAAAAAAACACAAATACACGCCAAAAACGTGTGTCACCAGTTCTATAACCACGTACAAATGATCTTATTACTTTCAATAACCACTTATCTGTATACAAGTCACCTTTTAGACAACGGTTTTACACAAGATATAAATACGTATCAAATTACGTATCAATTCGAATTTTTTATATTACTCTTGAAGTATTATATCTTTTTGATACTAATACTCATTATATTGTACTATTCTAGCCTAGTACTATCAGCAATGGCAAACGTCCAAAATAAAGGTGTCTGCATTAATATTGGACCATTGCAAAATAATTTCAAAGATATTAAAGATTGTTTTGTTGTAAACTTTTTTGCCAGTTCAAATGTTTGAAAGTTTATTCCAATTCTATCACGTCCATTTTTGATATATAACTATAATAGCTGTAAGTTATGCTGTCTCAAACTTGTGATAAATATACACCAAAAAGATGGAGTTTGTATTACCCGCACGCACAAATATAACTATATCTTCGGAACTATTGAACAGATTTTAAAAATTCCTTCAATTCTGAAGTGCATAATTCATGTACCAACCTTGCCGCTGATAAAATGTATTTCACAGCTGATAATTACAAGAAAAGGCGTTAAATATGAATGGAAAATATGGATTTCGTTTTACCCGCGCGCACAAATTTAATTTAAACTTTGGAACTACTTAACCAGTTTTAATAAAACACAACCTAAGACGTGACCAGATGATGTAGCTACAGATAGAAAATAAAACTCATGAAAATCAGCAGTTCCCGACTAATGCGTTAGATATGAATCGAAAATATGGATTTTGATTTACCTGCGCCAACAATATCTTTATATCTTTGAAACTATTGAACATTTTTTAAAAATCCTTTCAATTCTGATTAGTGTATAACGCGTGTACCAACGTTGCCCTGGAAGAAACCTATGTTGCCGCTGTTAATTTCAAGAAAGCGCGTTAAATATGAACAGAGAACATGGATTCGGATTTATGGCGCGCACAAATATCATTATAGCTTTGGAACTACTGGAACGATTTTAAAAAACATGGCCGTAAATCTGAGCAGACAATATAGCTACAGATAAAAACAAACGCTTGAAAATCGGATCTGACAGACAGACAGAGAAATGTTGCTCTTCATATATATGGAGATAGATCAATAGATCAAAATGTTTGCAAAAGTTTCAAATTTCTCGAAAAACCTCGAGAAATTCAATACGATTTCTCATTTCTCGAGAAATGAAAAGTGTCAAGAAATCAGAAACACCAAATGCAACCAACTTTACAGCAATGATTTAAGGTTGCATAAAATTACAACTTACACCTAAAAGTTACATTAAATAGCAATTAAGCTCCTTACAGCAGAAATGTTTAGCGGAATAGGTAAGAACTAGCTGGCAAGCAATGATTGCGGTTCACATAATATGCAAAAATACACAAATCTTCTTCTGATCGCCAAAACTTAACTATGCGCAATTACTAACGTATAACAATGCAGTGGAGTAATTGATGTAAATTAACAGTATATTTGAGGTAATGTCTCTTGACCCAGATCCGCTGCTTGGTGCTCTGAGAGCTTTGTAAGAGTAAAGAAAAGCCCACTGCCCTTGCCATTGCCGAGCCACTTCACATAGAGAACACATTCCATTTAATATCATTGCTAGTAATAGCTGTTATGTTAATTAAAGGGGATGATACAATCTCACCCAATGGTAGCTTTATTTCAAATTTCAAGTAAAAACGTAACCTGTGCCTACATACTTATATAAATCAGACGTCAGATTTTGTTTTATGAATACTAAATAACGTAAAATATTCCAAGCAGTCCAGAAAAGAAGAATACTGACAAATATTAATTCAAGCACATTTCAGTATTTCGTAGATATTTAGTATGTGACGAAAAACATTGGCGGGCTGGTCATACAAGTATTCGGTGCAAAAAAATGTTTTTTTTTTTTTATTAAGGGTTATTTACTGGTGTCTCAACTGCGGAGGTTATTGGTACCTTGTACTAGTTACATTGTTTTGTAATTATAAGAATATTTTACATTACATATAGTGGTACAGTTTTGAGTTACAATGGCATTACAAGTAATTACAATTTGAAATATTTGTATAAGGTTACATGAAAGATATTTTATATTTTGTTACCGCGGATTGCACGCGTGCCGGTGGTCGCACCGCGCGCATTTTCACATCATTGTGACCACATGATTCGTGCCGACAGCTGAAACTGCTAATTAACTTAACCCGCGCATTTTTAGCAGGTATTGCCCAAAAACACCCTACCAATGGGCGGAATTAAACCCTTATTGGCTGAAATCCGGGAATTCCCCAATTGACGTCATTTACTTGTATAAATATTGGCTCCAAATCTGGGACCGATACCAGTTCATCGTGGTCAGTATAGCTCGCTTGAAGCTGGGCTCGGCTCGCTTAACGCGGCCCGCACCACGGTTCGCTTAACGCGGCCCGCACCACGGTTCGCTTAACGCGGCCCGCACCAACGGTTCGCTTAACGCGGCCCGCACCAACGGTTCGCTTAACGTGGCCCGCACCACGATTCGCTTAACGCGGCCTGCACCAACGGTTCGCTTAACGCGGCCCGCACCAACGGTTCGCTTAACACGGCCCGCACCAACGGTTCGCTTAACGCGTCCCGCACCACGGATCTCTTAACGCGAATCCGCACCACGGACACTTAACACGAGGTTCGCCACACGGCTCGCTTAACGCGGCCCGCAACAAACACGCTTAACGCAGAGTTGCGTTCGCTTGGCGCGAACCCCCCCCCCCCTCCCGCTCGTTCCTGCACGGAGCATCGACCGCCGCCAGCAACGACGATGGGGAAGAACGTCTCGGAGAAAGCTCAACGCTCCTAGAGAAGGAAGAATGTCTCGGAGGAAGCTCAACGCTCCTAGAGAAGGAAGACCCGAGAGCACGGTACTTCGCACCACTAACACCATCGGAAGAGGCGCCCCATAGTTTGGCCGCGCTCGGGGCCGATCACCCTCCCGAAAGTGGCGCCCCATATTTTCCCGCGCCCGTGGCAAAATATCGACCTCCTGCTCTAACGACTCGGGACAACAACACCATTCCAGTGCCGCTAACCGCTGCTCCCGCACGGCTCCCAGGGCCTAGATACTCCGCCAGGGCACAAAACCGTGCGGATACTTGGAAGTATCGCAGCGCCGCATGGAATCCAGGACCATATAAGCCTTCAGAGTCCTAAAACTCCACTGGCCTTCTCGCATGAAGCGCCACCCGTCAAAACATCCTAAACCTACAGTCACCCATCGCTCGGGATGAGCATTGGAACGAACGACTGCACAGGATCAGCGTATCGCACATTCCGTCACCGTCACCTCACCAAGATGTTCGGCGCGATGGATCAACACGCCAACGCTGGCGCTGCCGCCAAAAACCGTTCTGGCGCTGCCACCAAAGGTAACAAACGTCCACAAACGTCCACCATGGATCCAACCACGACGCTCGCCGTGCATCGAATAGTGATGCCACGACGCCCATCACCATGTTGGACGCTCGCCGTGCACAACGACGCTCGCCGTCCCTCCACAATCCCTAACCACAATCCTAGTCCTCAACTTCGTATTGCTGTGTTCTAGTGTAAATATGTTTAGTTTATACACCTTTTGTACAACTTTTGTAATGTTTAGTTATATCGCGTTAAATAAATATGTAAATTCAATTGTTGTTTCATTTAGAACATGTTTAATTTGAATGGTCACCCAACCTCAATTTCACACGCTTTAGCAAGACAAAGCTCTTCAAGCCCAGACGGCATACAATAAACCCTGCTCGTGAGATTAGCCTGGGTACATTGTTCTGGATAGTCATCTTGGGAACTTCTCCTGGGGTACTACCTCCTGTAACAATTTGTTTAAAAGGTTTGTATCTTTTAGAAAATTTATTATTTTAGATATGTTATTGCTATGGCTGTTTACTATTAATTCCTTTAAAGTTGTAGGCACCTCGTTATTTTCCCTATCATTTTTTAATTTTGTGCATTAGATGAAGAAGTTTTCCACGGTCAGTGTTGTTTGGCACTCTTCGCACTGTGGTGATTCTTGGTGTTGAAAAATGTGAGCGTGTGTCCTGCACAGAAGGCACATCTTGTTGCTCTCTTACAGAGTTTGGCTGTATGCCCGAAGCGTAAGCAATTAAAACAGCGCAACACTGGGGAGACCTAAACCTCCACGTCTAATGAGATATAGAATAATGTTACGTTAGCGGGGAGCCTGCTCCCAGCAAACGTCAAAACGACAGTTTGTGTAGGGGTGTATATTTGTGACGAAACTCCAGCTTCGTCACAGGATCGACGGTTAAGGCGGCGAGCGGAAAGAACTTTTACAGGGCTTTTTATACTATTTAATATGTCCTCTATGCTTAGAGAAGTATCAACATTTCTGATAATTTCTTGACGAGAAGTCAAATGTGATGGTATAAAGACTTCAAACTTTTCTTTGATTTTTTGGTTTGTTGTAAACTTATTTGCCAGTTCAAATGTTTGAAAGTTTATTGCAATTTTATCACGTCCTTTTTTAATATATAACTAATAGCTGTAATGTTCTGCTGTGTCAAGATTTTTCCTAATGCAATAGGGTGAAGTTTGCTGACGGGTGTAGCTGCATTCTGACTCGGTAGAGACTGAACATACACTTCGTAAAAAGCAATGTCTTCAGCCGTATAAAAGTTTTGTTTTTTTAGGACTAGAATTTTGATCCGGAGGGTCCGCCCGGGGAGGCTCCGGGTCTTCTTCACTCATTACACTACACTACACTTCACTTAGTGTTATTTATTTTCACACAATATATTAAACATAAATAAGTAAAAAAAATAAATGACGTGGTAGTATATGAATAGCACTTAGTTAAACACGTCCGACCACTACGAAGGTAATTGACAGAGTTCAACGTTACCATCGTGTATAGTAGAAGTTAGAATACATTATCTGACGTTACATTTCTAACTTATTAACGTTAATTGATAGATTATGCACTCTTGATTAGATAAGCTAATCAGTTTTCGCCTGGTATTGTACGAGTGAACACGAATAATAAACCATCTTACATGCGGATTGGTGTTTTATTTAAACAATTGTTGTTGTTATTTTTCCTAATGCTAACATATATCTATTCATTTATTAAATATATATATATATATATATATATATATATAAGGAGAAATAAAAGTTCTTATTTAGAAGTTTTATGTAGTTCTTTTTTCGTCAAGAACTACATTTCAACTATATATATATATATATATATATTTCTGCAACGAGGCTAATCGCCGATGCCAAGGGGCAGCTATTCAATTCTGTCGATCCTAATTTAAAATTGGCCGAACTTTATCCCGGTTGTTATGTGGTGGGTACGCAATGTTGTAGAAATTTCCATCGAACAAAATGATCCTTTAGTAAAATTTATGAACCCGCGAGGCTCGGCTCTTCCAGCACCATCAGTTACGTCGTCAGGTCGACAGTATAAATTCCCAGAAATGACACTGAAGAACGTGGCTCTTAAATTCAATAATAAATAAGCAATCGTTGGAATTTGGCAATTCATACAAACATTATGGACTTCGGCTTGGGAACTATGTAAGATACCCACTTTAGGCTTAGGAACCTAGGATAAGCTGCCCAATCGTTGGCTTGGACACCGGACAGATACCCGCACAAGGTTTTGGAACCTTGAAGAAACCAAACTATAGGCTTGGGATCCTCAACCAAGAAACCCACCCGTGGCTGGTATTGCACGGCTATCGGGCGTGACCCCTATGGCGATGGGGTTACTGGTTCATGTTTATGAATTGGTAGTGACAATGTCACCATGGACCAACGCAATTTAGGTACTTATAATGTCTATATAAAACAAACATGATGAAAAATAATGGAATGCATGCGATATTGCGACAGAAGCATGTGATAGAAACGTCCTCAAGTTTGTTCCTATTTCTAAGGCCTTATATGCCAGCGATGAAAAACCAACTCTACTTTTTTAGGGGGTTTGAAACATACTCTTTCTAATGAAAGTAATTTAAAAAAGTTTCCAGAAGGAATATTTTTGTAAAAGTGGGCTAAACATACCCTATTTTCGGCATTTTCACAAAAATCAACAACTTTACACTCAATTCCTGAACTAATGAAAAATATTAGGAGAATGAAATTTTATATTCGAATACCTTGTATTGATAAGTTATTATGTGCAAAATTTCACGTTTATCGTACCTTTACTTCCAGAGGAATAAAAAGACAAACTTTAAAATTTTTTCGAGCTGCAAATTTTTTTTGCCAAGTTTGCTTCAAATTTTCTTCACGGATATCGCTCATGAAGATTTGTTTATTATTTTGTTTAATAGAGCGCAAAAAGCTGTACAAGATGGCAAAGTTTTGTTTCTCTCAACAAAATATTGCCAGAGATACTGCGTCTCAAAGTTGACGAAATCTCGGAGTCATACCACAGAAGGCTGCAGTATGGGGTCAAACAAATTACTAAATCTCAGCAAGTATTGCATGGATGAACGTAAAACTTTAACAATGTTCGTTGGGGACATGTGTGAATGTCCATACAAAATTTTATGGAAATCCGTGATGATCGAGCAGGGCACTTCTCTGAAATCAGACCACTTGACATGGAATGACCCATGTGCCGCTTTTTATCGAAAAACACCTGAACAACTAAAGTACCGTTGCATATTTTTGCCGGACTCTAGTTATTACAAAATTACATGTTGAATTAATTATTAATTATTGTCAGATTAAATAAAAAGCTAATTTCTTTTAAATGACATGCGTTACTTCTTATGGTTCAAAGAATCAGAGGATCTTTATTGCTGCGAAAATGATGAAATCCGGAACTAGTTAGCAATTTTTAAATAAAAATAATAAAAATTCGCAATATTTTTAATTTAACCAGTTATTTACCAGAAAATTAACTGCAAGAATTATGATCATTGCTCGTGCGAACGAGTCTCTTGGAAAACCCATAAACATATAGAGTAGACATGTTTGACTTTGTCTCTTGTGTAACGTCATCACTCACGTGATTACGAGATGGTCACGTGGACAGAGTATGTACAAAACATTTCTATTTCTGTATATAGTTTCTATGGACTTTGCGGTTATTTGACTGTTTTTTGCGTTTATTTATTTATATATAAAGTTTTTTTTTTATATATAAACTTATTTTTTATATCTATTAAGACAAATATTTTATTTGTTTTTGTCCTGCGTTCGGTATTTGGACAATTTTATAATTTTAGTGCATAGTGTACTGTATTCGTTCCTCTATATTTTAGGATCTCACTTCATGTAAGGATATATTAATGAAACACTAGTTAACTGTTATTGTCCGTACACGGCGGTGGTCACTTATTGAATGAATCTCAATTCCTTACTGTTAATTAGCTTGTCTTATCATACTCATTAAGTGACACCTACGTAACGAATAATCTTTATTAATTACCAGTATGCTACATCTTTCCATTTTTATCAAATGAAATATTTGCACTATACTACTACATCAATATTAATTATTACTTAATTATAACAATGAAATAATAAATAAATTAGGCCTGGTGTGGTTTATCCAAATTCTAACTAATTTGTTTCGGCATCCAATATCTTCCATTCTCCTTCCACTTTCTTAAGGTGAACTACATTTCGACGGCTCTTCTGTCTCGTTGTATCGTTACGTACCCTAACATCGTTCCCTTCTTTGTTGACTATTGTGAAAGGAGCTGCATCAAAATTTGTCGTTAACTTATCCTCCACGAAATTATTTACTTATACTTTATCCTCAAGATTGAAATCGCTTTCTTTTTCTTATCTCCGTGTATCTTCCTCTTTCCCTTTTTTTTTTTTTCTTTATCGTTATCTTTCACATCTTCCTCGACTTTAAATCACACCTATTATTGTGTAAAATACCTTATTTTACCTGTAATATTTCTTCATCTTATAAGAGTATTTTCGGATATCTTTAGCGGAACCGCTACTGGACAAGCGAATTTTATGACCTGTGTTTCATAATTTGGATCATAATACCCAAGTATTTTAATGCATTCTAAATTTTTTCTTAATTTTTTGAAAGGATACTTGTTCGTGTTTCCAGAAATTATTTATACTAGCATGCTTACCGAGTTTCCAACGTAACAACCGTCTAAGCGGGTTCGTTAAAGTTGCGAGATTTGGAATCTATTTTTCTATATAATTGACAAGTCCCAGAAAGCTCTGCATCTTTTCTATTGTGTGCGGTTTTCTAAACGTTTTTATAACCTTTTACGTAGCTGTATAATGGTTTAATTCCTTCAATGGAAAACATAAGCCCTAAAAATTGTACCTGGGTTGTTTTAAAGATGCATTTTCCCTAATTAAGTAGCACATTATTTTCGTTTAAAATTTGAAGAGTTTTCTTTAGTCGCAGATATGTTTTTTTTTTTTTTTATTTTTAATGGCCTTTGCTGCTTTGGCAATTAGCCAGGGCAATTTTTATTTGAGAAAATTTCCATGCCTGAACGGGATTCGAACCCGAGACCTTCGCAACGCAGAGCACATGTGTTACCACTACGCTACGCCGGTCGGCATATGTTCGTGTTCATCTTTGCCAAAAACGAGTATATCGTTCATGAAATTAATAGTGCCTTCGCAATTTATAAACAATATTTTTAAGGCTTTTTGAAATATTTCCGGGGCACAAGTTAGTCCAAACATAAGGCGTTTGTAACGAAATAAACCTCTGTTGGTAACAAATGTGGTGATGTGATGAGAACTTGAAGCAATTTCTATTTGATGGAAAGAATTTTCCATATCTAATTTTGAAAAGTATTTTGCTTTCCTAAACTGGAGGAGTTCGTCTATTGTGGGCAATGGATGATTCGCACGTATGACTGCTTCGTTTGCTAGTCTCATATCTATGCAAATTCTGATTTTACCATTGGACTTCAGTATTGGTATTATTGGTGAGACCCATTTTGATGGTTCATTTACGGCTTCGATCAAGTCGACTTCTAATAAACTGTCCAGAGTTTCTTTGCCTTTCGCTTCTAAAGGATTTGGCACCCGTCGATAGGGCTGACAAACTGGTTTTACTGATTCGTCGATTGGTATATCTACTAATACGTTTCTAAATTTTGGCAGGGGTGATATGGTGTAAGCAGGGGTTACGGTTCTTATGCCAATTCTTAGAACCCTTAGGGTAATTGCGGTATCTTTCCTCAATGAATTTCTTGTGCCATTTTTTACAACATAAAATTTTATCCTAGCTGTGTTATTATTGACGCAAATATCGGACTCAAATGATCCTAAAATATTTAGTGGTTTGTTACTCCTCTAGGCTAGAAGAACCTTTTCCGGTTTCGGGACGTGATAACATATTTTAGCCTTGCTCTTTTCTCTATTTGATGTCACATATTCTTGTGTAGGTTTTCTTTATGATCTCTTTTTGCAATATTGCTGAAAATGACCTTGAAAGCCGCATTTGTTACATGTTCTATTTAACGCTGGACTTTCTCTACTGAGATATGTTTTTTCCTTCCGCAGCAAGAACAGTCATTTTCTTCTTTTTCTGCTTTCTTTTTTCCAGCTAATTAACATCTTTAATACCAATGCTGTCTTTGAATTCCCGCATTTGTGGGTTTACTGCCTCCAAGGCATTTGCTTTGGAAATAATCCTGTCTAAGGTTATATCGTTTCCTATGGTTAATATTTTTTCCCTTAATTCATTGGTGCTGAACTTTTCTGTTATTTGATCGATGAGCGTTTCATTTAGATTAGTAAATTTGCATTTACTTGCTTGCTTTCTTAATTTTTCCAAAAACTTTTTTTTTATTTTTTTATTTCTTCTGGTTCTTACCTAATCATTCTAAATAAATGTCGCTCATATATTTTTAAATGCCTTGGCGTAAAGTATTTATCTAGTTTTTTCAGGGCCGATTCGAATTTGTCTAAATGTTTTTTTCTTCAGTGAACAATTATGGCAAAGTGTGGAAAATTTCTTGCATAGTTATGCCTTCTGAATGAAGTAGAATCGCCCGTTGCCTTAACGGGTCTTCTATGTCAGCTGCTTCCAAATATATTTTACAACCCTTTTCCATTTTTCCCATCGCAACCCGATGGAGCTCGCATCTCCATTGCAGTCCAAAGGCTCTATGGGTATTGTGTTTCTCATAATCTGCTAATGCTTTCACCACCAAATTTAGTATGTTCATTTATTTATTGTTAATTGTATGCGTCCATACGTGTGTATACATACATATTCACACATACATATACGTACATATACACATATACATATACATACATACATATATAAACACACATATAAATATATTTCTTTACGAACCCTCTGAAACACTTTCTTTTTTTTTGCAACAAGCATCTGCATGGACTATTGGCAGGAGTCACTTACACTCCAGTCACCATGCAGTTTACTAGCTTGTTTTTTTTTTTTTTCATTTTTAATATAACAAACATCTACATGGACTGTTGACAGGAGTCGCATCCGTTCCTGTCACCATGCAGTTGACTAGTTTGTTTTCTTTTTTCTTTTTTTTTTGCAACAAGCACTGCATGGACTATTGGCAGGAGTCTCTTACACTCCAGTCACCATGCAGTTTACTAGCTTGTTTTTTTTCTTTTCATTTTTTAATAGAACAAACATCTACATGGACTGTTGACAGGAGTCGCATCCGTTCCTGTCACCATGCAGTTGACTAGTTTGTTTTCTTTTTCTTTTTTTTTTGCAACAAGCATCTGCATGGACTATTGGCAGGAGTCACTTACACTCCAGTCACCATGCAGTTTACTAGCTTGTTTTTTTTTTTTTCATTTTTAATATAACAAACATCTACATGGACTGTCGACAGGAGTCGCATCCGTTCCTGTCACCATGCAGTTGACTAGTTTGTTTTCTTTTTTCTTTTTTTTTTGCAACAAGCATCTGCATGGACTATTGGCAGGAGTCACTTACACTCCAGTCACCATGCAGTTTACTAGCTTGTTTTTTTTTCTTTTCATTTTTTAATAGAACAAACCTCTACATGGACTGTTGACAGGAGTCTCATCCGTTCCTGTCACCATGCAGTTGACTAGTTTGTTTTCTTTTTTTTTTTTAAAACAAGCATCTGCATGGACTATTGGCAGGAGGCACTTACACTCCAGTCACCATGCAGTTTACTAGCTTGTTTTTTTTCCTTTCATTTTTTAATAGAACAAACATCTACATGGACTGTTGACAGGAGTCTCATCCGTTCCTGTCACCATGCAGTTGACTAGTTTGTTTTCTTTTTCTTTTTTTTGCAACAAGCATCTGCGTGGACTATAGGCAGGAGTCACTTACACTGCAGTCACCATGCCGTTTACTAGCTTGTTTTTTTTTTTCATTTTTTAATATAACAAACATCTACATGGACTGTTGACAGGAGTCGCATCCGTTCCTGTCACCATGCAGTTGACTAGTTTGTTTTCTTTTTTTTTTTTCTATTTTGCAACAAGCATCTACATGGTCTATTGGCAGGAGTCACTTACACTGCAGTCACCATGCAGTTTACTAGCTTGTTTTTTTTTTCATTTTTTAATATAACAAACATCTACATGGACTGTTGACAGGAGTCGCATCCGTTCCTGTCACCATGCAGTTGACTAGTTTGTTTTCTTTTTTCTTTTTTTTTTTGCAACAAGCATCTGCATGGGCTATTGGCAAGAGTCACTAACACTCCAGTCACCATGCAGTTTACTAGCTTGTTTTTTTTTTTCATTTTTTAATATAACAAACATCTACATGGACTGTTGACAGGAGTCGCATCCGTTCCTGTCACCATGCAGTTGACTAATTTGTTTTCTTTTTTCTTTTTTTTTTTGCAACAAGCATCTGCATGGACTATTGGCAGGAGTCACTTACACTCCAGTCACCATGCAGTTTACTAGCTTGTTTTTTTTTTCATTTTTTAATATAACAAACATCTACATGGACTGTTGACAGGAGTCGCATCCATTCCTGTCACCATGCAGTTGACTAGTTTGTTTTCTTTTTCTTTTTTTTTTTGCAACAAGCATCTGCGTGATCTATTGGCAGGAGTCACTTACACTGCAGTCACCATGCAGTTTACAAGCTTGTTTTTTTTCTTTTCATTTTTTAATATAACAAACATCTACATGGACTGTTGACTGGAGTCTCATCCGTTCCTGTCACCATGCAGTTGACTAGTTTGTTTTCTTTTTTCTTTTTTTTTGCAACAAGCATCTGCATGGACTATTGGCAGGAGTCACTTGCACTGCAGTCACCATGCAGTTTACTAGCTTGTTTTTTTCCTTTTCATTTTTTAATATAAGAAACATCTACATGGACTGTCGACAGGAGTCGCATCCGTTCCTGTCACCATGCAGTTGACTAGTTTGTTTTCTTTTTTTTTTTTACTTTTTGCAACAAGCATCTGCGTGGACTATTGGCAGGAGTCACTTACACTCCAGTCACCATGCAGTTTACTAGCTTGTTTTTTTTTCTTTTCATTTTTTAATAGAACAAACATCTACATGGACTGTTGACAGGAGTCTCATCCGTTCCTGTCACCATGCAGTTGACTAGTTTGTTTTCTTTTTTCTTTTTTTTTGCAACAAGCATCTGCATGGACTATTGGCAGGAGTCTCTAACACTCCAGTCACCATGCAGTTTACTAGCTTGTTTTTTTTCTTTTCATTCTTTAATAGAACAAACATCTACATGGACTGTTGACAGGAGTCTCAGCCGTTCCTGTCACCATGCAGTTGACTAGTTTGTTTTCTTTTTTCTTTTTTTTTTGCAACAAGCATCTGCATGGACTATTGGCAGGAGTCACTTACACTCCAGTCACCATGCAGTTTACTAGCTTGTTTTTTTTTCTTTTCATTTTTTAATAGAACAAACATCTACATGGACTGTTGACAGGAGTCTCATCCGTTCCTGTCACCATGCAGTTGACTAGTATGTTTTCTTTTTCCTTTTTTTTTGCAACAAGCATCTGCATGAACTATTGGCAGGAGTCACTTACACTGCAGTCACCATGCAGTTTACTAGCATGTTTTTTTTCTTTTCATTTTTTAATAGAACAAACAGCTACATGGACTGTTGACAGGAGTCTCATCCGTTCCTGTCACCATGCAGTTGACTAGTTTGTTTTATTTTTTCTTTTTTTTTGCAACAAGCATCTGCATGGACTATTGGCAGGAGTCACTAACACTCCAGTCACCATGCAGTTTACTAGCTTGTTTTTTTTTTCATTTTTTCATATAACAAACATCTACATGGACTGTCGACAGGAGTCGCATCCGTTCCTGTCACCATGCAGTTGACTAGTTTGTTTTCTTTTTTCTTTTTTTTTGCAACAAGCATCTGCATGGACTATTGGCAGGAGTCACTTACACTCCAGTCACCATGCAGTTTACTAGCTTGTTTTTTTTTTTTCATTTTTAATATAACAAACATCTACATGGACTGTTGACAGGAGTCGCATCCGTTCCTGTCACCATGCAGTTGACTAGTTTGTTTTCTTTTTTCTTTTTTTTTTTTTGCAACAAGCATCTTCATGGACTATTAACAGGAATCTCTTACAATCCAGTCACCATGCAGTTTACTAGCTTGTTTTTTTTTTCTTTTTTTAAAATAACAAACATCTTCATGGACTGTCGACAGGAGTCGCATCCGTTCCTGTCACCATGCAGTTGACTAGTTTGTTTTCTTTTTTCTTTTTTTTTTTTGCAACAAGCACTGCATGGACTATTGGCAGGAGTCTCTTACACTCCAGTCACCATGCAGTTTACTAGCTTGTTTTTTTTCTTTTCATTTATTAATAGAACAAACATCTACATGGACTGTTGACAGGAGTCGCATCCGTTCCTGTCACCATGCAGTTGACTAGTTTGTTTTTTTTTTCTTTTTTTTTTGCAACAAGCATCTGCATGGACTATTGGCAGGAGTCACTTACACTCCAGTCACCATGCAGTTTACTAGCTTGTTTTTTTTTTTTTCATTTTTAATATAACAAACATCTACATGGACTGTCGACAGGAGTCACATCCGTTCCTGTCACCATGCAGTTGACTAGTTTGTTTTCTTTTTTCTTTTTTTTTTGCAACAAGCATCTGCATGGACTATTGGCAGGAGTCACTTACACTCCAGTCACCATGCAGTTTACTAGCTTGTTTTTTTTTCTTTTCATTTTTTAATAGAACAAACATCTACATGGACTGTTGACAGGAGTCTCATCCGTTCCTGTCACCATGCAGTTGACTAGTTTGTTTTCTTTTTTTTTTTGCAACAAGCATCTGCATGGACTATTGGCAGGAGGCACTTACACTCCAGTCACCATGCAGTTTACTAGCTTGTTTTTTTTCTTTTCATTTTTTAATAGAACAAACATCTACATGGACTGTTGACAGGAGTCGCATCCGTTCCTGTCACCATGCAGTTGACTAGTTTGTTTTCTTTTTTTTTTTTCTTTTTTGCAACAAGCATCTACATGGTCTATTGGCAGGAGTCACTTACACTGCAGTCACCATGCAGTTTACTAGCTTGTTTTTTTTTTTTCATTTTATAATATAACAAACATCTACATGGACTGTTGACAGGAGTCGCATCCGTTCCTGTCACCATGCAGTTGACTAGTTTGTTTTCTTTTTTCGTTTTTTTTTGCAACAAGCATCTGCATGGACTATTGGCAAGAGTCATTAACACTCCAGTCACCATGCAGTTTACTAGCTTGTTTTTTTTTTTTTCATTTTTTAATATAACAAACATCTACATGGACTGTTGACAGGAGTCGCATCCGTTCCTGTCACCATGCAGTTGACTAATCTGTTTTCTTTTTTCTTTTTTTTTTTGCAACAAGCATCTGCATGGACTATTGGCAGGAGTCACTTACACTCCAGTCACCATGCAGTTTACTAGCTTGTTTTTTTTTTTCATTTTTTAATATAACAAACATCTACATGGACTGTTGACAGGAGTCGCATCCGTTCCTGTCACCATGCAGTTGACTAGTTTGTTTTCTTTTTCTTTTTTTTTTTGCAACAAGCATCTGCGTGATCTATTGGCAGGAGTCACTTACACTGCAGTCACCATGCAGTTTACAAGCTTGTTTTTTTTCTTTTTATTTTTTAATATAACAAACATCTACATGGACTGTTGACTGGAGTCTCATCCGTTCCTGTCACCATGCAGTTGACTAGTTTGTTTTCTTTTTTCTTTTTTTTTTCAACAAGCATCTGCATGGACTATTGGCAGGAGTCACTTGCACTGCAGTCACCATGCAGTTTACTAGCTTGTTTTTTTTTTCATTTTTTCATATAACAAACATCTACATGGACTGTCGACAGGAGTCGCATCCGTTCCTGTCACCATGCAGTTGACTAGTTTGTTTTGTTTTTTCTTTTTTTTTGCAACAAGCATCTGCGTGGACTATTGGCAGGAGTCACTTACACTCCAGTCACCATGCAGTTTACTAGCTTGTTTTTTTTTCTTTCATTTTTTAATAGAACAAACATCTACATGGACTGTTGACAGGAGTCTCATTCATTCCTGTCACCATGCAGTTGACTAGTTTATTTTCGTTTTTCTTTTTTTTTGCAACAAGCATCTGCATGGACTATTGGCAGGAGTCTCTTACACTCCAGTTACTATGCAGTTTACTAGCTTGTTTTTTTTTTTTTTTTTTCATTTTTAATATAACAAACATCTACATGGACTGTTGACAGGAGTCGCATCCGTTCCTGTCACCATGCAGTTGACTAGTTTGTTTTCTTTTTTCTTTTTTTTTTTGCAACAAGCACTGCATGGACTATTGGCAGGAGTCTCTTACACTCCAGTCACCATGCAGTTTACTAGCTTGTTTTTTTTCTTTTCATTTTTTAATAGAACAAACATCTACATGGACTGTTGACAGGAGTCGCATCCGTTCCTGTCACCATGCAGTTGACTAGTTTGTTTTCTTTTTCTTTTTTTTTGCAACAAGCATCTGCATGGACTATTGGCAGGAGTCACTTACACTCCAGTCACCATGCAGTTTACTAGCTTGTTTTTTTTTTTCATTTTTAATATAACAAACATCTACATGGACTGTCGACAGGAGTCGCATCCGTTCCTGTCACCATGCAGTTGACTAGTTTGTTTTCTTTTTTCTTTTTTTTTTTGCAACAAGCATCTGCATGTACTATTGGCAGGAGTCACTTACACTCCAGTCACCATGCAGTTTACTAGCTCGTTTTTTTTTTCATTTTTTAATATAACAATAATCTACATGGACTGTCGACAGGAGTCGCATCCGTTCCTGTCACCATGCAGTTGACTAGTTTGTTTTCTTTTTTTCTTTTTTTTGCAACAAGCATCTGCGTGGTCTATTGGCAGGAGTCACTTACACTCCAGTCACCATGCAGTTTACTAGCTTTTTTTTTTTCTTTTCATTTTTTAATAGAACAAATATCTACATGGACTGTTGACAGGGGTCGCATCTGTTCCTGTCACCATGCAGTTGACTAGTTTGTTTTCTTTTTTCTTTTTTTTTTGCAACAAGCATCTGCATGGACTATTGGCAGGAGTCACTTACACTCCAGTCACCATGCAGTTTACTAGCTTTTTTTTTTTTCTTTTCATTTTTTAATAGAACAAACATCTACATGGACTGTTGACAGGAGTCTCATCCGTTCCTGTCACCATGCAGTTGACTAGTTTGTTTTCTTTTTTCTTTTTTTTTTTTGCAACAAGCATCTGCCTGGACTATTGGCAGGAGTCACTTACACTCCAGTCACCATGCAGTTTACTAGCTTGTTTTTTTTCTTTTCATTTTTTAATAGAACAAACATCTACATGGACTGTTGACAGGAGTCGCATCCGTTCCTGTCACCATGCAGTTGACTAGTTTGTTTTCTTTTTTCTTTTTTTTTTTTGCAACAAGCTTCTGCATGGACTATTGGCAGGAGTCACTTACACTCCAGTCACCATGCAGTTTTTTAGCTTGTTTTTTTTCTTTTAATTTTTTTATAGAACAAACATCTACATGGACTGTTGACAGGAGTCGCATCCGTTCCTGTCACCATGCAGTTGACTAGTTTGTTTTCTTTTTTTTTTTTTTTTGCAACAAACATCTGCATGGACTATTGGCAGGATTCACTTACACTCCAGTCACCATGCAGTTTACTAGCTTGTTTTTTTTCTTTTCATTTTTTAATATAACAAACATCTACATGGACTGTTGACAGGAGTCTCTTCCGTTCCTGTCACCATGCAGTCGACTAGTTTGTTTTCTTTTATTTATATTTTTTTTTTTCACTTTTCAGTGCAACAAGAATCTACATGGACTATTGGCAGGAGTGTTTTGCACTTCTGTCACCATGCAGTCGACTACCTTGTTTTTTTTTTTTCACTCTATTCAGTGCAACAAGAATCTACATGGACTATTGACAGGAGTGTCTTGCACTTCTGTCACCATGTAGTCTACTACCTTGTTTGTTTGTTTGTTTTTTTTTTTTTTCAACAAGAATCTACATGGACTATTGGCAGGAGTGTCTTGCACTTCTGTCACCATGCAGTCTTCTACCTTGTTTTTTTTTTTTCGTCTATTCAGTTGAAAAAGGATCTACATGGACTACTGGCAGGAGTGTCTTGCACTTCTGTCACCATGCAGTCGACTACCTTGTTTTTTTTTTTTTTCACTCTATTCAGTGCAACAAGAATCTACATGGACTATTGACAGGAGTGTCTTGCACTTCTGTCACCATGTAGTCTACTACCTTGTTTGTTTGTTTGTTTTTTTGTTTCAACAAGAATCTATATGGACTATTGGCAGGAGTGTCTTGCACTTCTGTCACCATGCAGTCTTCTACCTTGTTTTTTTTTTTTTTTTTCGTCTATTCAGTTGAAAAAGGATCTACATGGACTACTGGCAGGAGTGTCTTGCACTTCTGTCACCATGCAGTCCACTACCTTTTTTTTATATTTTTTAATTAAGATTGTTCGCACTCTCGCATACACTCGATTTTTTTTTTTTTTGTTGGTGAAAGCTTTATTTTAAAATCCCAATTGTATTATAATGTAATATTTTACTTACCGTTTAAATTTCACTTCAACTTCAATAATTAATTTTATATCTACGCTTCTCCCAAACTGTTCGGCAGGATCGCCAAAATGTACTGTATTCGTTCCTCTATATTTTAGGAACTCACTTCATGTAAGGATATATTAATGAAACACTAGTTAACTGTTATTGTCCGTACACGGCGGTGGTCACTTATTGAATGAATCTCAATTCCTTACTGTTAATTAGCTTGTCTTATCATACTCATTAAGTGACACCTACGTAACGAATAATCTTTATTAATTACCAGTATGCTACAAATAGTTTATAGTTATCGTATATATATATAAGAATTTATTAACGTGGCACCGAGCTAAATGCCCTTTTCCACATGTCAATACATAAATTTTAACAATTATAAATTATTTATAAGATATCACAGGAAAAAGTATCATAAAAACAAAAAACCTGCTAGTATGTACAGTTCTAATTAAATGTAAGTTTTATACTATGGTATATCTATTTCTATTTAGATAAATAATTATTTATAACTAATTATTCAGGATACTGTTGAGTATCATCTAGGTCTTTTATGTCTGTACTGGATATCTTCTTCGTCGTCTTCATCTAATTGACTTATTTCGGGATTGTGATGTACATTGAGGTTGCTGTAAAATTTCAGTGTGATTTTATTGATTGATTCTTTTACTGTGTTAACTTGGAAGTCTTTAATCAGTTCGATATTTCGTACGTAATATGGGCAGTTTGAAATTGTTCGAAGGAATTTGTTTTGTATAATCTGAAGATGTTGCATGTGTGTTCTAGCTGCATAGGCCCAGGAAGTGCAGCCATATGTGAGTATAGGGAGGATTAAGGAATTGAATAAAAGAAGATAGTTTTTGTGACTGATTTTGCTTTTCCTGTTGATCATGGGGTATAACATATACAATTTAGATTTCGCTTTATTGCAGATGTTTCTAATATGTTTTTGCCATGTTAAACTTGTATCCATTGTTATTCCTAGATATTTGATGTCATTGTGCCATTTTATGTTTTCGTTTTGAAAAGTAATTTTATTTGTAGGTTTATGACGTCTTTTGGAGAAAAATATTGCCTGAGTCTTAGTTACGTTTACCTTAATATGCCATTTATTATACCAATTTTCGAGTAACGTTAGATAAATATTAATTTTCGATGTAGTTTCGTTTGGAGATTCGCTTTGACAGAAAATTGCAGTGTCATCGGCATATAGGGCTAGCTGCATATTCGAAAATATTGTTTGAGGGATATCGTTAATAAATATGTTGAATAATAATGGCCCTAGTATAGATCCTTGAGGTACTCCTGATAATATTTTTCTTGTTGTTGAGGTTGTGTTTTTGACTTTAAGCGCAAATGTTCTGTTTTCAATGTAAGACTTTATTAGATGTATTAATTGAGATGGAAATTTTAGTTTTATAAGTTTATAGAGGATACCTTCGTGCCAGACACTGTCAAATGCCTTTTCAATGTCTAGAAGAACCGCGGCCGTCGATTTATTATTGTTAAATCCGCTGGTGATAAAATTTGTAATTCTTAATAATTGATGTCCTGTTGAGTGGCTTGTGCGAAAACCGAATTGTTCATTAATTAGGATGTTTTTTTTTTTCCAAATATTGTTTTATAAATGTTTGAATAACTCTTTCAGCTATTTTCGATAGAGTACTAAGAAGACTTATCGGCCGGTAGTTAGAAGGATTTGATTTTTCTTTTTTGGCTTTTGGAATAGGAACTATGGTAGCATGTTTCCAGACATTTGGAAAGTGGCTATATTTTATTATACTATTACAGATGTTGGTTATAAAGATGATTCCCTTACGTGGTAAGGATTTTAGCATGGTATTTGAGATATTGTCATGTCCGGGAGATTTTCTATTTTTTAGTTTTGTTATAATATTTTTTATTGTTTTAGGAGTGACAAATTGATCTGAGATGCTGTTACTATATCTTAAATACTGATGGACTTCGTTTTGGATTGTATTACTATTACTGTAATTTCCAGAGTTTGGAGTGAAGAATTTTTCCATATAATCCGCAATGGTGTTTGCTTTGTCTTCATCTGAGCATGCGTAACCACTAGCAGTTTTAAGAGGAGGAATAACATTTGGAATGTTTAAGATGGATTTAGTTGTTTGCCATAAGCTTCTATTTTGTGCACTAAGTTTTCTAAGTTTATTATTCCATTTTTCATTTCTGTATTCCTTTATGAGCAATTTAACTTCCGTCGTTAATTTGTTAAAAACCCTTTTGTCCGACACTAGGTGATGTCTTTGCCAGCATTTTCTTGCACGTTGTTTAAGTTTAATTAAGTCTAATATATTGCGTGGCAATGATAATTTAAATGGATGGTTCTTTACAGGTTCTTCACAAAATTTAATAGCTGAATGGAGTAAGTTTGTAAACTCCGCTATTCTAACTTCTATATCTTCTTTGCATATTATTTTAGTATTTACTTGTAGGTTCTGGAAAATATATTCCTGTAATTTTTTCCAGTTTCGTTTGACTGTGGGTTGATTCTGCAAATTCATTTGTATTGGTTCCTTGTTTACATCAAAAAATACAGGAACATGGTCAGAGTTTAAAGCACATACAGTTTGTGGGTATATTTGTAGCGGTCCTTTGACGATGCATATGTCATTTACATCTGGGGAATATCTCGCTTGCGTTGGAAAAAAAGTGTAGTCATCTGGAGCTCTTATTGAATAATTTCTTTGTAGCCAGTGTCTGAGCAAAATATTACCATTTGGATTGGTTTTTCTACTGTTCCAAGATGGATGCTTTCTGTTTAGGTCTCCAGCAATTATGCATTTTGGTTTGGAGAGTAGTATGTCAATATCTGCGGTAATTAATTTTTTCTTGGGCTGTAAGTAGGCTGCTACAAAAAAATTTTCCCAGCACTTGTGTTCAGTGCTACCGTGGTTGTTTCAAGTGATGTTAGCTCAGGCGATGGTACATGTTGATGCTTTATTGCACTTTTAATAACAATAGCAGTGCCACCCCCATATTGATTTCGATCCTTTCTGTACACAGTATAGTTTGGCATAGTTAATCTGTTATTTTCAGTTAGATGAGTTTCATTTATCAGAATGAGGTCTAAATCATTATCGGTCACGAAGTGTTTAAATTCATCTATTTGGTGAGGGAGCCCCATTGCATTCCAATACATTGTCTTGATATTGTTGATATTGTTTATTTGATTAAGGTTGGCCATTTGGGATGTTTATATGTGAATTGGCATTATTGTTTTGTAGGGTACAGATTTTATTTATTAGAACTTGGATTTGAGACTGACAGTTGTTTATTATTTGCTGCAATTTATTTATTTCATTAAAAGTGAGAGGTAGTGTGTAATTTGTTTCTGTTGCGTTATTATTTTCGGTTCTCGATTGTTGCTTGTTTTTAACTACGTTGGCATAAGAATTGTCGTTAACTTTAAGGGACATGTTTAAATTGTGAGACTTTTGTGTCTTGACTGCTATGTAGTTATACCTAGGCTTAAAATTGTCTTTATTTGCTTCCAAAGGAGTTGTGGAATTTGTTTGCGTGTTTAAGGGGTCGTGTCTCTTTTGGTTTTTATTTTTATTTTTGATTATTGTCTTGAACAGTGGACAACCTTTATAGTTGGATGGGTGAGAACCCCCACAGTTAATGCATTTGGATAACTGAGTTTCCGGTTTGGTACAATCTCTGGAGTGATGGTCTTGTGCGCATTTCCTGCATTTAGGGGTTGCTGTCAGTGGCGCAACAAGGTTGGTGCGACAGGTGCCGCCGCACCAGGCGCCGGATTCATAGGGGCGCCGAATGGCCAAATTTAATTTTTTTTTATTATTATCTTTTATATTAATAAACTATAATCAACACAAATTTGATTTCATAATCGAAAATTTCAAATGGCAGGCAAGATCATTAATTGATGACTGTACAACTGCCACTGCAATGCAATTATTAGAAGTGATCCACACTTACGATTTAAAAGATGTGTACCCTAATATTGGCATTGCACTGTGCATATTTTTAACGCTCCCTGTAACTGTTGCTTCGAATTAACGCAGTTTTAGTAAATTAAAGTTAATAAAAAATTATTTGCGTTCTACAATGGTCCAAGAGCTTGCAAAATTTAGCTTTAATATCAATAGAAAATACTACAGCGCAGTCATTAAATTATGAAGACTTAATTAACGAATTTTCACAGTTAAAAGCCAGAAAAGTTAAATTATTAAAATACCTAAATATATATTATTTTTTGTTCAAATATCCCTTTTTTTTTTGTCATTAAATATATATATTTTTATTTATTTTGTTATTCAATAATATTTCTTTAGCCTTTTTTGTGTTTCATTTTAGGTGTTTTTCATTTTGTGTTTGATTGACCTAGAGTTTATATTTTGTCCCTTTTTATATTAGTTGATTATCATGATTTTTGAGTTTATTAAAAGATTTGTAACATAATTTGTTAATATAATCGTTAATATTGCAATTTAAACCAAACCAAAGAAAAAGGTTAAAACTAAACTAAAAAATAATACCAACGAATGTTTTTTAAATTTTTTTTTTATACATTTATTGTTAAAAAAATGACTTTATAATATATATTTTTGTATGTTCCTTTACTGGTAATAAGATAGTTCCTTTATTAGGAGTAAGTGTTCCTTTTCTGGCGATTTTGTGATTTTTATTTTCACTTGCATCAAAATAAAACAATAAGATTTTAAGGATTCTCTATAAAATATGGTAAGTAAATATCTTAAATAACATTTTGGGGAAAAAAACAACGTAAGTAAATGTTTTAAATGTTCCCTTACTGATGTAATCACCCTACTATAAAAATTTTCAAATTTCGTAAGTAATTAGTAGGGGGGGGGCGCCAAATAATTTTACGCACCAGGCGCCAATTTATGTTGTTGCGGCACTGGTTGCTGTGCAATAACTGGCCGAATGACCAGGCCTCTGACATCTATAATAGTTATCGTAGGTAAGTGTTTTAGTTGTGCTCATTATAATAATTAGGTGGTTGGTTGTTGTGCTATTGGGTGTACAAATCGAAGTAAAAGTATCAATCAGGAATCGGAAAATATTTTTCTTGCATCATTTCATATGTCAAATCAATCTGACTTATTAATAAAAGCTGTAATTGATTTACATTTAAAAATCAGGTTATATTATATATCAAAGTTATATAAGGTAAGATATAAGGAGGTCAGAACTATAGTGGTACCAAGCTACTTGAAGGGAGAAAGAGGAAGGTCACGAGGGAGGGTAAAGAGGATTGCGAGGCTAAGGTGCGGGAATGAAGAGAGAGGAAATAGATATTGGAGGAAACCGGAGGATAAGATGTGTAGGATGTGCGGGAAGGAGGAAGTGTTGATATGTTTTGAAATTTTGTCTTGTAGAAAATATAGGTTGTCATGGAAGTATGAGTATTAAAAAAAATAGAGATTATGTAGATTTTGAGCTGTCATTAAAATATAGAAATATTGTATTTATAATTAGTATTGTGTTTATAGAATTTAAATATATAGAGTATACCAACAATTGGTTATGGGCCCAGATGCAAAAGAATAGACAGATATAAGAGAATAGATAGGTACAACAAAAATGTCAGGAAAAATAAATGAATTATCATTAATAGAAAAACTAGAAAAGAATAATTATCAAGTATGGAGTTTTAAAACAAAACTATATTTAGAAGCAAAAGGGTTATGGAATATTATTGAAGCTGAACCACCAACAGATGAACAAAGTCAGGTAGAATGGCTGAAGAAGGACAGGCAAGCCATGAATTTTTTGGTACAGTCTTTGAGTTCAGTACAGACTCAATATATACTGAACACAAAAACTGCAAAAGAAGTGTGGAATAAACTGGAGGAAATCCATAAAATTCGAGCAATCGAAGAGAATCTAGATATTAAAAGAGCATTACACACAATTAAATGGCAAAATGATGATAATGGACAAAAATACATAGAGAATATTCAGACATTGGTAGAGCATCTTCGGGCACTTGGAGAAAATATTGATGATGTAGAAGCCGCATCAATAGCTGTACAAGGACTGCCAAAACGATATTCAAAAATAGCGACAATTTTTAATATGAGCGATATTTCTCAAATTACATTATCAAAAGTTAAATATGCGCTGCTAAAAGAGGAGGAAATATTAGGAGAAGAAAATAAAATGGATGAAATTGCGAATAAAACAAGAATGCGAGAGAACAAAGGAAGGTATCAAAAGGCTAAATTTAATAGAAATTGTAACATTTAAATGTTTTAGATGTAATAGATTTGGACATATAGCAAAAGATTGTAGGACTAATATTCAGAGTTACACAAACAAATATGATAGAAATAAAGAAATAGATAATAGAAAATTCAAGGCCAGCACAAGTCAAGAAAAAACAGAATTTGCATTAAAAGTTGAAAAGAATTTTGTAAAACACAACGAATATGACTGGATAATAGATTCGGCAGCAACTAGTCATATGACTGGAAGAAAAGAAATATTACAAAATTATGAAAATGAATTTGAAAGACAAATAGAATTAGCAGATGGCAGCATAAAATGTTCCAAAGGGTTTGGTCAAGTAATATTAGAAAATAAAAACAACACTAATATTAGAATAGGAGAAGTATTATTTGTACCTGGATTGACAGATAATTTATTATCAGTTGGAAAATTAACTAAAGAAGGTGTCTGTGTTTTTTTCAAAAATAATATGTGTGAAGTTTTTTACGAGGGAAATGGAAATTTGGTATTTACCGCACCAAAGAAAAATGGATTATATAAAATAAATGCAAAAACGGTAAGAAAAGAAAATATTTACAAAATCACAGATCAAAAGACAAAATTATGGCATAGAAGACTGGCTCATGCTAACGTACAATTAATGAAAAAAATGAATCGGCATATGTCAATACGTGATTTTGACATAAAAATGACAGAACATGACATTTGTGAAGAATGTGTCAGAGGTAAACAAAGTAGAAGAAGTTTCAAATCTGTAAATGAAACACAGAGTTCAGATATATTAGATCTCGTACATGTTGATCTATGTGGACCAATGCATAAAAAATCGATTGGTGGAAGTTGTTATTTGCTCACAATAGTAGATGATTTTAGTCGAAAGATATTTGTATCTTTTTTGAGTAGAAAAGATGAAACTACTAACCATTTAATTAAATTTATAAAAGAAAATGAAAGGCAAACTGGTAAGAAACTGAAACGCTTGAGATCAGACAATGGAGGTGAGTTTATAAATAAAAATCTTAAGAAATATTTAGAAAACAACGGCATAGTTCATGAAACTACTACGCCGTACACACCAATGCAAAATGGGGTGGCGGAACGAGCTAATCGGACAGTAATTGAAACAGTAAGGACAATGCTTAGTGACTCAAAATTGCCATTAAAATTTTGGGCCGAAGCTGCAAACACTGCAGTATATGTTAAAAATAGATTAATTAAGAGAAGCCTAAATGATAAGACACCAGAAGAAATATGGTCACGTAGAAAACCTACTTTGTCTTATTTTAAAATATTTGGATGCAAGGCATATACCTGGATACCAAATGGAGAGAGGAGAAAATTAGAACAAAAGAGTAAATCTGGAATCTTCCTTGGTTATTGTTCAAACAGAAAAGGGTATCGTATATATGATCCGATTAAAAATATTATATACTCTAGTACCGATACGAAATTTATAGAAAATGAGTACGGATCAGAATTATTAACTGAGAATCAACATAATACAGGTGAAAGTTTAATAATTTTTGAAGAAGAAAAATCAACGTCTAAAATTGATTTAGAAGATAATCAAATTTTGGTATATAATAAACTAGAAGATGATGAAAATGACGAAAGAGAAGATCAAGTAAATATGGAAGTTGATGATTTAGAAGATACCGAAGATATTAGCAGAGAAGTGAATATGAATGAAATACACAACTTACGAAGATCAACAAGAGAGAGAAAAATTCAAGAAAGGATACAAATTAATCCTAAAGGAAAATCTTACAAATCAAATTTGATAAAAGACACACCTCAAACATATCATGAAGCGATAAATCGCGAAGATCAAAAAAAATGGAGAGAAGCAATAGAGGAAGAATTAAATTCGCACAAGAAAATGAATACTTGGGAAATTGTGCCGAAACCAAGCAACAGAAAAATAATTAAAGCTAAATGGGTATTTAGAATAAAAGATAACAATAAATACAAAGCACGACTTGTTGCAGTTGGATGCTCACAAGAAAAGGGAATCGACTATAAAGAAACATTTTCACCGGTAATGCGACTAAAAAGTTTAAGAACAGTGTTGGCAATAGCAAATAAAGAAAATCTGTACATGAAACAATTAGACGTTAAAACAGCATATCTTCATAGTAGACTCACAGAAGATTTGTATATGGAAATTCCATATGGTCTAAATATTGATAAACAAGAAAGAAACGAACTGGCTCTAAAACTAAATAAAGCTATATATGGTCTAAAACAATCTGGACGTGAATGGAATATCACGATAAATGAAATTTTAAAGAAAAATGGTTATAAAAGATGTGAGTCAGATAGATGTATTTATGTTAAAAGAAATGGTAATGATTACATTATTTTTGCTTTATATGTAGACGACATTTTAATGATATCAAATAAAGAACAACTGATAGAAATAGATATTAAAAATTTTAGAAAAGATATGGATTTGAAAGATTTAGGAGAGCCAAAGCATATCTTAGGGATACAGATCACAAGAAACGAGAAGAGGAGAACATTATCTCTAGATCAGGAAGAATTGATCGACAAATTATTAATTGAAAATAATATGAAAGAATGCAAAAGTATGAAGACGCCTATGGAAAAAGGAATTGACTTAAAAAAACTAAATAGAACAGAAAATGATGAAAAATATCAGTCCGTGATTGGAAGTTTAATGTATCTTGTACAGGGAACAAGACCAGACATCGCATTTTCAACACATTACTTAAGCCAGTTTAATAATTTTCACGGAGAAGAACATTTTAAGGCAGTTAAGAGAATATTGCGATATTTAAAAGGAACTAAAGGGCATAAGTTAACCTATCATAATTCAAATGAGATGTTGGAAGGATTCTCGGATGCTAATTGGAACTCAAAATCTTATGATGGAAAATCAACTAGTGGATACTTATTTAAGCTATGTGGTACTGCAATTAGTTGGAAATCAGTAAAACAACCCATGGTTGCTTTATCGACATGTGAAGCAGAATTTATGGCACTTACGGAAGCTGTCAAAGAAGGTAAATGGTTAAAGATGTTTTTAGAAGAAATTTGATTTAGGAAACTAAGCAACGAAGTTTTGAATATAAATGTAGACAATCAAGCAGCAATACATTTAGCAGAAAACCCAATTCGACATCAAAGAACAAAACATATCCAATTAAGATATTTTTTTGTAAGAGATGAAATAGAGAATGGATATTTAAAAATTAATTATACTCCAAGTGAAGAAATGTTGGCTGATGGGTTTACAAAGCCACTGGCAATAAATTTGTTTAAAAAAGAAATAGAAAGCTATGGGATGCTAGAAAAATTTTAAACAGAAGGAAGTTTGTTGATATGTTTTGAAATTTTGTCTTGTAGAAAATATAGGTTGTCATGGAAGTATGAGTATTAAAAAAAATAGAGATTATGTAGATTTTGAGCTGTCATTAAAATATAGAAATATTGTATTTATAATTAGTATTGTGTTTATAGAATTTAAATATATAGAGTATACCAACAGGAAGAAGATATAGAGCACCTCGCGAAGACGTGTAGAGAGATGACAGTATGGTCGGGGAGCACATTAGACCTGTTGCACGAAGATGGAAGGAGGAGACGTGGGCGAGGGAATTAGAGGCAAGAAAGGTTGAGATTGGAGAAGGATAACAGGAAGGAGTAAAGGAAGGAAGGAAGAGGCCCGGTGGGAAGCAGAAGGGGAGAAATGGAAGGAAGGGGGCTGAGGTTACCTGGAAATGGGGGGAAGGAAGGGAGATAGGAGGAGGGGTGAAGAAATCGTTGGAAGGGAAGAGAATGGAATAAAATCAATTAAAGATGGGCGAGAGAACTGGAAGCAAGAAGGAAGGAGATCGGAGAGGAAAACCAGAATGAGAATAGGAAGAAAGAGAGGGACACTGGAGCAAAAAGAAAGAAATGAAATAAAAAATATTGTAAATTGTATTGTTTTGTACGTTATTTATTTTTGATTGTTTTATTTCTATTTGTAATGGTTAATACCCTGAACGCCGCAAGGCCTAGGGAATAAAGAATCTATATTATATATCAAAGTTAAATAAAAATAAAGAAAGATCCTTTCGAATATTTTATAATAAATTAACGTTATTGAAGGGATATTAAATAAAATATTTATAAACCAGTATTTTGTTTATGTATACCATTGATTTGATTTATTCCTTGATTCCTTGGCCTATGCTACAATTCTAAGCAGAATTTTAATGAGTTAAAATGCAATAGTAACTTGTGAAGTTACTTATATAATAATTCGTTAAGAGTCTTACGATTCTGCTGAGAATTGCAGCAATAATTTCATATAACACTATTAATCATAGGACAGCCTAAAAATAAATCTAGTAGTCTATGATACTCATTTTATTGTATTATATTTTCCCCCCTTTTAAAGAAATTTGTTATTTTTCATTTAAATAAATTTAAGCAACCCGCAATCATCGCTGACAAGTTGGTTGCGACCTCTACTTGTTCCGCTGTACATTATTACAATAGTGCGTCGCTTATACGAACGACGAGGATAAATTCTGAGAAATGCCACGTTAGGCGATTGCGTTGTTGTGCTAACGTCATAAAGTGAACTTACATAAACTAGTACACAACTGTATGTGCTATAATTTGATACAACTAGCAACGCAGTAAGTTTGTTTGCACCAACATCACCGCAAACACGTAAGCAATGCATCGCACTGCGACGTTGAGACGGCTACAAAGCAATAGGAATTTTTCAGCTACATTAGATATCATTTTATGGGGCTACGGTTATGCGTCCGTTTTTCACCGCAACGCAAACATACTTAAAACAATTGCATAGTTATTAACTAACATTTAAAAGAATAATTAATACTTACTTACTTACTTAATCCTGAAGCCTTTCTACCTTGCGGTATAAGGCTAATATTAATAATAAAACACAAATATAAGGATTTCACATCAAGCTTTTCTAACCACTGCAGGGAAGCTGGAGTAGCTTTATTAATTACAAGGGTACCGCCAAGGAAAACATCTCAGTGATCAGTGATTTATTATATGGTCCATCGTCTGCAAAGGCGAACCACAGTCACAAGTCGAGAAAGGTGTCATATCCTATTTAAAGAGTAGGTAATTACATTTTCCTTGGCCGGTTCGGACATGATTTAGTCTCCCCTAAAGATGCATCTCGAACTTTGTTTCGTTTTTCTAAAGCTAATCTTGCGGTGCGAAAAGTATCAGTATCAGCACCCCATGTTGATCCAGCCTCCAATGAATGCATTCAGGGTCGAAGTTCGTCAGTCAAAAGAATTTTTTACTTCAAAAACATGCTGTAAGAATTTTAAACAACGTTCCTAACAGGTACCATTACAGAGAGCTCTTTAGGAATTGTAACAATATGATAATTTATAGTTTTTTTACGGGGGCGGCTCGTGTATAGGCACTGCGGAACTGCAGCACCCCCTATTTTTGTCGATATAAAAATATATTTATTAATTTATTCATATTTGCTTGTAATAATTAATTTTATCATCAACAATTGTTTATACTATTTATTTTATATAAAAAAATAAAATAAAAATACATCTTGCAAGCAGCACGCGCACCGCCCCTGCAAGTTTCAGCACTAAGAAGATCGAAGAACGCTAGCTGAACTGTGTTTTTCACAGTGTCCTATCATATAGCAATATGACGTATAATGATGCGCGCGCAAGCATTTACACTCGCAGTGACATACGTAATGCGGCACTGTGCATCAAGCAGTTCCTTTGCTAGTTTGTAGCGTAGTAATGAATCAGGATAAGTTAAATGCACTTGCAATGATTTCAACTGAGAAAAAATTACTCAACAGTCGCACGGACATCAAAGAAAATATTATTGACCTTTTCGCCAGAAATAAGACGAGAAGAATGGATTTTTTTAATGAAAGTGATTTTGGAATATACCATAATGAAAATTTATTGATAATAAACAATATTTTTTCATGTTTACAATAACATCGATATTTTATCAAACCACGCATTTATGATGTGTTTGTACATTTCGAAAGTTGCAGCACCCCCGCGATATCATATAACGAAACACCACTGTTTGTTCATATATGTGTGTCTGGTATATGTTAAAGAAAATTCTGACAAATATGTAACTTTATCCTTGAGGCATGTATATAATGTTCGCTCTAGTGGCAACATCAGACTGCCTAGACTTAGGTTATCTAAATCTAGAAATGGTATATATTTGGCAGCTACCTTCTTTAACCATCTACCAGGTACACTCAAAAATTTATCTTATAGATTATTTAAGACTAAAATTAAAAAAATATTAATTAAGATTGTCTATACAATTCAAATGAATTCTTTAAAATTAATTTTAGCAATTATACTTAATACTAAATATTAAATTCCCCATTTTTCGTTATTACTATTTTATATATAACTCTGTAAAATATATTTAGGTATTTCTCTATTTTTTGTTTAAAAACCTGCAAATATATTCAATTTATTGAATTATTTCTATAAATAATTCAGATTACAAAAATAAAATTTATAAAACCAATGTAAAAGAGAGCACGAAAATACATTGATTATAAAATTATAAAAACAAAGAAACAAATAAAAAACTTCTGGTTGAATATAAAAACACCCCGCAGTTACAAACAGTAGTAGTCAGTGTTACAAATGGCACGTTACACCAGTGTTACCAACCTTTCATTTAAAAAAATCCCAGAAAAGTTTAGAAAAATTCCCATTTTTCTCATCAATCGAGTGAGGTATATATTCAGAATGTGTCAAAAAAGAGGAAACTCGTATTTTCTCGAAAACACGACAAGTGAGCAAACATAACATTTTTCACGGTTTACGAAAAATGTTATTCTCTATAACGACTTAAAAATAAAGTATTTTTATTTACAAGTGTCCAAAGTGCCTTCCACTTTTATTTAAATACTTTCGCATTCTTACCCTTGAGCTCTCTGTAACTCGGAGCATCATAAAAATAATTAAAAATATTACACTTTCAGTTCGTACCTACTCGAAAGTACAACTTGAAGATACTTGAATGTAATAACTTACTCTAATTCTGCAGTACCCAAATGAACAATACGACAATACAGAAACTACTAACAATACAGAAATTAACAATAAATAATTACCTGTTTAAAAATAAAAATATTTATAAGTTTATCTTAAAAATACTCATATTTTACTAAATATTTAAATTTTTTCCCTATTTCTCCAAATGAGAAATTTGCTCTCCAAACGAGTAATTACTCACCAGTTGGCAACACTGCGTGACACGCCTATGAAACGAACTAATGGTTCAGAACGGGGCTTCTTAAAGTGATAACACTTGTTAATTGTTGGCGAAGAGCCGCGAATATAACACTTGTTAATTGTTTTATTATTTAAAAAGGATAAGTAGCTTTAACTTTAATGCTACATAAATATTATTCTGTATTGTACATAGATTATTGCATGATCCCAGAAATTGGATACAAATCTAAAATTTTTTTATCATCAATTTTATGAAAAATAGTCACTCTTCAAAAAAACTCCAAACCCCCAAAAACGTTAGCAAATTTGTTTTACGTGATTATTAGATTATGTTCAATAATTAAAACTGCTTCTAAAACACATTTTTCAGTTCTTTGACGCATAGCCATTGTGGCATTTTTAATCATATCTGGTGGTTCTTGATCACACCCTTCCCTTATTCTTTGAATCAATTCTTGTTGATTTTATGGTCAATTTACATATACCTTATTTTTTAAATGACCCCATAAGAAGTAATCTAACAAAGTCAAATCGGGTGAACGGGTGATACGATCGGGTCAAATCGGGCTAGTGTTTTATTGCCAAGTCAGTATTAAAAGACCATCCAATCCATTTTTGTGGAAAATTAACCTTTAACCACTGTCTTACAGGAAGTGAGGGGGGGTTCATCTAGCTGCAATATCATAGCCTGTCTTTGTAAAAGTGGCATATCATCCAAAATGTTAATAAACGAATTTTGTAAGAAATTTAAAAAAACATCAGAATTAAAATTTTGTTCAAAATAAATGTTTTCCCATAAGACCGTACCAAACGTTGATTTTTTGTGAATATTGACTTTAATAACCCAGTGAGGATTTTCCGTGCTCCAATTGCTTGAATTTTGGGATGATACTGTCCCATTTGTGGCGAATACTGCTTCATCCATTATATTCATACATTATGTTTTAAAAAAAATGTGTATTATTTTGAATTTCTTCAATAAACCAGCCACAAAAAAAAATAAACGTAAATCCAAACCCCTTTCTAAAATTGAATGTATAAATTTTGGTTTATAAGGATGTACTTTATGGTTCTTTAAAATCCTGTTTACTGTGCCATATCTATATGTCTAAATTTTTAAATATTTGCCTTATCGAAAATTTTTGATTTTTCTCCACTGTTAACAGTACACGTAAGGTGTTGTCGTCATCAACTTTCCGCTGTTCACGTTTGTCAAAAAGTACCTCAGAAGCATCTTTACATTTTTTTAGAAGTTTTTGCAACAGCACTGTGACTTATGTTCAGTCTCTCCGGATATTTTCTGTTAAATTTATTTACAGCCTCGCGACTTGGGAGGTAATTGTTTCCAACAATAAGAATTATCTCAACCTTTTCTTGGTTTGTGTGACGCATAATGTTTAATTATTATTGATACGATAAAAGTAACTGATAAAACAAGATAAATGTTACAGATAAAACAAATGCAATCACAGCCTACCATTTAAAATCTATTAAAACATAAATATATGTTTTATAGCGATTAAACTCTCAAATTCTTTAGATTCTGAACACCCTGCATTACATAAAACAAATTTGATAACGTTTTTTTGGAGGTTTGAGACAAATCGGTAGTTTTTTGAAGAATGACTTTTTCGTAAAATTGATCATAAAAAAGATGTCCATTTATATCCAATTTCTTGGATCACGCTGTATATCAGCGGTGGGCAAACCGCGGCCCGCGGGCCGCATGTGGCCCTGTAAGCATTTTATGCGGTCCGCCAATATCCGCAAACAATTGCTTTTTAAATTAAAAAAACTTGAAAATGGAGGCGAAATCGTGTTTTTTTCTCTGCACTTTAAAAATAGACGTGAGACCGTTGATTCTGCTCTTAACTTTCATAGGGAGAGGGCTCTAAAATATTTTGTGCGGCCCGCGCCATCCTGTTATAAGGTCAATGCGGCCCACGATCCAAAAAGTTTACCCACCGCTGCTGTATATGAAACAAAACAAAAAAAATTTTAATCAATCTGGGTTAAAAAGAAAAAAAAAATAACGGGGCCGTTGGTTATCGATTGGAGTTGCAGGGGAACCACGACATCAAAAAGTTTAAGAAGCACCTGTTTAGAACACCGCTCTAATATGCAGTGAGACTCGTCCAGACGAGGTTTCGTATATTGCGCAATTTACTAGGGTGGCTCTTTAAATTTCCTTGACGCCACTGGTCTGTAACTTAAGGCGTCTACTTTGTAGCTCTCATGCTTATTGGCGACCACTACTCTAGTCAAATATATGGGCCTGTTAAAACTAGGAATAAGGGGTAGTAGTCGTGAATCGGGAGTCGAGGGGTCGAAGTTTTTTGGAGGAGTCGGAAGTCGGACTCGAGAGTCGGAAAAGTTATCGACTCCCGACATTTTGATTCAGTTTTTATTAAGGATGAGGACAAATCGAAAACGAAAACAAAATAACGATAACCAGATTTTTTTAAAGAACAGAAACTATACCGGTTTAACCGGTTTAACATGTTCTCTAGTTTATAATTAGATTAATATTACTCGTAATACGATAAAGCAGTAAAGATTCTTTGTTTTTACACATCCATTTTTATCTTCTTCTGTATGCTATTGTTTAATTTGTATAAGCGAAATGAAACGAGATTTTTACTTTCTCAAGTTGTTAGAAACTTCGTGATTATTTCATGTATCATATTTGTAGCCAAAATCTAAATGTCAGAAGGAAAAAGTGACATTTATGAAACAAAATATATAGGTAGCAAAAAAAATAAATAAAACTGATATATTCAAAAATTTGTATTAAGAATGGCACAAAAACTCAAGATGTAATTAAAATAACATTTAATAATGCCAGTTCACTCCAGCCTAAAATATTTAATGTAAGTACGATTTACAAGTAAAAGGAGCCGGGTGTCGGAGTCGGGAATCGAAGTCGGAGTCGGGAATCGAAGTCGGAGTCGGGAGTGGGAGTCGGGAATTGGGAGTCGGGGTCCGGAGTCGGAGCCGGGAGTTAGAATAGGGAGTCGGGGTCGCTTTTAAAAAATACCGACTCGGGTGTCGAGAGTCGGGTGTCACTTATTTTTCTGCCGACTCCCCATTCCAGGTTATAACTGTAAATACTGTTCATGGATTCCGCAGAGCACTATTTGGAAAACTCTGATTTATTGATACTGATTACAGTATGAGTAATTGTCAATATGAGAAAATGCATCTTAAAATTAAATTATAATACGAACAGATTTATACTGACAATATTTGTATTTAATAAAATAATTTTCACACAATGGTAAACACTTGTTCAAGGTTTCAGAAGTTTGCGCAATAACGGAAGCGTTCTATTCCTGTTTGAAACGCGACCTTTGAACAAATACAATACTGGTTTAAAAGAATCATCAAACTTTCTGAAAGATAAACTTAAATCAGTGATTACGAACATTAAGCCCGTGAATTTCTTACAGTATGGCCGAACTTGTCTTAGGAAACATTTCATATTATTCTTTTTGTTTCAAGAAATTGGTTGTTCTTTCGAATCGTTTTCAATCGATTTTGCTTCTTTTCAACCATAAATGGAGAGTTTTTTAAAAGTTTCAGATAAGTGTATTCTGTATTGGGTGACAATAAAAAATAAAATAAATTGTTTGCAAGACTGAAATAAAGTGAGATACAAAATCAAAGTAAGGCACAAGGTGTTTCAAATTAATTTAACCACTGCATTCAAATTTTTAATTTTCCGCATATGAAGCATAACTTGAGAGCACGGTACTATATGTAGTTATATACTGGGTGTATCAAGATAGAGGGAACACGATTTTTCTCGAAAACGCGACGTGTGAACAAGTTGAAAAAAAAATTGATGGCCCCAAGTTTACCCAAAGAGTCGAACGGTAGTATTGAAATTTTCTGAAACAAACCGGAAGCACAGGATATCAAACACAACTTTGTATCGTTAAGTGGGAATGTATGTCGTATTGAGTATGTTTGGATAGACGTTTTGAAAAAAAAAAAAAACAATTTTTACTTAAACATTGTTTTAATACGAGTATTATTTATGGTTTAGGTAAAATTGTATTCAGTATAACGACATGAAAGTAAAATATTTTTATTTTTTCTTTTCTTTTCTTGACCTTCTTCATCCATCCCACTCTCCCTCCTTCGTCTTCCAATAATTGTTCTCTGTTCCTCGTTTCATGTTCTTAGATCTCCTTTCATTCCCTTAAATATTCTATATTTTCCAGTGCCTCTCCACAAATCTTGCACAGTTCTTCTGTCTCACTTATCCAAAAGTTGTTTATGTTTTCTACCTTTCCACAGCGGAATCTTGCAATTATTTTTTGTTGTTCCCCCTCTGCTGTATATCTTGGTTCTCCATTTTGCATTATAATTTGATTTGTCAATTCTGTTTTGTTGGTGTTGTTTTTGTATGTCTTCGTCTATATCAGTAAGCAAACTTATTATGTCTTCCCCTTGTTCATACTTTCTTATTTTTCTTGCAGGCTATATCCATTCCTGCTATAATAGTATTTTCTTTCTTTCCACCAGACTCTAGTGTCTTGTCCCTCTCTACAATGCATTTTCTGAGGGTATTATTGCTACTCTTTCTGCCACCTTCTTCAAATTTTATAGCTCTTTCCGGTTTCTATTCTTAACTTATCTTAGTTTCGTCTACGCGTCTAGTAATACGCGCGGTGATCGGAAAGTTTCTAGGACGAACTAAAAGACGGATTTGCGTGCGCATTTTATTCATATGTTTTGAAAACCTAATCTTTTATACCATGAGTTCAAAAAGTAATTACATAAGGGTTGGCTATGAAAAAATGAAGTAATGTCTACTGCAAGCTTTAGAAGCTGTCATCACTGTTGTATTATGTCATAAGTTTATAGTGTTATATAAAGATTGCAGTAGACATTATTTTATTTTTCCATAGCCAACCCTTATGTAATTACTTTTTGAACTCATGGTATAACTGCAGTCAAATTTCCAGACTGGTCGTGCATACAGTATAGCCGTGACAGTCAACTAAAGCGAGAAATTACGGACATTTTCTTAATCTATCTATCTTCTATATATATAAAAGGCAGTGTCCTGACTGACTGACTGACTCACTCATCACCGCCCAGCCCGAACCCCTGAGCCTAGAAACTTGAAATTTGGAGAGTATATTCCCTCCATGACGTTAGCACCCACTAAGAAGGGATTTTTCGAAATTCAACCCCTAAGGGACGAAAAGGGGTGAAATGTGATTTCACGGATTCCTTAATATCTCTTCGGGTCGATGGGATATCGACTTAGTTTTTGCTTACAAAGACTACCCATACAAATGCCGAAAAACTTATTTCAGGATTTTGTCCTAATCAACCCCTAAAGGGGTGAATCTACAATCGGGTTGAATTATACATCCCGGCGTATTTCCTGTATTTGTTGAGTCATAACATTTATTTTTGGCTGATGGTTGTTTTTTTTAAATATCTCGAAATGATTTGACAATTTATTAAAATTGCATCCCTAAAAAGCGAAATGTTTTTTCAAGGATTCCTTAATATTTCTAGGACCAATAAATTATGAGCGGTTTTTGCCTATAAAGATTACCTATACAAATGCCAAAAACTTATTTCAGTATTTTATCCTAATCAACAAAGGGGTGAACCCACAAAGGGGTGAATCCACATTCAGGGTGAACTATACATCCCGTCGTATTTGCTGTGTTTGTTGAGTCATAACATTCCTTTTTGGCACATAGATGTATTTTTAAAATACCTCGAAATAATTTTGACAGTTTTTTCAAATTTCACCCTTAAAGGGGTAAGTGGGTATTTTTTAGTCGATAGAACGTTTCTTGGACATAGATACATGAAATTCGCAATATATATTCCACTAAGAAGTGATTTTTCGAAAGTAGGCCTCTAAGGGGGTGAAATGGTTTCAGGAATTCCTCAATATCTCTTAGATCCAATCAGATATCGACTTGGTTTTTACTTACAAAGGTTAACCATAGAAATGTTAGTAACAGAAATTCAGGATTTTGCCCTAATTAACTCTTAAAGGCATAAATCTACATTCGGGGTGAATTATAGAAACCTTACATAGGTTTCTATTAAATAGAAACCTACATAGCTTTCTTGTTAAAATATTTAGTAAGAGTTTTGACAATTTTTTTAAATTTCATCCCTAACGGGGTTAATTGGTATTTTTTATTCAATAGAACGTTCCTTGACATAGATACATGAAATTCAGGAAATATATTCCTTCCATGACGTCAGCACCCACTAATATGGAACTTTTCAAAATTCGATCCCTAAGGGGGTGAAAAGGGCTAAAATGTGATTTCACGGATTCCTCAATATCTCTTAGGACTATTGAGATATTGACTTGGTTTTTGCTTACAAAAGTTACCCATACTTAGTTAAACTTAAACTTATTTTAAAATTTTACCCTAACCAACCCCTAAAAGGGTGGCTCTGCCTTCAGGGCATAGAACATTTTATAACATTCCTTTTTGGAATATATATGTCTTTTTAAAATATATAAAAAGTTTTGCAGTTTTCTTTTACTCAGTTTGACGTAAGAACCCACTAAGAAAGGATTTTTTGAAGTACGACCTCTATGTGGTGAAAAAGAGTAAAATGTTTTTTCACGGATTCCTCAATATCTCTTACGACAAATGAGATATCGAATAGGTTTTTCCTTACAAATGTTACCCATACACATGTTTAAAAACAAACTGAGTATTTTACACTAATGACACTAATGAGATCGTCAAATTACCATAGCGAAGCACGGGTGCTCAGCTAGTATTTTTTATATTTATAAAAGACAGTGTCCTGACTGACTGACTCATTCACTCATCACCGCCCAGCCCGAACCCCTGGGCCTAGAAACTTGAAATTTGGAGAGTATATTCCCTCCATGACGTAAGCACCCACTAAGAAGGGATTTTTCGAAATTTCACTCCTAAGGGATGAAAAGGGGTGAAATGTGATTTCACGAATTCCTTAATATCTCTTAGGGCCGATGGGATATCGACTTAGTTTTTGCTTATACGTATTACCCATACAAATTCCGAAAAACTTATTTTTGGATTTTGGCCTAATCAACCCCTAAAGGGGTGAACCTACAATCGGGGTGGATTATACATCCCGTTGTGTTCGTTTAGTTGCAAGATTACTTTTTGGCACATAGGTGTCTTTTTAAAATATCTCGAAATGGTATTGATAGTTTTTTGAAATTTCACCCCTAAAGGGTGAAAAGGGGTGAATTGTGATTTCAAGGATTCCTTAATATCTCTTAGGACCAATAAGATATCGACTTGCTTTTTGCTTACAAAGATTATCCATACAAACACCGAAACACTAATTTCAGGATTTTGTCCTAATTAACCCCAAAAGGGGTGGATCTATAATCGGGGTGAATTATACATCCCGTCGTAATTCCTGTATTTGTTGAGTCATAACATTTATTTTTGGCTGATGGTTGTTTTTTTTAAATATCTCGAAATGATTTGACAATTTATTAAAATTGCATCCCTAAAAGGCGAAATGTTTTTTCAAGGATTCCTTAATATTTCTAGGCAACATTACTTTTTTGCACATAAGTGTCTTTTTAAAATATCTCGAAATGGGTTTGACAGTTTTTTTAAATTTCACCCCTAAGGGTTGAAAAGGGATGAATTGTGATTTCAAGGATTCCTTAATATCTTTTAGGACCAATAAGATATCGACTTACTGTTTGCTTACAATGACTACCCATACAAATACCGAAAAACTTATTTCAGGTTTTTTCCTAATCAAACCCTAAAGGGGTGAATTATACATCCCGTCGTATTTCCTGTGTTCGTTTAGTTGCAACATTACTTTATGGCACATAGGTGTCTTTTTAAAATATCTCGAAATGGTTTTGACAGTTCTTTAAAATTTCACCCCTAAAAGGTGAAAAGAGGAGGTGTGAGCGGTGAAAAATATATCCCGTCGTATTTTATGTGTTTGTTGAATTAAAACATTCCTTTTTGGCAAATAGGTTTCTTTTTAAAATGTCCCGAAATGGTTTTGACAGTTTTTTAAAATGCACCCTTAATGGGGTTAATGGACATTTTTATTCGATAGAACGTTGATTCCTTCCATGACGTAAGTACACACTAAGAAGAGATTCTTCGAAAGTCGACTTCTAAGGGGCTAAAAAATTTAAACATACATACAATAACATACAATAATTTAAAAAAAAATATATGATTTCGTCCCAATCCACTCCAAACGGGTTGAATTATAGTACCCATAGTTTTTCCTGTTTGATGAGTTATAACATTCATTTTTGGCATATACGTGCCTTTTTTAAAACACCTTTTTCAAAATCTTTTCGAGTACAAGTATTTTGACTGTTTTTTTAAGTTTCATCCCTAAAGGGGTAAATTGGTATTTTTTATTCGATAGAAAATCCAATGGATATTAAGACATGAAATTCGGAGCTTACATTCCCTCCATGACGTAAGAGACCAATAAGAAGAGGTTTTTCTAAATTCCATTTTTAAGTGCTGAAATGAGGTAAAATTTGATTTAGGGATGCCTCAATATCTCTTAGGCTCAATGAGATATCGACTTGGTTTTTGCTTACAAATAATACCCATACAAATGTTTAAAACAGAAATTCACGTGTTTGCCCTAATCAACCCCTAAATGGATGAATATGCATTCGGGGTGAATTATAAAAATCTTTGTATTTCCTGAGTTATAACACTTCATTTTGGTACATAGGTTTCTATTTAGAAAGCGTTTGACAGTTTTTTTAAATTTCATCCCTTATTAAATGGTATTTTTTATTCGATAGAGCGTCCCTTGACAAAGATACATAAAATTCGGGAGAAACCCTTCGTATCTCCTGTGCTCCATGAGATCATCAATATACCGTAGCGAAGCACGGGTTATCATCTAGTCCAGTGTTTCCCAAACTTTATTGATCGCGGCCCACTGAAATATTGAATTTAATTTCGCGGCCCACCTAAAAAAATGCTAAATTTTTGATATTTCTCATTTATTGTTACGCTAAAACAATACTATATGTATATGTATAGTACCCTATCTCTCGTATAGTACCCTTCTTCATATTTTTTCCACCAAATCTTTAAGTGAGCGTCGTGAGTTAAGCTCCACAAACTATCTTAAAAAATTAGCATCAAATCTAATTGACGATCCACTTTCATTTCAACAATTAAATTTCCACATCCCATCTTTCCGTACAAGGCATTCCTCAATTTTTTATCTTCCCCAGGCACATACCAATCTATTCCTCAAATCCCCATTGAACAGGATGTGTTCATATTATGAGCAGAATACAAAAATTGAACTGTTCTAATAATTCTAATAATTTTCATGTAAAGTTCTATAAATTTATTCATTTTTGTGTATTATGATTTTTTATGTTTAATAGTTCTTAACTTTTAAGTCTTAATATTGTTAATTATGTTCCTGTCCAATTTTGGCTATGCTGTTGGGACAGATGTATTAAATAAATAAATAAATAAATAAATAAATATGTTATTACAATTTAATGTGATGAATGACACTGTTTTCTTTCAGTAATCAACGAAGAAATGTCTGGTTCCAAACAAGAAAGTTTTAATCGCATATCTGGATCTACATCAAGCCGGTTCCTATATTTTGTCTTTAAATTAACTTTCAAATAATTTTAAAAGATGAATCTGAAGTTAACTCCACAAGGCAATCAACTTCCTTCGATGACAGAGAATTTTCAATATTGTTGATATTTTCTATGCTCTGAAAAGGATTTTTAATCCATTCGAATTCTGTTTCTTCTTTGGGAAAGTATTTGTAGAACTGACTACCAAGTTCCCTCGTGTGTTTATTGAAATCTTGAACAATTTCCTCAGGAATTGTTATACCTGTTGTAGTCACATATTCATTTAAAGTGGCGAAACTTTCTAACAGTCCAGTAACCTTGTCATGATTATGGGGCAAAAGTTGCATCAAGTGGGGGTAGTTAGTTTCGTCATTTTTTCTTGTATGGGATATGCCTGAGATGCAAAATCCAAATTTTCGACCTCGGCAGCCCTCCGGAACACTTTTGAATTTCTCAAAAACTACTAAATTTTCGAACTTTTTTCGGTTTCTTACCATTATGACCATAAAGGAACACGTTTTTGACAAACATTATTCAATGCATTTTTATACTAGATTAAATTTGTTACAATTTAAGATCAGAATGGGATCAGTAGCTTCAATAGTTTCTGAGATACAGCTTTTCAAAATTTGAAAAAATCTCCAAACTTGAAAATTTTATGCTAATTTTCATGTTTCATCATATACAATTGCCTTTATATCTTCAACAACCTGTCTAACATGAGTCAGTGAAGTAAACATTTATTCAATTTAACATTTTGAAGGTGGTTGGTGGTTTTTTACTACAATACGAGTGTAACAATTTTTCGACGAAAAAATGGATGTTTTTAAAAAGTTTTTTGCGAATAACTCGAAAAATATGCATTTTATCAAAAAAACTGTAGAAAGCTAAATTGTAGCTTTTAAAAAAATAAACAAAATCCTTTTTCTATTATTTTTCTACGACCAATACGAACCGAGATACGGCATGTTAATGGTTAACTTTTTTTCGCCAAATGCATAATTTGAAAGATTCAAAGTCAAATAACAAGAAAAATTTGTATTTTTCGAAGAAAACTCATTGAATCTTTTTATAGTATTTGATTAGACCTTTCAAACAAAAAAAAAAAGTCTCTAGTATAAAAATTAAGCGACTTATGATCAAAATAAGGTCGGAACCTACTTTTTTCTACGAAAAAATCAGTAAAAACAACCCCCTATTTACCCCCCTAGTTAAAATTGATCCTCACCCTTCTGTGGTTCTCTTCATATATGTATTTTCAGTACACCCAAGAAGTTTGACCAATTTAAAATGCCTAATTTTAGAAAAATTGGAGTTTAAAGAAAAAACGATTTTTTGCGATTTCGTATTTTTCACCCTTTTCTTCAAAATATCTCCGAAATTACTGGAGATACGAAAAAAATGATAGAGCACTAAATTGTAGTTTTTTTAATGACTTAAATTTCCTTGTGCATATATTTTCTGTACAGTGAATATTTGGCGAGATATAGCCGTTTAAAACCTCTATTTACAAGCGAACACCACCTTATTCGAGCCCTTCAAACTCACCCCATTTAAAAACTAAGGGATATTAAGGAATTTAATTTACAGAGTCTTATAGCTCTAGAAAAGCCCTACAAAATCGTTTTTGAAAAAACTTTCTATCCCTAAAAATGAAGGAGCTATGTTTAAAAAACCAATAATTTTTTTTTTCGAAACATCTACATAACCAGTTGTTTCGGCAGCAATATAAGGTTTTGCAATGTTATTTTATAATTTTTGACAATAAGGAGTAGTTTTCACTTCTAAAAATAAACAGTGCCCATGAGCATGATATAGCATACAATTTTCAAGTTTGCAGATTATTTCAAACTTTGAAAAGCTGTATCTCGGAAACTATTAAGACTACCGAGCCCATTTTGGTCTCAAATTGTATAATATTTAATCTAGTTGAAAAATGCATAGAATGGTGTTTGTCGAAAACATGCTCCTTTATGGTCAAAATGGGCAGAAACCGAAAAGAGTGCGAAAATTTAGCAGTTTTTGCGAAATTCAAAAGTGTTCCGGAAGGCTGCCGAGGTCAAAAACTTGGATTTTGCATCTCAGGCACAACCCATACAAGAAAAAAAACGAAACTAACTACCCCCACTTGATGCAACTTATGATGTACTAGGTTACTGGACTATAAATCTTTATTCTCAAGACGTTTCTGCCATAGTTCCAATTTTAAGCGTAGTGCTTTTATTTTATCTTGGACGTTAAATATTGTGGTATTTTTTCCCTGCAGTTGGAGATTCAACCCATTTAAATAACCAAAAATATCAGCTAGATATGCTAATTGAACCAGCCAAGTTGGATCATGCAAATAATTAATAAAGTGGGACGATGATTTAGTTTTTTCATCTTTCAGAAACAATTTTATTTCTTATCGTAACTCAAAGAAACGAGTGAGAACTTTTCCGCGCGATAACCAACGAACTTCTGTATGAAATAAGAGTTGGGTATGGTCGCTGCCCATTTCTTCACACAATATTTCGTGCTTTGAATGCACGACTTTTAATAAAATTTATGATTTTAACCGCTTCATCCATATCTGATTTGAGTCCTTTTGGCATTTTTTTAGCAGCAACTTGTTCACGATGAATGCAACAATGCGTGATTTTTACTAATGGTGCCACCGATTTAACTCCTGCAGAGTCCCTTATTTTCTCCAGTCATAGCAGCTGAGCCGTCAGTACAAAGACTAACGCATCGTGCCCTTTCAATTTCATTTTCGACGATAAAACTATTTAAAACTCATAATTCGACTGTTCTTTTGAATGCGCCTGCGTTAGTATAAACACGCGCATGGCGCGCGCCCTGTACGCCTGTAAGATAAACTCCGCCAAGGCCACATGTATTTGATATTGTTGGGTTGTAAAGTGTTTAAATTTATTTATTTTTGTGTTTTAATTGTTGTGTTTAAAAGGTTTATAATTTGGTAGCCAACAAAAAAAAAATCGTTCGCGGCCCACCGAAAAAGCAGTCGCGGCCCACCGATGGGCCGCGGCCCATACTTTGGGAAACACTGATCTAGTCTATATATATAAAAGGCAGTGTCCTGACTGACTCACTCATCCACTCATCACCACCCAGCCCGAACCCCTGGGCCTAGAAACTTGAAATTCGGAGAGTGTATTCCCTCCATGACGTAAGCACCCACTAAGAAGGGATTTTTCGAAATTCCTAAGGGGCGAAAAGGAGTGAAATGTGATTTCACGGATTCTTTAATATCTCTTCGGGTCGATGGGATATAGACTTAGTTTTTGCTTATAAAGATTACCTATACAAATGCCGAAAAACTTATTTCAGGATTTTGTCCTAATCAAACCCTAAAGGGGTGAATCTACAATCATGGTGAATTTTACATCCTGTCGTATTTCCTGTGTTTAAATTTATTTTTGGCACATAAGTGTCTTTTTAAAATATCTCTAACTGGTATTGACAGTTTTTCAAAATTACGTCCCTAAAGGGTGAAAAGGGGTGAAATGTTAATTCAAGGATTCCTTAATATCTCTTAGGACCAATAAGATACCGACTTGGTTTTTGCTTACAAAGATTATTCATACAAATACCGAAAAACATATTTCAGGTTTTTATCCTAACCAACCCCTAAAGGGGTGAGTATACAATTGGGGTGAATTATACATGCTGTCGTATTTCCTGAGATTGTTGAGTTATAAAATTTCTTTTTGGCACATAAGTGACTTTTTAAAATATCTCGAAATAATATTGACAGTGTTTTAAAATTACATCCCTAAAGGGTGATAAGGGTTGAAATGTAAAGTCAAGGATTCCTTAATATCTCTTAGGACCAATAAGATACCGACTTGGTTTTTGCTTACAAAGATTACTCATACAAATGCCGAAAAACTTATTTCTGGATTTTGTCCTAATCAACTCCTAAAGGGGTGAATCTACAAACGGGGTGAATTATACATCCCATCGTATTTCCTGTGTTTGTTGAGTTATACCCCTATAAGGTGAAAAGGGGTGAATTATGATTTCAAGGATTCCTTAATATCTCTTAGAACCAATAAGATATCGACTTGCTTTTACCTTCGCTTACAAATATTACCCATACAAATACCGAAAAATTTATTTCAGGATTTCGTCCTATCAACCCCTAAAGGGGTGGATCTACAATCGGGGTGAATTATACATCCCGCTAAATTTTCTTTGTACATTTAGGTGCAACATTACTTTTTGACACATGGGTGTCTTTTAAAAAATCTCAAAATGGTATTGACAGTTTTTTGAAATTTCACCTCTAAAGGGTGAAAAGGGGTTAGTTGTGATTTCAAGGATTCTTTAATATCTCTTAGGACCAATAAGATATCGACTTGCTTTTTCCTCACAAAGATAACCCATAAAAATACCGACAAACTTATTTCAGCATTTTCTTCTAATCAACCCTTAAAGGGGTGGACCGACAATCGGGGTGAATTATACATCCTGTTGTATTTCCTGTGTTCGTTAATTGCAACACAACTTTTTGGCACATAGGTGTCTTTTTAAAATATCTCGAAATGGTTTTGACAGTTTTTTAAAATGTCACCCCTAAAGGGTGAAAAGGGATGAATTGTGATTTCAAGGATTCCTTAATATCTCTTAGGACCAATAAGATATCGACTTGCTTTTTGCTTATAAAGATTACCCATACAAATATCGAAAAACTAATTTCAGGATTTTGTCCTAATCAACCTCTAAAGGGGTGGAACTACAATCGTGGTGAATTATATATCCCGTCGTATTTCCTGTGTTCGTTTAGTTGCAACATTACTTTTTGGCACATAGGTGTCTTTTTAAAATATCTCGAAATGGTTTTGACAGTTTTTTAAAATTTCACCCCTAAAGGGTGAAAAGGGGTGAATTGTGATTTCAAGAGTTCTTTAGTATCTCTTAGGACCAATAAAATATCGACTTACTGTTTGTTTACAAAGATTACCCATACAATTACCGAAAAACTTATTTCAGGATTTTGTCCTAATATTTATATCTATAATCGGGGTGAACTATACATCCCGTTAAATTTTCTTTGTACATTTAGGTGCAACATTAATTTTTGGCACATACGTGTCTTTTAAAAAATCTCCAATGGTTTTAACAGTTTTTTAAAATTTCACCCCTTAAGGATGAAAAGGGGGAATTGTTATTTTAAGGATGCCTTAATATTTCTTAGGATCAATAAGATATAGACTTGGGTTCTGTTTATAAAGATTACCCATACAAATACCGAAATATGTATTTCAGGATTATATCCTAATCAACCCCAAAAGGGGTGAATCTACATTCGGGGTGAATTTTAGAACCCTTCGTATTTCTAGTGTTTGCTGAGTTATAACATTCCTTTTTGGCATATATGTGTTTTGACAGTTTTCTTAAATTTCACTCCTAAAGGGTAAATTAGTATTTTTTTGTTGTTGTTTGTTGAGAGTGCATTCCTCAGTATGACGTAAGGACCCACTAATAAAGTATTTTTCCCCTTCGACCCCTATGTGGTGAAAATAAGCAAAATGTTTTTTCACGGATTCCTCAATACCTCTTAGGACAGATGAGATATCAACAAGGTTTTTGCTTACAAAAGTAACCCATATACAAGTTTAAAAACAAACGTCGGATTTTACGCCAATGAGACCATCAATATACCGTAGCGAAGCATGGGTTTCCAGCTAGTATATATATATAAAAGGCAATGTCCTGACTGACTCATTCACTCATCACCGCCCAGCCCGAACCCCTGGGCCTAGAAACTTGAAATACGGAGGGTATATTCCCTTCATGATGGAAGCACCCACTAAGAAGGGATTTTCGATATTCCACTCCTGAGGGATGAAAAGGGGCAAAATGTGATTTCACGAATTCCTTGATATCTCTTAGGGCCGATGGAATATTGACTTAGTTTTTGCTTATAAGTATTACCCATACAAATGCCGAAAAACTTATTTCGGGATTTTGCCCTAATCAACCCCTAAAGTGGTGAACCTTCAATCGGGGTGGATTATACATCCCGTTGTATTTCCTGTGTTCGTTTAGTTGCAACGAAAAAAAAAAATATTTTTTTACAATTCTGTGTAGGGTATCAAATGAAAGCCCTTGGTACGTGGATTAACGATCAAAATTTTATTTTTGCAAAATAAATTATTTTGAGGCGATTTTTGCCAAAATTGTGCAAAAAAAATTTTGTCCCACACCCTGTAGCCCAGATGGTTTAAACTAAAAATATGAAAAAATTCTCAGTAATGTACATTTGTGTGAACCGGAATAGTACGACAGGAATTTCAGAGAGAATCAGATTATGTTTTCGGAAAATAACGCATTTTTTGTGTTTTTAACTAAAATATGTAATATATTTAATCCGCTATTTAACATAGTGAACGAGTGAACCTTCGTAGTACAGTGGTAGCGTTGTCGCTTAAAGAGCTGTAACTACCGAAGAAATTAGTGTTCGAATCCGAATCGAATTTTTTTTGTTTTTTTTTTTGCATTTTTATTTAATTTAAATTATTTTGTCAAAATTCTAGTTATATTTTGGTAAATGTTGCATTTAATTTTTGAAAGCGTAAATTTAATAACCAGTGGGAAGTGTTGAAATTATTATTTAATTCTGTTTGAATGTATACGAAATCAGAGGGCGGGGCTTATGATTTAAACAACCAAGGCGCAATTTTCAAAATCTTAATGAAGCTTGCTATATAAAAAATAAAATACAGCACATATTTAGAAGATGATAGTGACTCTGAAAGCCGATCTTCCACTGATCGGTTCAACGTTCCGTTTTCGGGTCGTTCTTCGGTGGACTCTGACATGCTCATTAATGAGCATGTAGATGCCGCTTTCTCGTCTTCTGAGGAAAGCGACATGGACGTTCACCAGGACAGCGCCGTGAAACGTCTTCGTTCGGACTCGTCCACCATCTCCGCGAACACGATTGCGTCGGTAAAACGACCAAAGCGGGTTCAGGAGACAGTGGAATGTGTCGAAAATGTTCAGGCCTCGGCTATGAACATAGACACTCCTGCTCCGGCCAAGTCAGGCCCCGCTAATGAGAGTAAACCTCCCACGGTTACTCTCACTAGCCGGCAGCACTACATGCTGCTCAGAAGCCGGTGTGACCAATCGGGGGTCACCATTCTGAGCGCTAAGAATCGCGTGTCAGGCATAGTGTTGCAAACCAACACTATTGCGAATTATCGCAAATTGACGCGCGTTCTAGCTGATCTTCGTGCGGACAAGGGCCTGAAGGACGTTGAGTACAACGTTCTCCCGCTTAAGTCGGACCAACCACTTAGGGTGGTTATCAGAGGGCTTCCGGTCGAGATCCCTCTTGAAGATGTGAAGCAAGAGCTGATCGCTCTTGGACACCGACCCTCGAAAATCTCTAGGCTCTACAAAGGGCCTATTGATGCTCGCCGCGAGATGCCTCTCATTCTTGTTGAGGTACCTCGTGGAGACACCGGGATTTATAATATAGCTTCACTGCTATATTTTAAAGTGTCCGTCGAGAGGAAGAGGAGGATAGACGGCATCAAGCAGTGCTACAACTGCCAGGGGCTGTACCACACCGCAAGCGGTTGCCATTCTAAACCGCGCTGGTCGTGGTGCAGCGCTGAACACGCGTCCCAGCAGTGTCCCAACAAGGCTGATAAACCTTGCTGTGTGAACTGCAAGGCGCGCAACGCCCCTGCCGACCATGCCGCCGGTTCTCGCATGTGTCCATCACGTGTTTCGACCAGACGACCCAACGACAACCGACAGAGGAGAACAGCTCCACGTCCGAGCTACGTTCCCGCTCCTGCTCCAGCTGTATCGGCTTGGAAAAAGCCGTTGCCATACGTGGCAATGGGCAAAGCGACACTTGTCGCGACCCCTTCCTCTGCGGTGGTATCTCAACCTGCACCACCAATGCCTGCTCGCACCACTGCGACTGTTATTCCTGACGCAGGAACAGACGCAGACGGTTTCAAGAAGCAGAGGAAGCGGGGGAGGAGGAATCGTGCGGCTCAGTCCGCACCTGTTCCCCCTCCGTCTGCCGCTCCACCGAACAGGCCCAAAGCGGCAACCGTTCGTTGACAGGCGACACAGGCACAGAGGCAACCTGCCAAGACCTCACCACTCCCGGTGAGACCAGCGGTACGCTCTGAGAGGGGTGTGCTACCGCGTCAGGCAGTAGTAGCATCCCCACCGCAGTCCTTCCCACAGACTCCCCTCCTTAACATCGAAGACTCCTTCCAGACTCTTCAGCAGTTACTTAATCAAGCGGCCTCATTGCTGAGCAATGCCGCTCTGATAATTAATCAGCTGTCGAGTCAACCTGCCTTCTGGGCCCCCACTGTTAACACCAACAATGGCCGACACCAGAAGTAAGACGCGCCCTTCTTTTCTCGCCATCTGCGCCTGGAACGCAGATGGCCTCAGTCCCAAGAGAGATCAGCTGGAATTGTTCGCCAGCGATCATAACATTGACGTCATTTTAGTCAATGAGACATTTTTGAAGCCAGCTGATAATGTTAAAATACAAAACTATCACTGTTACAGAAATGATAGGCTTACTGGCCCTATGGGCGGTACTGCCATATTCGTCCGGTGCAGCATTGAACACTGTCAAGCTCCAGACCCTCCGCTACATAAGCTTGAAGCTACCACCATCCAAGTTACCACTAACTTAGGACCGGTGTGGCTGACAGCTGCGTATAAACAACCCAAGAATGAACTGGATCCCGCTGACTTCGTCAAACTTTTAGACCGTCGCGGCCCAGTTATTATTGGGGGTGATCTCAACTCCAAGCATATGTCTTGGAACAGTCGGAGAAAAAACAAAAATGGACGAATTCTGAGGGAATTTGCCGACAGCAAAGGGGTGAATGTTCTGGCTCACTACCCGCGCGTAGCCGGACACGTTCCTGATGTGATAGATGTCTTTATCACTAAAGACGTCCGTCACCATAAATCCTGTGATTATGCATCTGAACGGTTCCTCGGACCATACTGGAGAAGTAACTCTCTCCAAAACGCACTGGCTATCCTTCACAAGACTGGTAGAGCAGCGAACTGACTGTCACATGTCAATCGCATCCACTTAACAGCTTGACTCGGCTGTTGATATTTTTGTCGACACGCTGAAGAATGCTGTGAAGGAAGCTACAATCCGGAGAACTATCAAACCTCCGGCTAAGCCACTGCCCATGCATATTCGGTCTCTCATTCAGGATCGGAATCGCTCTCGCCGCTGATGGCAGCGATTCAGAGATCCGGTCGATAAGACTGAAATGAACAGACTCGATCGGGAAGTCCGCCAAGCCCTGGCGGATTACCGGAATGAGCGGTGGTCTAGTGTCCTAGAACAATTGTCTCCTGACGATTGCTCGCTATGGAGGATGGCCAAGGCACTAGGGAGGAAACGAGCTCGTATTCCTCCTATAGTTACTGCCAATGGGAAGGTCTAAGACCGGAAAGGCAAATCGGAGGCATTCGCCGACAGTTTGCAGACCCAATGCAGTCCAAACGAGGACTTTTTAGATCGAGATTTTGTCCTGGAGGTAGGTGAAAAACTTCAATCTCTTTCAGAGGAAGTTTTCATCCCGGACGAACGCGATTTCGTCAGCCCAGGACAGATCTCAGAGATCATCAAGAGGCTCAAAGTGCGTAAGGCACCTGGACCTGATGGCATTACCAACCAGATGATAAAACATCTGGACAGGAAAGCTCTCGTCGCGCTGACGAACATCTTCAATGCGGCTCTGAGACTGTGCCATTTTCCACGGGTGTGGAAAAAGGTAGACGTCGTCCTCATCCCTAAACCGGAACATGACCGATCGCTGGCTAAGAACTATCGGCCGATAAGTCTCCTATCTTGCCTCGGCAAGATCCTAGAGAAGCTAATTTTGATCAGACTCCAGGAACACACATCAGCTCGTGCGTGTCACTGAGTTGATTACAGACGGATTTAACAGAAATCAATCCGCCGGTGCAATCTTTGTAGACGTCTCCAAGGCATTCGACCGCGTTTGGCACGCGGGCCTTGTCTACAAGCTGCACTGCGCTGATTTCTCTCCATCTCTCATCACGATGATCGCCTCTTATCTCACTTCCAGAGAACTAAGAGCTAAGGTGGAGGATGTGTACTCATCGTGGTGGCCAGTCAAGGCTGGCGTCCCCCAGGGCTCTTTGCTGTCGCCTTTGATACTCGCTCTTTATACGAATGACATGCCGACGGCTGAGGGAACAGTTAAATGTCAATATGCTGATGACACAGCATATCTGGCTAGATCTTTAGGTCCAGCACTTATCACTCTAAGACTCCAGCAGGCCTGCGAGAGTCTCGAGAACTGGTGTACGCGATGGCGCGTCGCCATGAACGGTGCGAAATCTAAAGCAATGTTCTTCTCCATAAAAAGAGAATTCCGTCGGGTACGGTTAAACTCTTTGGAGAAGACATTTCTTGGTGTGATAGTGTCAAATATTTATGGCTAATATTTGACCCTAGATTGACTTGGAAGAAGAACTTTTCTTACTCCATAGCCAAAGCCACTCGTGCCAAAGGAATGCTCTCTCCGCTCTTATGCAAGAAGAGCTCCCTCAGCATCTCTAACAAGACACGGATTTATAAATCCGTGATTCGTCCTGTCTTGACCTACGCTTCTAGCGTCTGGGCTTATGCCAGCACCGCTCAGTTAAAGCGGTTGCAGACATTCCAGAACAAGTGTTTGTGGCAAATTTCTGCCGCTCCTTGGTTCATACGGAATGATGACATAAGTCGAGAACTGGGTGTACCGAGCTTGAATGAGTTTTTCTGCGCTTGCGCGGAGAAATTCTTTCAGAAAGCAGAAGATCACGCAAATGCTACTATAGCATCTGCGGTTGACTACGATCCAGCCCTAGTATGGAAGTATCGAAGGCCTCGATGCTTCCTTAAGGACAACTAAGCACGACTTAGTACCACAGGCCTGAGGATCAGGCCAACCCATTTTTCATTCAAACACCGGAAGACACGTGTTGAGGGCTTTAGCCTGGTACACATCCAGAGGAAAGACTAGGAACATATTTAGAAACTTCAATAATGGTATTAGGCATTCGAATTAAAATTCATACAGTTACTAAATACCTGCGAAACCCTGAAATGTGTAAAAATTCACACTTCACATAAAATTTTTTTAATATTTCGAAATGGTTTTGACAGCTTTTTAAAATTCCACCCCTAAAGCGTGAAAAGGGGTGGAATGTGATTTCAAGGGTTCCTTAATATCTCTTAGGACCAATAACATATCGACTTGGTTTTTGTTTACAAAGGCTACCAATGCAAATACCAAAAAACCTGTTTCATGATTTTATCCTAATCAACTCCTAAAGGGGTGAATCTACAATCGGGGGGAATTGTACATCCCGTCGTATTTCCTGTGATTGTTGAGATGTAATATTCATTTTGGGTACATAGGTGTCTCTTTAAAATATCTCGCAATGGTTTTGAAAACATTTTAAAATTTCACCCCTAAAGGGTGAAAAGGGGTGAAATGTGATTTCAAGGATTCCTTACCCTCTTTAGGACTAATAACATATCGACTTCGTTTTTGCTTACAAAGACTACCCATGTAAATACCAAAAAACCTGTTTCAGGATTTTATCCTAAACAACTCCTAAAGGGGTGAATTGGGGGGAATTTTACATCCTGTCGTATTTCCTATGTTCGTTTAGTTGCAACATTACTTTTTGGCACATAAGTGTCCCTAAGGATAAGATATCGACTTGGTCTTTGCTTACAAAAATTACCCATACAAATTCCGAAAAACTTATTTCAGTATTTCATCCTAATCAACCGCTAAAGGGGCGAATCTACAAACGGGGTAGATTATACATCCCGTGCTATGTCCTGTGTTTGTTGAGTTATAACGTTTCTTTTTGGCACATAGGTGTCTTTTTAAAATATCTCGACATGGTTTTAACAGTTTTTTACAATTTCACCCCTAAAGGGTGAAAAAGGGGAATTGTGATTTCGAGGATGCCTTAATATCTCTTAGGATCAATAAGATATCGACTTGGTTTTTGCTTATAAAGATTACCCATACAAATGCCGAAAAATGTGTTTCAGGTTTTTATCCTAATCAACTCCTAAAGGGGTCAATCTACATTCGGGGTGAATTATAGAACCCTTCGTATTTCCAGCGTTCGTTAAGTTATAACGTTCCATTTTGGCATATGTGTTTTGACATTTTTCTTAAATTTCACTCCTAAAGGGTAAATTAGCATTTTTTTGTTAGAAATAAGAAATTCGGAGAGTACATTCCTAAGTATGACGTAAGAACCCACTAAGAAAGGATTTTTTCAAGTTCGACCCCTGTGTGGTGAAAAGGAGTAAAATGTTTTTCACGGATTCCTTTATATCTCTTATGACAGATGAATTATCGACTAGGTGTTTGCTTACAAAGGTTACCCATACACAAGTTTAAAAACAAACTGTGGATTTTATGCCCATGATATCATCAATATACCGTAGCGAAGCACGAGTTTTCAGCTAGTCTTGAATAAAATCGAGTTCCGTGCAATGATAAAACATTTCTTTTTAAAAAGCTTAAATGCTTTAAAAATATAAAAACTAAAAATGCAAAAAGATATAAAAACGGAGTTAGACGAGGTTCATGGTGACTGTGCTCCTTCATATGCAACAGTTGCAAATTGGATTGAAGAATTTAAACGCGGTCGATCAAGCTCAGACGATGCACCATGTTCTGGTAGGCTAAAAACAGCTACCAATGAAGAAACGGTTAAAAAAGTCCACAGAATCGTGATGAACGATCGCCGACTAAAATTGCGAGAGATAGCAGAAGCAGTAGGCATTTCATACGACCATGCATTTTGCAATTTAAACCAGCATTTGGACATGACAAAGGTCACTGCAAGATGGGAGCGGCGTTTGCTTGCAAACAACCGGAAGCAAGTGCGAATGGCCATTTCACAGCAATGTCTATACATATTCAAGCGCAATACAAAATAATTTTCGCGACGTTTTGTAACTGTAGATGTAACGTGGATTAGAGGTATGCATGGGTTCGAGCTTAGCCCGTGGGCCTAGGCCTGACCCGGCCCCAGGGTCGGGTTCAGGCCGACTGACATGTATTATTTTCTGGCTCGGGCCGGATAAGAACAATAATACCTTTAAATAATATATTTTTAAACCTTCGTTAAAAAATATATTTTGTTTTTAAATTTCTAGTTTTATAATTATTACAAATTGAAAGCAATTTTTGTATCATAATATTTTTTTAACGAGGTTTATTCGGGCCGAATTTAAAATTTTGTCGGGTTCGGGCCGGGTAGATGCAATAATTGTATGAATATTTTCGGGCTCGGGCCGGGCCGGGTAAAGGTGGTCCAAAATAGGCCCGTGCAAACCTCTAACGTGGATACATCACTACATTCCGGAGATAAAAGAACAATCAATATAGTGCATAGCACGCGGTGAACCAACTCCGAAGAACTCCAAGATGATGCCATCAGCTAGTAAGGTTATGGCTACCGTCTTTTGGGATTCCCGAGGAATCATTTTTATTGACTACTTGCAACATGAAAGAATAATAACAGGTCAGTATTATGCGTTGCTATTAGACAGACTGAACGAAGAACACAAATCCAAAAGCCTCATTTGGCAAAAAAAAATTCTTGTTCCACCAAGATACCGCACCTTCCCACAAATCGGTAATTGCGATGGCGAAACTGCATTTATTACGATTCGTATTAATCGAACATGCACCGTACTCGCCAGACTTGGGTCCCAGCGATTTCTTTCCGTTTCCAAAACTAAAAAAATGGTTGGCCGGAAAGAAACTCTCATCAAATACTGAAGTCGTCGAAGCTGTAAATTAATATTTACAGCGTTTGTGACGTGTATGTACAGGTCACAATCTTTTATTTATTCTTTTCTAAAGCCTTTTATACTTTCAGTAACATTTTTAACTTCTAGTATTCGATTTACTAAGTATTAGTTACGTAGAAGTAGTTGCAAAGGAAAATAATAAATATTTTGTTATTATATTTCCATACAACAGCTTTCCCGATTTTAACTTTTAATTTAAGCTGATAAAAATCAAGAAACTGAATTATAATAGGTTTATTGTAGAAAACTGTGTGAATAATTATTAAAGTAAAATACAACACAAAACGAGGAAATATGAGACAAAACAAGAATAACAAACAAAATTAGTAAGTTAAATTAACCACCATTTAACGTAGGCAACGAAGGTCGTTTCTATGGATACTATTGATGCTTTGTAACTATTAGTGATTCTACCTGTTAGGTAGTTAACGAGGTTCCCGTTGCAGTTTAATTTACGCAGTATGCAATTTGCAGAAATTTTTAAACAAATATACGTTAGCAACATATCCCAACTAAACCACAATTAACCTTCAAATCAACAAGTACGGTCAAGGCTCAATGCGATCAAATATATTTAGAACAGAATGATAATCAGTTTCATATTTCGGAAAAGGAAACCATTTTATTGTCAAATAAATAGAACACACAAGAAAAACTTAATTAGTCGTGGTAATTTACCATATAATTCATTAGAACTTTTTTAGCACATTTTAGGCTAAAAACGAATTTTCAAAAATTAATTTTCGTTCGTAAATCAACTTTTTAAGGGCTTTCTTTGATACCACACAATAAATTATAAAAAAAACTATTTTTTTTTTCAACGACACAAAAGTAAACGATATTTTTCAAAAAACAATCTGTACAAAAAATTATGTTGAACAATTCCGGTTCCCATCAATCGCATCGGTCCCAAAAAACGAGTTTTCAAAAATTACTTTTTGCTCCTAAATCCACGTCCTAAGAGCTTTCTTTTGGTATCACACAATAAATTTTAAAAACTTTTTTATCGACGACACAAAAAATCGACAAGTTTCGAAAAAATAATCTGATCAAAAATTCCTGTTGAATTATTCCGGTTCCCATCAATTTTCATTACAGAGATTTTTTCAGATTTTTAGATCAACCCCTCTGGGAGATACGGTGGGAGATAAAAGTTTTTTGACATTTTTGGCAAAAATACTATAAAAAAATGATTTTTTATAAACAAAAATTTGCTTGTTGATCCACACATTAAGAGGTTTCACTTGAAATGCCACTCAAAATTTTCAAATAATATATATATATATATATATATATTATTAAATACATATTTGTTAATATATGTGGGTCAAAGAGTTGTATAAGCATGCCAAATTTCAACTTTCTATTAAGCCGTTTGGCTACAATTTTTACCGTACAGACAGACAGACAGACACATGAGTGACGTTATAAGGGTTTTTTGGTGGTCATACCTACAAAACCCTAAAAAAGGCCCTTATTTCTAAGATACAAGTGATGACAAACGAACGATGGCGCCCTTCAGACCTCGCGCCCCTCTTACTTGCCTTGATGACAGGGCGTTGTGTGGGAGTGGTAATTTCAGAAATAAAATTTCATTATTATTTAACCACTTCACGCTCGCACTCGTACCGGTGCGGGTGAATTGAACTTGTCTTTATGCCCACGCCCGTACCCGTACGAGCGTTGACTTGCTTTTGCGCTCGCACCCGAATATGTGCGATTTCTGTGTGGTCTATGAGTCATGTATACCGGTTATCATAATTGTTGCCAAATAACATAAATCTTCAGTTTTGTGTAAATATTCAAGACGTACGCATCTATCTGTATCTCATTATTCAAGAATTTGAAAATCATTTTTTTACAATTATCGTATTGTGCTTTCTGGATATTGTTTTCTTTATGATATTTTATAAGAATAATTGATTTTTGTGTATTTTTACCGTGAAAGTGAAGTCATAATAATTTTGTTCTGTTTATAATAATTAACTTTTACAAATAATATTTGATCTGTTGTGAAAATTTTCATAAACAATATCTTAGTGTTAAAATTATATTTTTGTTTATATGAATTTTCATATAAATTTCATATAAATAACCCCGATATATAATATAATGGACACCGAATACGATTCATCGGATTATGGATCTAATTATGATTTACTGGAGAACCAGGAATACAAGTTGAAGTCGTTCCAAATAATTTTATACAATTTTTTGAACTGTTTTTTTCGACGATTAAGTTGTAAATTACATTTGCTTGGGAACAAACAAATATGCAGAATCAAAATTGGTCAATACAAATAGACCCTCGACTTCACGCGCTCCGAAAACACCCTCATGGAACCCTATCACAACCCCAGAATTGAGGGTATTTTTTGCACTGCAAATACTCATGAGTATAAACAAAAAACCTGAGGCAAATTTTGCATGGTCCACTAGGCCCATCCTGTATACTCCCTTTTTTGGAAAAACAATGCCAAAAGGAAGATTTAACAAAATAAAACAATATCTTTGTAATGTTTTATGTTAAGGTTCGTTAATGATAGTCTGTTGGTAGTTGGTAAGAGACTGTAGTGCAGTCGTTTATTGAAAACTAAAATGGAATTGTTACAGGACAAGTTATAACAACAATCTGCACATATGATATATGACACCTCCCTTATTTAATAACAATACATATTAATTTGAAATACCAATAAATTTACCCAAATTTACTTACACACAATATTTACAAAATATATACAGGTACAATGTTAAATTGTACATTTAATTAAATATTAAGTAATAAATTAATATAACCACTGTTTTTATTATTTTATTACAGAGAAACAAATTATACAATATATTAATAAATACAAACAATTAATATCTCTTTAGTCGAAGTCCAGACCTAGTCACCATTCCATCTTCACCCTTATTTTCAGAATTATTATTGCTAATCTCATTTTTGATATCAATAGCACTGTTGTCGTTTAAGTTTAATTTTCTTTCGAATTGTTGCGATAGTCTATTATTAATAAAGTCCGACCCAGTGTTATTGTTACCAAAAGGGGTTTTGATAGGATTCAATGAGATAAATTTTCTATTTCTTTCTATTACATTGCCTTTGTTTAAACGAATTTTATACGATCTAGGTCTTTCACATTTATCAATTATTTTTCCTTGTTCCCATTTTTTATTATCCTTTTGTACATAAACATTTTCCCCTGCATGTAAATCTTTTAAAGGCCTAACATTTTTGTTATAATAATATTTTTCTCTATTTTGTTTATTTTTAATATAATTTTTAAATTTATTATGATCTATTTTTTGTATTTTATTTGGTAATAATCCTTTTAATTTCCTGCCTAATAACAGTTCTGCCGGAGAAAATTTTCCATCAATTGGGGTATTTCTATATTCTAATAAAACTAAGTATAAATCCTGATTACAGAATTTACCCTTTTTTAGCATATTTTTTACGGTTTGAATATATCTTTCTACCATGCCATTGGATTGGGCATAGCGAGGGCTTGAAGTTACAATTTTAAATTTCCAATTTTTTGCAAATTCGTGAAATTCCTGACTACTGAAATTTGTGCCGTTATCTGATACCACTATTTCAGGTATGCCTAATCTTGCAAATATATGTTTGCAATGTTTAATTAGTTCTTTAGTTGAAAGATTTTGTAAGAGTGAAATTTCAACATATTTACTATAGTAGTCAATTATTAATAAATAGTGGCGGTTATCAAAATAAAAAACATCAAGACCCAATTTTGTCCAGGGTTGTCCAGGAATTTCATGGTTTTTAATTGGTTCTTTATGTTGAGTCTTTTGAAAAGTTCTACATGCAGTACACTGTTTTACTATATTTTTTATGTCATTTGACATCCCAGGCCAATAGAGACATTGTCTCGCTCTGTAAATACATTTATTTATTCCTAAGTGATTGTAATGAATTTTATTTAACATTTCGTTTCTAAGATTTTTAGGAACTACTATTGATTTATTTTTAAAAATCAATCCCGCAAATTCATTTATTTCTTCTTTAAAATTAAAATAATATTTTACATTTTCTTCTAAATTATTTTTATTTTCAGGCCACCCATTGCGTACGTACTTTTTTAAATTTTTTATTTCCAAATCTAAGCTACTTTCATTTTGAAATTTTACTAATTGTTCGTCTGAAATGTTTATATTTTTTACTAACATGTATACGTGAGCATCAACTTCTTTATCAAGATTGTCACTTTCGTTGGAGTCCGTTACATAAGCTCTTGACAAAGTATCAGCAATCTTAAGGTCACGTCCTGGCACATATTTTAAATTTATTGTATAATGTTGTAGCCTTAGCAACATTCTTTGCAACCTTAAGGGACAATCAACTAATTTTTTTGAAAAAATAGGAATTAATGGCTTGTGATCTGTTTGTACTGTGACTATTTTACCTTTAATGTATTGACTAAAACGTTCACAACCATAACAAATAGCATATAATTCTTTTTCTATTTGTGCCCAATGATTTTGTGTGCTTGATAAAGCTTTTGATGCATACGCAATTGGTGAGCCCTCTTGCAACAGTACCGCACCTACGCCTTTTTGAGATGCGTCTACTGACAACGTAGTTTCTTTTGAAACATTATAATATTTAAAAACAGGACTATTACTAATATCATCTTTCAATTGTCTAAATGCATTTTCTTGAGTAGGGTCCCATACCCAAGCCGTATCCTTTTTTAATAACTCTCTTAACGGAGCAGTTTTTTCAGATAAATTACCAATATATCTACCTAAATATGTTACCATACCCAGAAATCGTTCAACAGCTTTTTTATCTGTTGGCTGCTGCATCGAGACAATCGCTTGCACTTTATCAGTATCAGGTCTAATGCCGCTACTTGAAATTATATGCCCTAGATATTTAATCTCTGAAACACAAAATTTAGATTTGCTTTTGTTCAATTTCAAATTATATTGTTTTAAACGATTTAACACCTGCTCTAATCTGCTATTATGTTCTTGCAACGTTTCGCCAAAAATTAAAATATCATCAATATAGGCGTCTGTACCTTCAATGTCGTCTATAATTTGTTTTATTTGCCTATGAAAAATTTCAGTTGCACAAGAAATACCAAAAGGCATACGTAAAAAACTATAGCGACCAAAGGGTGTATTAAAAGTACATAATTTAGAGCTTTTTTGGTCTAAAGGTATTTGCCAAAATCCGTTACTAGCATCTAACGCACTAAAAAATTTTGCATTTTTAATTTTTGACAAAATATCATCTATTGTCGCAATTTGGAAATATTCTCTTTCTATATTTTTATTTAAATCTTTCGGATCTATACATATCCGTAATTTACCATTACTTTTTCTCACCACTACAAGAGAATTTACCCAATCTGTAGGCTCAGTAACTTTTTTAATAATTTTTAATTCTTCTAATTTTTTAAGTTCAAATTTTAATTCGTCTTGTATTGCATAAGGAATTTTACGTGGTGCATGCACAACTGGTTGAGCATTATTATTTACTGTAATTTTAATTGGTTTAATTTTTAATAAACCTACACCATCAAAACAACTTTTGAATTTTTCTATAATATTTCCAACTTCCGTATTAGTATTTAAATTCTTGTGTATGGTCGAGATTCTTTTAATTAAATTTAATGTTTTGCAAGATTCAATCCCAAGTACAGGCATTGACCTGGTATTTACTATATAAAATTCTTGAACATATTGAACATTGTTACAAATACATTTCAAAAAACAAGTTCCAATTGTTTCTAACTTGTCTCCTGAGTATGTTATTAGATTTTTATTTACATTCGTAATCAATTGATTTTTAATATTCAATTTCTGAAAAATATGAAGTGGTAAACAATTTACTTGTGCTCCCGTGTCTAATTTAAATTTAATTTTAGTATTATTAATTTTCAAATCAACATTCCAATCATCACTATCATTTTTTTCAGAAATTGAACCAACAAAAATATCATAATTTACATCAGTTTCGCAATCAATTGAACTTATGTTTCTATTTACACAACAATTCGTAAAGTGATTCATCAATTTACATTTAAAACACTTATGCCCATATGCAGGACATTGTTTGAATTCGTGTTTTTTCCCGCACTTTCTACACACCTTTCTATTGTTGTCGCGCCATTTTGTTGCATCTGCGCTCTGTTGCACAGTTCTGCTCATGCTCGTTCTGGACAACGGTGCCTGTGACGTTTGTTGACCTCGTCTTCTTTTGACCATGCCTATTTCCGAGACCTTGGGAATTTCGTTGCTGGAGCCTGTTGCGATTTGCCTGGACTGCTCACTGGAAATTTCGGCGGTTCGGCAAATTTCCACTGCTTTCTCGAGATTTAATTTTTGATTTTGTAGCAATTTTTCCCGAACTTTTGCATCTTTCATGCCACAAATTAGTCTATCTCGCACCAAACTGTCTTTTAGGTCACCGAATTCACAATTACTTGCCAGCGATTTTAATTGTGTAACATACTGGTCCACACTTTCGATATTGCTTTGCACACGTGTGAAAAATTTATACCTCTCGAATGTCTGATTTGCTTTGGGAATAAAATAATCCTCAAATTTTTGCAATATTTCTGATAATTTACGATCCGAATTGTTAGGAAACGTAAAAGTATTATAAATGTCTATGCACTGCTCACCGATATAATGTAGATGTATTGCACTCTGCACTTTTTCCGGTTTTTTGTCCGTCTCACTAGCAATGATATAGATTTCATAACACTGACGCCACTTTCGCCAATTTTCTTTTAGATTGCCATTTAGATCCATTGGCGCCAACGCACGTTCGCGATCCGTCATGTTGAATTTTTTATTTATTTATATTTATTTTACTTTAATAATTAACGCTTTAGTAATTTTTACTGTAATTTATATTTTATACCAACTTCCACTACCGGCTGCGCCATGTAATGTTTTATGTTAAGGTTCGTTAATGATAGTCTGTTGGTAGTTGGTAAGAGACTGTAGTGCAGTCGTTTATTGAAAACTAAAATGGAATTGTTACAGGACAAGTTATAACAACAATCTGCACATATGATATATGACAATCTTAATTTCTCAGATAACAGTACGTACAATCCGGAAACACATCCTAATCCGAAATTAAACAAAATTTGGAGCATCAACGAAATGCTACTTACACGAAATCAAAAATTATATGTACCTGATCGTGATATTACTATTGATGAGAGCTTGTTATTATACAAAGGCAGACTAGGGTGGAGACAATGCATCCTTACAAAAAGGGTAAGATTCGGTATAAAATCGTATATATTATGCGAATCAAAAAGTGGATATGTATGGAACAGCGTAATATATACTGGCAAGGGAACCACCATCGATCCTGAATTTTCAGATCTTCCTATGTCCGCGCAAGTCGTTATGCGCCTAATAAAAAAATTATTAGATAAAGGCTATTGTTTGACCACGGACAACTTTTATACGTCACCAAAATTAGCAAGTTTACTTATATCACGCTCAACTGATATTTATGGTACAGTTCAACCAAACCGACAAGAAATGCCAACACAATTAAAAAATATAAAACTGGCTAAAGGTGAAACCGTGTTATCAACGGTTCATAACAATGAGATGAAAAGTGTGCAAAAACGAGGGGAAGCTAAGATGAAGCCAACTGTAATTGTTGATTATAATGGGACCATGGGTGGTGTTGACCGAGTCGACCAGCATTTGGCAGACTATCTTATACCAAGAAAACGGAGCAAAAAGTATTACAAGAAGATCTTTTTTCATTTGTTCGAAATAGCTCTATGGAACTCATTTGTTCTAGATGTTTGCCACCAACCCATAAAAAGGAACCCCACGAAAGGCATGTTTCTTATGTGCCAAGAAAAGGGACGCCAAAGGAAAAAAAGTGAGGAAAGATACCAAATATTGCTGCCTACAATGCGATGTAGCATTAGCGTGGTACCATGTTTTCGTATCTTCCATTCAGAAAATTAGGTATGGTTGATTCCAATTTTTGGTATCACTTTATTATTGTTTTTTTTTTTTTTTCAAGGGCTTTCAAAATTCGAAGTCAGGGAGCATCATTGTCTTCATCATCTTCATCAATGCTGAATATCGTGACCCCTAATTTAACTAAATTACTTGTTAATTTGTCTAAATAACATGTTTACATACATATTTATTATGAATTTTGTTAATTTTAAAATTCGATTTATACGAATTTTACAATTTACAATAATTAAAAAAGAAAAAAAAATGCGTTTTTTCTAATTATACAAAGATTACTAAAATGCAATAAAAAAATCGGTTATTTTGGACATTTTCAATGGTTAAAATAAAAATTTTCAATTAGTTAAAAAATATTCAAATTATTCAAATATAAAAACTAATTTATTTTAAGATAAACATCCTCAAAGATTAGTTGAGCTATCACATATTTTTCTAGTTAAGTGTTAAAAAGATACGGAGTGAATCACAGTCGTATATTATATGATTAGTTTGAAAGAACGTTATTGTTTAGATCAAATAGCAATGATCAAATGTTTATATAGATGGTGATAGGCGGCAATATATTTTCAGTGATATGGACCTCGTAGTAATTAGAGTCAAAATTAATTACTTGGATTTATAATTTATTGGTCATAGAAAGATAAGTTTATAAAAGGGTTTTGTATTTAATGTGGAGAGCTGATTATTTTTACAACGACAAAAAATGGGGTCAGAGATCAGATTATTAGTTTAAGAAAAGAGTTGGAAAAATCTTGTGAGAGACAAAGGCAGTCATGAATAAACCGTCACCGTGTACGGACGAACCTCCAATAAGCATGTGGTAGAGAAACCCGGTAGCTTGTAATGGGTAAACCAGAAGTAATCTGGAAGTGTTGAGGACAGTTTAATGAAATAAACGAACCTCGTTAACGGGTTAAACACAGAGTTGGGCATTATTTAACTAAAATTTCAATCAACTAAAAATTTGAATGAAAATGTAATCAAACTAAATTAATCATCTTGTATTCAATCAATAATGGATGTAATCATAAATCCTTAACTAAATGACAATCATTAGTTTTTAATCATATTGTGATATTTTGACAGAAATTTTTTATTCGCTTCGATCAATTTATATATAATATTTCAATACTTTTATATAATATATATTATATATATCTACACACAAAATGTCAAAATATACCAAAATGACATAAACACGCACTCGTGGTAGGGTGCATGTGCAGGTGCATATGCGTGTGCAGGGCCGGCCTTAGCAAGTCTGGCGCCCCGGGCGAGATTTTTTTGCCGCCCTCATAAAAAAAAAATAAGAAGAAAAATTAAGAAGGTCTTCACGACCCAGATCCAAGTGAAGAGCAAAAAAAAAGGAAAAGGTTCTCACCTCCCAAATCCAAGTGAAGAGCCAAAAAAAAGGTCCTCACCTCTCAAATCCAAGTGAAGAGCAAAAAAAAAGGTCCTCACTTTTAAAATACAAGTGATGACCTGACCGTCCGCCGCCCTTCTTGGCCTGGCGTACCGGGGCGGTCACCCCCCCCCCCCAGTCCGCTTCTATGCGTGTGTGTGAATTTTATTTTAGATTTCTAATATTCATTGGGGAAATATAATGGAAAGGGGAAAATAAAACATTGTTGACTATAAACCATTTATTAATGTTATAGTGAAGTTTAGATTGTTAAATTAAATTTAAATTATCATTTATTTTAACTTAAATATGAGTAAAAGATATAGTCAAATTAAAAAGAAACAAATTATATTTTTCATCCTACATAATATTTGTAATCCTGCAAAACAAAAGATAACCAACTGCATATAATCCATTCACGATGTTTAAAACATAGTGTAAATTTTTTATCCAATATATTTTAATATATGTTAACTGAACATAAAAAATATACAAATAAAAGAAGAATTTCATTATTTTATAATTTAAAATTTTATGAAAACAAAAAAATACAAAAAATCATGGACTACTCAGATGAAGAAATATCGCGAATGGATTATTCTTCTAGTTTTCAGTTTCTAAATTATTTAAATATTTTTTATGTTAGCCTTTAATACAACTCTTTTTTCAAATGTAAAATCTGAAATTCTGGATGATTTTGGCAGATTTGTCATGGTCGCATATGAAAAGAGTCTTTCCACTGGAGCAGAAGACGGAAGTGGTGTATTATATTTAATAAATACTTTTTTAATCTCCGGATATCTTTCAAGAATATCTGGTCTTTGGTCTTCGTCGCCTAAATAATGTAAAACCTGTAGCTCCGCCTTAGATAATAATTGTGAGGAATGCCTTGTTTTAGGAGTACCGAAATCAAAAAAATCATCCTCGTGTGCTAGAGCCTCTGCATCGTTATTTTTTGAACTCCTTGAAGTAATTTCTATTACAGTTGCCTGTTTGAAATGACTTAACAGTTCTTCGTGGTAAAAAGATTCCACACAAGGAAACCATTTATTTTTAAATCGTGGGTAGGATAAGGCTGCGATAACAGCATTTTTTGATTCAACAGTATTAAAATTAAAAAATCCATTGAATCTTGTCTCAACACTATTGAGCAATGCTTCTTGAAGAGCTTTGCAATAAGTAAACTCACGTTCTGCTAATATTCGGAGCTTTCGTCGTAGGGCTAACAAACATGGAAGAACAATTCCATAATAGGTGTTAGTTTCACCTTGTAACAACTCTAATGCTTCTGCCACCGGCGCTATACAGACCAAATTCTCTTCTAGATATAAAAATTCCTGTTCTTTAATCATATTTTTAATATTTAAAGTCTTAAAGAGTTGAGGGCATTTTTCTTTTATACCTAAAATCTGTTTGAGAGAATCGTACATACTGTTCCACCTTGTCTCTCCAGGCTTACTAAGTGTATGACCTAACAAAATCTCAATAATTTCAGCCGATTTTGGCCGTCCTGCTGCTTTCTAAAGAGCATTACATTTGGTCATAACTTGGCTGTGCATAACTGATAATTCCGATGTCTCTCGTAAAACTCTGGTTGCATCAGTACTAGCACAGAGAGCGTGTGTGCACAACACCTTAAATGTGTTGGTAATACATGTTCAAAATTTGACAGATTACTGTTTCTATACCGAGCTAGAGGTTCTTCGTCATCACTGTCAGTGTATGGATCTGAATCAGATTCTTCTTCAGTGCCATCACCTAAGTCACAGAGCTCTTCAGGGAAGTCTATACGTTTTTGTTTTACGCCATACATTTTGAAAGCCTTTACGAAATTACTTCCATTATCTGTAATAGTTGCCACTATTTTGGAGGAAGTAAGTCCAAAATCTAAATGTATTTCGTGTAGTAAGTCTGTTATTCTATCAAAAGTATGAGCACTTCGAAATCTTCGGCAAGCTAGCGCTACAGATTTTCTATCTAAAGATGTTGTAATCCAGTGAGCCGTTACACCTAAAAAGCTTCTTCTTTTAGCTGACCAAATGTCAGCAGTAGTACATACAAATGGTACGTGCTCTAAATTTTCCCTTATCTCGGACATTTGTTTTTGGAACAATGCATCAATATTACGACCTAAAGAACAGCGGCTTAATATTGTTAGTCCCCGTTCGAATATATTAAAATTATCGAAAATTGCTGATTAACCGATCTTAAAGGAATCATTGAATGAATTACATATTTGGTAATGTCTTCTTCAAATTTTTGTTGTGACAATGCTCCGGTTCTATTTGTTCGTGTATTATGAGAAATAATTGTTTGTCTACCTTTAGAATCGATATGTTTCTTAAATGCAGTAAAGGCATCGTTTCCGTGTCGTCTTTTAAGATGAGAAATAAAATTGGATGAACTATTCTTATATCCTTTAATTTCAACAACATTAGGTTCGCATTGAACGCACTGACCAATGACCTTATTTTGGTCTATACAGCTTTTTTCGGCTACATATTTAAAAAAAAGTACCATCTACGGTTTTAGATTTAAATAAAAAATTTCTTCTGTTAACATCATTGGCCGACTGAGAAAAGTTTGAAGATCCTGATGCTTCATATATTGAAAGAGTCGATGCACCAAAACTTTCACGTGTATCGTTGTCACTCATGTTGCGGAAGAAATACAAAAATATAATTGTAAAATTAATTTATCACTGAAATATGTCACTAAACAAATCTGCGTCAAATATCTACAGTGTTCAAACACTAAGTGCCAATGAACAGTAACAGTGAAAAAATCAAATCTCAATGAAGATTTTAGTTTCAATCATAACTAAAAATTCAATCATGATAATGAGTAAATATTTAATTTAGTTACCAATATTAATAACAGCACTATGATTGATGTACGTTATCATTAATCAAGTCTTGTAATTAAATTTTAATCTCAATCGTTAATCATTAGTTTGATCGCAATTTGCCCAACTCTGGTTAAACACCGTGAGTGTTGTGAGGTGTTTAGCGGCTTGTGAGGTGAATACGGTGATTGTTAGGTTTGTGTTTGAGTGTCTCTCATGGGATTTTACAGCCAGCATTAAATTGTAAATTCTAATGTAATTAATAGCCTTCGATTCTAACTAAATATTAAACGTAGATTAAGTAAAATGCAGACTTTAATTCAAACACCCTTATTCCTCTCATAAAGAATCTAAGCAACCGACCGGCGGATCCTTTAGGTTTTCAGACTTGATACCGCTCGCAAGTCTTGGAATTCGCTATGTGGAGGGCCTTTCAAAGTAAGTACCATGAAGTACAAATGAAATTATTTAAATTCATTTAGCCAACCTTGACGTTTCGACCGATCCTAGAAATGCCCCCACAGTTGCTAAGGTCCTGATCAGATTTAATTCAGACAGGATGTCAATAAATAAGATAAATATTATTACATTATATTTATTATTACTACTATTAACATAACATAGCCTTTTGTTAAAATAATACGCAACAATTGAGAAGACATTACCGGTGACAACGCGGTAATCGAAGAAAGTATGACTGACGACAATAGTACTTAGCCGTCAATTTGCACATAGCAAACAGGTTAATTTAAGCACAATAAGTTTTTATTTTATTAATATAGGAGTAAATATTCGCAACATTTTTAAATTTTTTAATAAGTGTTAAACATGTATCGAAGTGTATAACAGAATCATCTCGCAAAAATTTGGACTTAATATTAACTTTCCCTCCATTATTCTTAAGAAAAAAAAACTACGGTGCCTCTCTTTGTTGTTTCTTGAATGAGAGCCAAAAACACTACAATTCGTTAAGCTTTTATAGTTTTTCACACTTCTGTCGACATTTTAACAAAAATTCAACACTAAAATGTATGTAATAAGTTCAAATTGGACAATACTTTGTAATTTAATTTAGCCACCAGTTAGCGTATTCGAGCGTGTCACTACTCAATAAACATACACATAAGGCTACGGTTACAGTGGAAGAGTGTTCGCGCGAACAGTAAGTCGCGCGTACTCGCCCGCATTAGCGCGACTGATTAAAGCGTGTAGAAATACACAGGTTTTTAGTTACTGTAGAAGCCTATCAATCGCGCGAACTACGCTCGTACTCGCCCGCATTCGAGCGACTAATTCTAGCGTGTAGAAGTACACATCTGTGTATTGTAAATCGCCCGAATAGCTGAATTCAAAATTGTTTGTTTTGTTCGCGCGAGTATGCGTTCTACCTACAGTTCTTATCTCCGTACAGTCAGTCCACTTGTTTTACTTGCTCTGTGGTACAGTCTGTGTATACAAAATGAATATTGAGAAATTAATATTTTTAGTTTTTGATCGAAGATCGTTATGGGATCAAAAATGTAAAACTTACCATTGATCAATCACGTAAATTATGGGATGAAGTAGCGACTGAATTAAAAGTTAGCGATAAGGAGAAATATTTAATTTTTCCATGTTCTAAACATAATAAAAAACGAAACAACATATGAATGGTTTACACCAGTGGTTCTCAACCGGTGGTGCGCGTATCACTAGTGGTACCTGAAAGAAGACTTGGTGGCACGTGAATAACAGTGACGTATTTTTTAAATTAATGTAATGAAGAAAAATATATATATAAAATTACTCAAAGGTGAATTGTGTCAAAATTAACCTGCTTTATTATGCAAACATTCTTGATATTTTCTATATTACTAAGAAATTGGAGCATTATAGGCTATTCCAAACGTTTAGGCGGAACTAGATTTTGCAATCTAGTTACTTTCATCGTTTGAATTGTACTTTTTGGCCGTTTTGTTTAAGGTTTGTAATTCATACTTCCAATAAACAATTTTTGGTTAAGGTTAATATCATTTTAAAATGTCATTTTTAGTGGCATTCTTAATACAAATATCCCATTTATTTATTTTTTGTCATTAAAATAACTGCTAGAACTAAACACCACCTATCTAGTCGCTCGTATACGCGCAAATATGCCCGTTTACGCGCTAATACGCCCTCTGTACTCGCTAACTGTACTTCGGGCGAACACGCTTCCACTGTAACCGTAGCCTAAGTAGGGTTGTTTGATAAGTCACTGAATTTGAAAGAAATGGCGCTCAGATCACAAATTTTATATTTTTTCTGACATCTACCGTTATTTGTAGACAAACACACTAAGTTTCAAGTCGTTCTGTGAAATAGTACATTTTTAACAGCGTTCGGAAGCGGATAAGTTTGTGTTTAGTTGCTACAATGGAAAAAAGTGAATTCCGTGTGTTGGATAAAGTACTACATTTTGCGTGGAAAAATCATTAAGGGAATTTAAAAAATATATAGATGGGAACTCTACTCCATCGCATGGTTCACATGTGTTGCAGTGAATTTCATTGTGGTCGTACGACCATTTTTGTTTCATAGTTGATATTGTCAAGTGGGTTGAAAGACAACTCCTGGTTTTAACAATACAAATTTATTAATTATATATCCAATTTACAATGTAATTTTCGATCTTCGATCTACCGCGTGTTGGCCGAAATCGGCTTGGATCTATCTCCGAGACGGGGGCTACCCATCAGGGAGTCGAGGAGCCTGGAGAAGCCTTCTCCCACTCACATGGTACTGTTTGCTTGGCTCACCAGATGTATGGGTATATGGCGTCGGTGTCCCGGTCGTCATCGTGTGAACTGGAACTTTTAGAGAAGTTGGCTAGATTCCTCTGTCCGGTTTCCGAACGACATCCATGAACGTATACTTCTGATTGACCTAGTTCCGATATTCATTAGTCATGACAAATATTGCCTTATTAGGAAAATGCAGCGTATGCATTATGTAATCAGGTAAAATATGCTAAACGCTGACAAATAGTTTTTTAATCAGACAGCTAAACGTCACAATGTCTAGATGTCGCAACCCTAGGATTACCTTTGTGACAATATAACAGTATATATTAAAACTGTAATTTTGAATTTAACCAGGATAAATATTTTATCATGGGACATATTATTCCACTTATATTTTTTGGTGGGTTAATATACCACAGTGGTCAAACTAAATCTAGACATTTCAAAGAAAAAATATTTATTTTTCAAATATGGTATGCTGTGGTGACAAGGATCATTTAGTCTCTCCTCCTACTCTTCGTCTGAGGCGCAGTTAACGGCAATCGCTTGAAACGCGCTTTCTGACAATCTTTGTCTCGTTCTGTTAAAATACCACTAGGTTAAATAAATCCTGTTCAAAAATACTTTTGGCATTATATGTCCCAAGACAAAAACTTATTGTAATACATTTTCAAAAACAAATATACTTAGACAAATATCACTAGAGACCGGATTTTTAGGCATTTGTCTATTTTCAAGTTTTATAGGATTGCACTGAAATTAAATATACATGCATTTCACATAATTTCTTATCATTATATGCAAAGTAATTTTTGAATTTTTGCCTATTTTAACTAAATTTTATATTTTATTGCCTAAAACTAAGAATTTTAGCTCCTAAATTAGGCTTTAACATTATTTTGTCTATGTTTGTCAATGTGCTACATTTTTAAAGAAATATATTAATTTAGTTGTGTAAACGGGTTTGTTGACGTGAGAGTTAAGAGGACTACGTGTCTAGTTGTGTGCTCGTGGTTTTTATTACTTCACCAAAACCAATATAGCAAGTGCATTTGAATGGCAGGCACTTTATTTGTCTTGATAATTTACACAGCGCACCAAATACAAACAAAAAATTAAAATTAGCTAAATTTAATTTTTCTCAATCATATTTAGCCAACGTGGTGGCCGAGCGCATTTAGTCGTGCGGTTTGTACTGGTGGAAACCCAGTACGACTGTCCGGTCTGTGGTTCGAGCCTGCTTCGTTGGTGATATTATTCGGGCGAGAATAATATGTTTACATTACTCTCATTTTCACAATCATTCACCCTTCATCCAGGTGTAGGAGCTCGCCCCCGGCATCGGCGATTAGCCTCGTTGCAGAAATAAAGGCCGATGTAAAATAAATAATATAATAATAATATAATCAATCATATTTAACATATTTAATCAATGGGCGCGTTCAGCGCCCTAAACAGTTTAGTACGTTCACTACGTTTACCTTCTGAACGTTACCGTTGACAGTCAACAGTTTACTAAACATCTCAACGTAAAAATTTTACGTTTATTTATGTTGACTTGTATACCTAACCTAAATTTTTAGCGGGAAATTAATACAAGATACAAGTTAAATAGCACTGGAGCTAACAAATTGATTAATTCTGCCACTTGAGGACGTGACAGACTAAAATGGTTTTTAAATTCTGTTAGTCTGTTAGTCATATCCAACATTATAACTTGGCATATTCCTAACAGGCACAACATTTATAGGTGCCGCCAAGTTAGCCACTGCCATTTGGATAACATAAAATCTATATCTTCGTCAAACAAAAAATTATCTATTAGAAATAAGCCAACGTGGTGGCCGAGCGCATTTAGTCGTGCGGTTTGTACTGGTGGAAACCCAGTACGACTGTCCGGTCTGTGGTTCGAGCCTGCTTCGTTGGTGATATTATTAGGGCGAGAATAATATGTTTACATTACTCTCATTTTCACAATCATTCACCCTTCATCCAGGTGTAGAAGCTCGCCCCCTGGCATCGGCGATTAGCCTCGTTGCAGAAATAAAGGCCAATGTAAAATAAATAATATAATAATAATAATAATAATCTATTAGAAATAAATCCATCTCTAAAAATGTTTTAAGGTTATGTACTCAAACTGTCAAACACTCGCGTTGAAACTAACCGCTAACCGTTCAGACATTCACCAAATTGTTTAATCAACGTACGTTTACGTTTAGACTCAACGGTTTAGGCGCTGAACGCGCCCAATATTATAATATATTTTACATCAAACTTTTGAGGCAATTTTTTATAATACTTTTCAGTGGCGTAGTAAAAAAATAAGATATAAGAATTTTTTTATTACATTTCATGATTTTCAATTTATTCTCAAGGTTAATTATGCAAGATTCAACAAGAATTTGCTCAAATTCAAATCAACAAAATATGTAAAATATATATTATAGAAAAATCATTATAAATAGGAATAAAACCTATTTACAATGATTTTTATTTTATTTATGCATTGTTAAATTGTATAAATATTTACAAAAAAATACTTACAAACGTCAGTTTGTTCAACAAAAAAAGTTATACTCAACACTGAAATCAGAAAATAAATTCTGTTCATTAGAATAATAAAAAGCTAGAAGTCCGCAAGAAAAATTTAAGTTAATATAAATCTAATAAATGAAATCTGGTAGTGATTTTTTTTTACTATATCTGGAAAATATAGGCTATTCCAAACCTTTAAGCGGAACTAAATGGAATTTAAATTTTTGTAAGTTGTCACGAGGTCACTTTTTCCTGATTGAAGACGGCTTTTGCTAAACAAAATTATTAAAAACCACATTTAACCGATTAAAATTACTAGTTGTCAAAATCTAGTTCCGCCTAAACCAAAGAAACAGGCTATAATCATAAATTTGCCTAAAGGAAGCTTCAAATCTCTTACAAATTTCAATAAAAAAAAAGAAGCAAATTGAATTTGGCGTATTATATTTTTTTGCTTACTGTGTGCTATGCATTTTTTCAAATGAATTAAAGTGTCATTCACATGCACTAGTTATCGTGATAATCTGGTCTAATTTAACCAAAGAGGAGGCATACTCTTCGGTCAATCTATTGGTCAATTTCAATAGCACCAAAACTCAACTATATTAAAATGTTAAGTACAATTATTTAAGTACATGTATCAATATATGTCTATGGATATTTATAAAATCTTGTCAAAATACAATCAAACCGAAAACTGTCAACAAAAAATGAAAAAAAATTAAAACAAGAAATGAAAAAAAAACAGTATGTTGAAGCAATGAACATTTCTCTCGCAACAATGAATTGATCAATTTTTTAATTTATGTTTTACACAATAAATTGACAATTAACTTGACTTATAAACTGATCATAAATTGATAAATGGAAAACCAACTTTAAGTAAGCTACTAGGTTTAAATTGTAAAAATAAATCTAAGAATGTCTGAAACAAATATCAAATCCAAAGTAATATGACTGACTTAATTTTGTATTTGAGAATCGTTTATTTATGTTCAATATCTATATATACTGACTGACTCGTTCACTCATCACCGCCCAGCTTAAACCCCTCTATGGGTGCATACGTCATAGAGGGGATTTTTCGAAATTTAACCCCCAAGGGGCGAAAAGGGGTGAAATGTGATTTCACGGATTCCTTTATATCTCTTATGGCGGATGGGATATCGACTTAGTTTTTGTTTATAAAGATTACCCATGCAAATGCCGAAAAACTTACTTCCGGATTTTCTCCTAATGAACCCCTAAAGGAGTGAATCTACAATTGGGGTGAATTATACATCCCGTCGTATTTCCTGTGTTTGTTGAGTTACAAAATTTCTTTTTGGCACATAAGTATCTTTTTAAAATATCTCGAAAAGGTATTGACAGTTTTTTTAAATTTCATCCCTAAAGGATGAAAAGGGGTGAAATGTGAATTCAAGGATTCCTTAATATCTCTTAGGACCAATAAGATACAGACTTGGTTTTTGCTTACAAAGATTACTCATACAAATGCTGAAAAACTTCTTTCACGATTTTGTCCTAATGAACCCCTAAAGGGCTGAATCTACAAACGGGGTGAATTATAACATCCCGTCGTAATTCCTGTGTTCGTTTAGTTGCAACATTACTTTTCGGCACATAGGTGTCCTTTTAAAATATCTCGAAATAGTTTTGACAGTTTGTTAAAATTTCACCCCTAAAGGGTGCAAAGAGGTAAATTATGATTTCAAGGATTCCTTAAATCTCTTAGGACCAATAAAATATCGACTTGCTTTTTGCTTATAAAGATTACCCATACAAATACCGAAAAACTTATTTCAGGATTTTGTCCTAATCAACCCCTAAAGGGGTTGATCTACAATCGGGGATGAATTATACATCCCGTTGTATTTGCTGTGTTCGTTTAAAAGCAATGTTGCAATGCTTTTAGGCACATAGGTGTCTTTTTAAAACATCTCGAAATGGTATTGACAGGTTTTTTAAATTTCATCCCTAAAGGTTGAAAAGGGGTGAATTGTGATTTCAAGGATTCCTCAATATCTCTTAGGACCAATAAGATATCGACATGGTTTTTGTTTACAAAGACAACCCATGCAAATTCCGAAAAACGTCTTTCAGAATTATATCTTAATCAACCCCTAAAACACCCCTTTAGGGGTTGATTCACCCATTCTACAATTGGGGTGAATTTTACATCCCATCGTATTTTCTGTGTTTGTCGAGTTTTAACATTCCTTTTTGGCACATAGGTGTCTTTATGAGATATCTCGAAATGGTATTGACAGTTGTTTCTTAAATTTCCCCCTTAAAGGGTGAAAAGGGGTGAAATGTGATATCAAGGATTCCTTAATATCTCTTAGGACCAATAAGATATCTACCTACTTTTTGCATACAAAGCTTACCCACACAAATACCGAAAATCTTATTTCAGGATTTTGTCCTAATTAACCCGTCGTTTTTCCTGTGTTTGTTTAGTTGCAACATTACTTTTTGGCACATAGGTGTCTTTTTAAAATATCTCGAAACGATTTTGACAGTTTTTTTAAATTTCACCCCTAAAGGATGAAAAGGAGTGAATTGTTATTTCAGGGGTTCCTTAATATCTCTTAGGACCAATAATATATCGACTTACTGTTTGCTTACAAATTTTATCCATATAAATACCGAAAAACTTATTTCAGGAATTTGTTCTAATCAACCCCTAAATGGGTGGATCTACAATCAGGGTGAATTATACATCCCGTCGTATTTTCTGTGTTCGGTTAGTTCAAACATTCATTTTTAGCACATAGGTGTCTTTTTAAACTATATCGAAATGGTTTTGACGGTTTTTTAAAATTTCACCCCTTAAGGGTGAAAAGGGGTGAATTGTGATTTCAAGGATTTCTTAATATCTCTTAGGGCCAATAACTTATTTCAGGATTTTGTCCTACTCAACCTCTAAAGAGGTGAATCTACAATCGGGGTGGATCTACAATCGGGGTGAATTATACATCTCATCGTATTTTCTGTGTTCGTTTAGTTGCAACATTACTTTATGGTACATAGGTGTCCTTTTAAAATATCTCGAAATGGTTTTGACAGTTCTTTAAAATTTCTCCCCTAAAAGGTGAAAATGGGTGAATTATGATTTCAAGGATTCCTTAATATCTCTTAGGACCAATAAGATATCTACCTACTTTTTGCATACAAAGCTTACCCACACAAATACCGAAAATCTTATTTCAGGATTTTGTCCTAATTAACCCGTCGTTTTTCCTGTGTTTGTTTAGTTGCAACATTACTTTTTGGCACATAGGTGTCTTTTTAAAATATCTCGAAACGATTTTGACAGTTTTTTTAAATTTCACCCCTAAAGGATGAAAAGGAGTGAATTGTTATTTCAGGGGTTCCTTAATATCTCTTAGGACCAATAATATATCGACTTACTGTTTGCTTACAAATTTTATCCATATAAATACCGAAAAACTTATTTCAGGAATTTGTTCTAATCAACCCCTAAATGGGTGGATCTACAATCAGGGTGAATTATACATCCCGTCATATTTCCTGTGTTCGGTTAGTTCAAACATTCATTTTTAGCACATAGGTGTCTTTTTAAACTATATCGAAATGGTTTTGACAGTTTTTTAAAATTTCACCCCTTAAGGGTGAAAAGGGGTGAATTGTGATTTCAAGGATTTCTTAATATCTCTTAGGGCCAATAACTTATTTCAGGATTTTGTCCTACTCAACCTCTAAAGAGGTGAATCTACAATCGGGGTGGATCTACAATCGGGGTGAATTATACATCTCATCGTATTTTCTGTGTTCGTTTAGTTGCAACATTACTTTATGGTACATAGGTGTCCTTTTAAAATATCTCGAAATGGTTTTGACAGTTCTTTAAAATTTCTCCCCTAAAAGGTGAAAATGGGTGAATTATGATTTCAAGGATTCCTTAATATCTCTTAGGACCAATAAGATATCGACTTGTTTTTTGCTTACAAAGATTACCCATACAAATACCGAAAAACATATTTCAGGATTTTGTCCTAATTAACACCTAAAGGGGTGGATTTACAATAGGGGAGAATTATACATCCCGTCGTATTTCCTGTATTTGTCGAGTTTTGATATTCCTTTTTGGCACATAGCTGTCTTTATAAGATATCTCGAAATGGTTTTGACAGTTTTTTAAAATTTCACCCCTAAAGGATGAAAAGGTGTGAATTGTGATTTCAAGGATTCTTTTATATCTCTTAAGACTAATAAGAAAAAAACCAAGTTGGTATGACTTGGTTTTTGCTTACAAATACTACCCATGCAAATGCCGAAAAATTTATTTCAGGATTTTGTCCTGATCAATGTCTAAAGGGGTAAATTTACAATCAGGGTGAATTATACATCCCGTCATTTTTCCTGTGTTCGTTTAGTTACAACATTAGTTTTTGGTACATAGGTGTCTTTTTAAAATATTTCGAAATGGTTTTGTCAGTTTTTTTAAATTTCACCTCTAAAAGGTGAAAAGAGGAGGTGTGATTTCAAGGATTCCTTAATATCTCTTTGGACCAATAAGATATCTACTTAGTTTTTCTTAGAATGATTACCCATGCAAATATCGAAAAACTTATTTCAAGATTTTGTCCTAATCAGTTCGTAAAGGGCTGAATCTACATTCGGGGTGAATTATATATCCCGTATTTTATTTGTTTGTTGAGTTATAATATTCCTTTTTGGCAAATAGGTATCTTTTTAAAATGTCCCGAAATGGTTTTGACAGTTTTTTAAAATTCATCCTTAATGGGGTTAGTGGATATTTTTTATTCGATAGAACGTTTCTTTGACATAGATGCATGAAGTTCGCAAAGTTGATTCCTTTCATGACATAAGCACCCACTAAGAAGAGATTCTTCGAAAGTCGACTTCTAAGGGGTCACCCATAAAATAATTAAAAAAAAAAAATCATGATTTCGTCCCAATCCACTCCAACCGGGATGAATTAAACTATCCGTAGTTTTTCCTGTTTGTTGAGTTACAAAATTCATCTTTGGCATAAACGTGCCTTTTTTAAAACACCTTTCTCAAAATCTTTTCAAAAACAAGTGTTTTGACGTTTTTTTTTAAGTTTCATCCCTAAAGGGGTAAACTGGTATTTTTTATTCGATAGAAAATCCAATAGATATTAAGACATGAAATTCGAAGCTTACATTCCCTCCATGACGTAAGAGACCAATAAGAAGAAAAAATTCGAAATTCGATTTTTAAGTGGTGAAATGAGGTGAAATTTGATTTAGGGATGCCTCAATATCTCTTAGACTCAATGAGATATCGTCTTAATTTTTGCTTACAAAGGTTACCCATACAAATGTTTAAAATAGAAATTTACGCGTTTGCCCTAATCAACACCTAAATTGGTGAATATGCAGTTGGGGTGAATTAAAAAAACCTTTGCACATCCTGAGTTATAACAGTTTATTTTGGTACATAGGTTTCTATTTAGAAAGCGTTTGACAGTGTTTTTTAATTTCATCCCTTATGGAGTAAATTGGTATTTTTTATTCGATAGAGCGTCCCTTGACAGAAAGACATGAAATTCGGGAGAAACCCTTCGTATATTTTGTGCTCCATGAGACCATCAATAAACCGTTGCGAAGCACGGGTTTTCAGCTAGTTAATATATATACTCAAATCTTAAAAGAAGGATTTTGAAAGACATACGCTAGACTCAAAATTGATCGTTATTGACGAAGCAGTCTAGCGAAATTTTCGGGCCAGTGATCAGGATCCTCAACCATTAAAAACGGTTTCAAGTATGTCGGGCATATGTCCTTACATTCTTCAAAATTCTTCTTTAATAAATCAAACATACATTTTTTTTGTTTTGATTATTTTTTAAACAATAAATTCTATATGCAATTATATAAATTAAAATATAATTTTATATATTATCATTTTTATTTTGCCTATTTCTACTGCCTATTTGCCTTTTTTCGCCTATTTTAATGCTTTTTAGTGCCTTTTTCACTGCCTATTTCACCATTTTTTAGCGCCTTAAAATCTGATCTTATGTTCAGCCATATTAATATTTACTCATTTAATTCTTATGTTTTTACATAAAATAAACACGCAAAATACCTTGTGCGCATATGTACCCACTTATTTAGAACTAAAAATCAGGTTACAAAACACATGTATTGTCGGACTCGGTAACATTGCGTATGTTTTTAACGTAAAATTTAGATACACAATCCCTAGAGAAAATATTTAAATGCTGACTGGGGCACATTGTCCCAAGAGGGCGAAAGAGTTAAATAAATTCTCTTAATACTTAAATTAACAGGACATAGATAATTTTCAAAATATTGTTCATTTTGAAGAGATTACAGTTAAAAATATCCTAAACGTCCAGCATTCCTATGAAACCCTGAAATGGTTTCACACATCCATTTTTTAATGACTAACTATTACTTTTTTTTAATTTTGATTCCATAATGCATTTATATATTATTATTATTATTTTTTTTTTTTTTTCATTGTTAATTAAATTAAAAACACGTCATAGGACATAATGAAGGTATTCGAAGATATGCTAGCCAAACGAAGTAAATGACTTGTCCACTAACCGCTGCTATTTAATATTTATGTAAATTACATTCATTATTCTAAACCATTTATTTTAAGGATACAAAATTACAGAATTAAACCATAATTTTGGTAGTATAATGTGAATGCCTATCCTGTGAGTGACCTGTTAATTCTAGTATAGAGGATAACTGCAAGCATATGTGCATGAGAATCCCGAGGAAATTTTAATATTACTATGGAAATACTACAGCTCAAATAGTTTCATTTATATGATCTAATTTACATGAAATTATACAAATATAGACCCTTCACACATCCACACGTACTCAACTGTCACCATTCAAATATATGAGTAGATTAGGTAAGCTACCTCTGTAACACTCGATGACCATGGTCATCCGAAGCGGCCACGAGCAAGGGGGTCTCCCCTTGACCTTTATACTTCTTGCAAGGTCACGCCGAAGAAAGAGATAGACGAAACTCAGCTTGGCTAATTGAATTTGCAGACAGGCATAATTAGTCATGAGGATTGAAATTTTATAGTTGAAATTGATAATTGAAACTAGAAATCAATTAAAATTATTTAAAATTAAGAGTAATACGATTTGCGTTAAGAGATCAATTATTTGAAATTTGTATTAGAGTTTTAAAACTTAAGATATCCTATTTTGATATGTGAGTTTTGAGTTTAGAGATCTAAGTTCTGTGATTGAGTTTAAACTTTGATAAGAATTAGAAATTTGTATTCAGAATGACAAACGGCAGATCACTGATATTAGAAATGCGAAATACGAGAGTTACCTTTTATGTTTTTACATACGACCACTAGATAGCAAGATTGAAATGTGTCATTGCTATATTCGTAAAATTTTACATTTGTTATGGGGAAATCGGTGGCAGCTTATAAATTGACCAAGTAGTTTGTTGACAGTGATGCGTAGAAGTTGAAATGTTCTAGCATGAATTTGGATAAAGTACGTTCAAACTAATAGTAAGGGCTGAACTACACTACAAGATGCAAATAAATTTTCCGATAGCATTGCAAGGCTAAAATAAAGGATAAACGAAAGATGGTATGGAAATTTGGCACCAAATAATAAGAGAATAATTAGGTATGCTATTTCTAATTCGTTCTTGGTAATTTAGAAAGTTTGCATAAAGACTTAACAAGGTAATTCAAAGAGTGTTATTATTATTGTGAGTATTCTAAAAAGAAAAGGTTTTGAAATTTCAGAGAACTAGCTTTTACAGAGTTACAAATTAAAAAATAATAATGTTTTAAATCTAATGAATGTTAAATTTTTAGTTCTTCCAGGTTCAATAATACAGGAGTACAAAGTTGAGTCTGTAACTGATGTGGTGGTTGTGGATACACAGATAAATATAGGCAAGCGAAAGGTGTCGAAGGTGTCTCGTAAGGTGTCAAATATGTCTTGGCCGTAAGTCTGTACTAATGATACACATTTGATGAAAATGCCAATATAAAGAGAGAGACAGAGAGAGAGAATTTAAAATTAATGCACATTGCTTGCGCAGATCTTTTGATACAGTTATTGCAGGTATTAGTGCCAGGAGGTAAATTCATTAAATTTGTTCTTTGCTCCTTGGAGAACTCCAACAAGGACTAAAATAGTGGGAACCGTAGCATTCTACTTAATTTTACTTGTTTTGACAATGCGCTTGATAACAGATAAAGTCGCAGTTTACCTGAACTAGAAAATGAAATGATCTGAAGAGAAATAAAAAAAAATTCAGTATGATCGAGCGGTATATAGAAAATTTAATTGGTCTTGAATATCACAATACAAAAAAACACTGGTACGACACCTTTGCAACGGCTCTTGGGAGTAGATAATTCCAGCCCTTTGATTCAAGCCCTTTTGCGCGATTTAACACCATTACGGAATCGACAACTTGATCGCGAAAGAGTTGAGAGAACAATGAGAGATAATCGTGGCTTTGAAAACGCTAACCGAAAAAGTCGAGATACTTTATGGTTTTCGTTGGGAGATTTTGTGCTGATACATAGGGATTCCAAATTTCACGTCAGTAAAAACAGATTACGAGTTTTTGGGTCCCTATGAAGTACTTAAATGCTGAGATAAAGGTCGATACGAGTTGATGAAAGTTGTTACGAATTTCATCACTAAGGCAGCAAAGGAACTAGTAAGTCGGTGGCCTGCCAGTTGGGTGGTGAGCTGTGATATGAAATACCTCATCGAGATGTAGGAATCTGATGAGTCAGGTAACTTTCAATGCTAAGTATTAGTTGATCAGTTGTATTTTGTCTTTTTAGGGTGGTTGGATTACCACTGGAAGATTAGTCAGTATCTGGGATAATAAAGTAGAAACTGATCTAATAGTTGATCTTTTACGGCCAGAGTTGTACCGTTGGAGGAGATTTCTCAACATTAATCGTTTTATTTTTTAGAACAACAGCCCTCAGACTTTTTACAGCATTCGAGTTCTGCAGACTATGTTCCTGGAAAAGACTAGGAGATGACAGGCGGCGCTTCGAGAGCAGAAGCTATCCGTTATGAAATTGGAGAAAAAGTAGTAGTAGAAGAAATAAAATTGACCGGTAGCGGCAAGTTGGGGGCCAAGTTTCTAGGGCCTTATGAAGTTTTGAGTATAAGGGCGAACGATCGCTATTTATGAAGCGCTAAAATCGCACGAAGGTAACTGATTATGTTGAGAATAAGTAGAATGATAAGAGACATTTTATTGCTTTCATAAAATGATAAGGCACTGAGTATGAAGCAGCGACAGTCACTGAGCTTGTTGAGTACCGCAAGACACACTGGTCGTTTTTGCTTTGTGAAGGCACTGAGTATGAAGCAGCAACAGTCACTGAGCTTGTTGAGTACCGCAAGACACACTGGTCGTTTTTGCTTTGTGAAGGCACCAAGTATAAAGAAGCGACAGTCACTGAGCTTGTTGGGTACTGTAGACAATCTATTATGAAATAAATGGATAGTTGAGTTGAGAATTGATAGCTTGTCGAGTACCGCAAGACACACTGGTCGTGTTGAGGGCAGTTGAACGATCAGGGACCGTCTCTGCTAGTTGAGAGCAGTTGAACGGTCAGGGATCGTCTCTGTCAGTTGAACGATAAGGGACTGTCTCTGCCAGTTGAGAGCAGTTGAACGGTCAGGTATCGTCTATGTAGGTTAAGACCATGGTCTATATGTAGATTGAATGAGGGCCCTCGAATGTGGTGTGGATCTTAAATGGTCAATGGTGTGGATCTTAAATGGTCAGGCAACTTAAAAGGTAAATGATATTGAACCTTAAATTTATTCTTTTTCCTTAAATCTTTTTGAAGACTGTTTCAGACTATTCTAAGGCCTACATGATCATCCCCTGATGTCATCTGCCATATCATCATTTACCAGATATTCGTCTACAGAAAGGACGTGAGGCCACATCAGGAACAGGACGGCCGTGTTAGCATCTAGCCTTCCACGAAGCCCTGTTACGTCACCATAAAATGTTATCTAGATGCAATCCGTAATCCGGACCTATTAATGATGACGACTCATTAACGATAATGATGACGGCTCATTACACTAATTGGTTTTTATAAAACACACGTAGAATTTGATAGAGAGATCAGATGTTTTCTTACGTTGTAAGAGTGAATACTTAGAATAAAATAGTCTGTGAACAACCTGAGTTTTATTTAAACAATAAATCCCTTATTTGTTTACATATATATAAGTGTTATATATATATACAAGGTGTCTCAAAAGAAATTTTATATTTATTTAGCTTACTGCGTGACCGCAACGTATCCGAGGGGCGGGGGGGGGGGGTTATGTCAATCGGTAGCCTGGCTCTTGGGAATTCAGTCGCTATGGAGCGTTTCTCGGGAGCAGACCGCGCGTTATGCGTGCGAGAGTTTTACAAAAACGGTGATTCGGCGACTGTAGCGCGTAGAAAATTCTGCAGTATTCGAGGTTTTCGCCACTTAAATGATGCGCCAAGCATCCCTCTCATTCGACATTGGGTTAAAAAGTTTGAAGAGACTGGTACATCAAAATCCGGGTGACCTAGGTCATCAAGAACGATAGAAAACGTGGAGAATGTTAATCAGTCTGTTCGTGACGACCCAAACCTTTCAATTCGGAAGCGCGCAAGTGCTTTAAATGTGCATAGATCATCATTACATCGCATTATGCACAAAGACCTAAAGCTGCACCCCTACAAAATTCAACTGGTGCAAGAATTAAAGCCCCAAGATGCCAGTCAGAGGCTTAATTCTCAGGCAAATTGATCTCCCGGAGAAGTGACATAAATTGGCCTCCACGCAGTCCAGATTTAACCCCTATGGACTTTTTCCTATGGGGTTATCTTAAATCTAAAGTTTACGCCAATAAACCGACTTCACTGGCGCATTTGAAAGAAAATATCCGTCCCGAAATGACAGCCATCCCTGAGTCCACCTGCCGAGACGTCATAAGTAATTTTACTGTTCGATTAAATGAGTGCCGAGAACGCGAGGGTCTACATTTAGACGATATTATTTTTATGAAATAAATCCCCAAAAAGTGTATTTTAATAATTAATAAAAAAAAATTCTATATACGGCTTACTTTTTTTTTTTAATCGATCCACTAAATATAAAATTTCTTTTGAGACACCATGTATATATATAGATCAGAATTTCAGAAGTGTTATCGTAGTAACAACATTAAGTTATTTTATTGTCGTTGGTGATGGTGTTACCAAAGGTATTTTTCAAAATTGCATTTGTTTAGGTAAGTGTTACCGCCATCAATATTTGTTTAGGTGAGTTATTTTATTGTCGTTGGTGATGGTGTTACCAATGGTAATTTTCAAAATTGCATTTGTTTAGGTAAGTGTTACCGCCATCAACATTTGTTTAGGTGAGTTATTTTATTGTCGTTAGTGATGGTGTTACCAAAGGTGATTTTCAAAATTGCATTTGTTTAAGTAAGTCTTACCGCCATCAACATTTGTTTAGGTGAGTTATTTTATTTTCGTTGGTGATGGTGTTACCAAAGGTGTTTTTCAAATATGCATTTGTTTAGGTAAGTGTTATCACTATCAATATTTGTTTAGGTGAGTTATTTTATTGTCGTTGGTGATGGTGTTACCAAAGGTGTTTTTCAAAATTGCATTTGCTTAGGTGAGTTATATTATTGTCGTTGGTGATGGTGTTACCAATGGTGTTTTTCAAAATTGCATTTGTTTAGTTAAGTGTTACCACCATCAATATTTGTTTAGGTGAGTTATTTTATTGTCGTTGGTGATGGTGTTACCAAAGGTTTTTTTCAAAATTGCATTTGTTTAGGTAAGTGTTACCGCCATCAATATTTGTTCAGGTCAGTTATTTTATTGTCGTTGGTGATGGTGTTACCAAAGGTTTTTTTCAAAATTGCATTTGTTTAGGTAAGTGTTATCGCCATCAATATTTGTTCAGGTGAGTTATTTTATTGTCGTTGGTGATGGTGTTACCAAAGGTTTTTTTCAAAATTGCATTTGTTTAGGTAAGTGTCACCGCCATCAACATTTGTTAAGGTGAGTTATTTTATTGTCGTTAGTGATGGTGTTACCAATGGTGTTTTTCAAAAATTGCATTTGTTGAGGTGAGTTATTTTATGGTCGTTGGTGATGGTTTTTGTAACATAATATATATCTTGTTGTTATAGTTACTGGTATGACAGTTAATTAATTAATAAATATATAATAAAATACATAACATGGTGGCAGCGAGCGGTTACTGAAAATATAAATAAATAATTAATTATAAACGATTTTAAGTGCTCCAAAATGAACCTTTTACCTCCTGAACCACTGGAAAAGACCGGAAATATGAACACTAACTGAAAAAAATGGAAGAAAAATTTTGAAATATTTATGACAGCGACAGAAAAAAATAAAAAATTGGACGAAATCAAGATAGCTTTATTCTTGCACTTAATTGGTCAAGAAGGAAGAGAAATAATGGAAGTCTTACCTTTTAAGGAAAATGGGGAAAAAATATTCAATATTGTGGAAGACAAATATTGTGATTATTTTGAACCCAAGAAAAATATTGTAGTTGAGAGATTCAAATTTTTTACAAGAGAGCAGAAAGAAAATGAAAATATCACTACATATGTAACGGTACTTAACAAATTGGTAGCATTTTGCGAATTTAAATCATACAAAGAAAGTTTAATAAGAGATCGTGTTGTATTAGGTGTAAAAGATAAAAAATTACAAAAGAAATTACTATCTGAAATGAACTTAGATTTAAAGAAATCGGTGGACATTTGCAAATCATATGAATTGTGTGCTGAACAAATAAAATTAGTAAATTATACCGAATGTCCAAAGCAAGATTGTATTGACATTAATTTTATTAAAAAAGAAGGAAAACATCAAATTATGAATCGCCAGAATTCAAAACAAGTAAATGTTTCAAGTGACAGAAGTGGAACGTCAAATACGTCAAATATGTCAAATGTCAATAAAAATTTTAATTTTTCAAGAACGTCAAATACGTTAAATGTCAATAGAAAATTTACTTGTTCAAGATGTGGATTTCAGCATGAAATAAGAAAATGTCCAGCTTGGGGAAAAGAATGTAATCGTTGCGGTAAATTAAATCACTATTCTAAACAATGTAAAGTTAAAAATATAAATCAAATTGTCGAAAAAGACATGCAATATAATAATGAAGTTGATGACACTTTACAATTGGGTTGTCTAGAAATTTCTAGCTTAACAGCAGATATAAAAAATGAATTTAAAGAAATTATTACGGTTAACAAAATGAAAGTCCACTCTCAAATTGATACTGGTGCTGATATAAATATATTACCGTTCAATTTATACAAGAAACTTAGACCATTACCGAAATTATATAAAACAAATTCAAAAATAACCTCATATACTGGACAAAAATTACAGTTTGAAGGAATGTGTTATCTCCAATGCGAAACATCAAAAGGAATTAAAAAACAACTGAAATTCATTGTTACTAAAATTAATTTTCTACCAGTAATTGGTGCAAAAGCAAGTTTGGAATTATTATTAATAAAAAGATTGAATGTACTAAATTGTGAAACTTCAAATAAAATTATTAAAAATTATTCAGATGTTTTTAATGGTGTTGGCAAATTAAAAAAAAATATGATATTAAATTAAGAGCAGATGCAATCCCAGTAGTTTCTGCAACTAGAAAAATACCAAAAGCATTGTTGCCTAGAGTAAAAGAAGAATTCGATAAATTAGAGGGTTTAGGTTTCATAAAGAAACAGGAAGAACCAACTGAATGGGTTCACCCTATAGTTATTGCAGAGAAACCAGATAACTCAATTCGTCTCTGCTTAGATCCAAGGGAATTAAATAAATACATAGTTAGGGAACGATATGAAATTCCAACGGCAGAATCAATTTTTTCAGACATGGAAGGCTCCAAGTATTTCACTGTTTTAGATGCAGCATCAGCATTAAAGCAGATTCCATTGTCAGAAAATAGTCAAGAACTTTGCACAGTGACTACACCTTTTGGAAGATATAGTTTAAAAAGAATGGGTTACGGGTTATGCAGTGGACCAGAAGTATTTCAGAAAGTAATGACAGATATATTTTTTGGAATAGATGGTATGAAAGTCTATTTTGACGACATTATAATATATGCAAAAACTATTGAGCAGCACAATAAAATTCTAAAAGCAGTATTAGCACGAAATGAAAATTTAAAATTAACAACAAAAAAGATGCAACTGTGTGTTGAAAAAGTAAAATATTTAGGATTCGAAGTTTCTGAGAAAGGCATAAATATCAGCAAATCAAAAATTGATGCCATTACTTCTATTAAAACACCACAAAATAAAGCAGCATTACAAAGATTTTTAGGACTAGTCACATTTGTTTCTAAATTTATTTCAAATGTGTCTGAAAAAACTGCACCTCTAAGAAAGTTAATGAGTAATAAAAATGAATGGTTATGGACATCTACAGAAGATATGTGCTTTATGAAATTGAAAAAATATATAACAGAAGCTCCTATTCTTAGTCATTTTAACCCAAAATTAACAACAAAGTTAACAGTAGATGCAAGTAAATTTGGTCTTGGAGCAGCTATCCTACAAGATAACAAACCGATAGCATACGCATCATGTTCGCTCACTGACTGTTAGCAAAGATATAGTCAGATAGAAAAAGAATTGTTGGCAATTGTGTTTGGAGTTACGAGATTTCATTTTTATTTATATGGTACTCATTTTAAAGTGGAATCTGATCACAAGCCACTTATATCGCTAATTCAGAAGCCAATTGATAATTTATCGCCGAGATTTCAAGGAATGGTACTAAAATTATTAAGGTATGATTTTGATTTATCACATGTTCCTGGAAAACAAATGTACATTGCAGATGCATTATCCAGAGAGCCGAAAATGGAAACTATGGAAACAAATTTTATAGATAATTGTATAAAAAGAATTAATATGTTGCAAATAACAGATAAAGCCCTTAGCAAAATAATAGAAGCAACAGTGACAGATAAATGCTTGAAAATAGTATTAAAATAACGGGTGTTTTTTTTAGAGGTATAGAACTTTAAATTGCAATAAAACAACGATGGATTATTCGATTGACATGAATTTTATTTTATTCGAAAGATAATCTTGTGGCATTACATTAAATCGTACCAACAAGACGGCGCAACATGTCACACAGCTCGTGCCACAATCGATTTATTGAAAGACACGTTTGGTGACCGCCTAATTTCACGTTTTGGACCTGTGAATTGGCCTCCAAGATCTTGTGATTTAACACCGCTGGAGTACTTTCTGTGGGGCTATGTAAAGTCATTGGTCTATGCGGATAAGCCACAAACGCTTGACCATTTGGAAGACAACATTCGCCGTGTTATTGCTGATATACGGCCACAAATGTTGGAAAAAGTCATCGAAAATTGGACGTCCAGATTGGACTACATCCGAGCCAGCCGTGGCGGTCATATGCCAGAAATCATATTTAAAATGTAATGCCACAAGATTATCTTTCGAATAAAAAAAAAATCATGTCAATCGAATAATCCATCGTTGTTTTATTGCAATTTAAAGTTCTATACCTCTAAAAAAAACACCCATTATATAAAAAATGGTTGGCCAAACCATAAAAAAGAGATAAGGGCTGAATTTTTTCCATACTGGGAAATTAAAGATGAATTATATGAAGAAGATAACGTGATTTATCGAGGAAATAGATTAGTTGTTCCAGAAATTCTGCAGAAAGAAATATTAAGTAAATTGCATAGTGCACATCAAGGTATTGTAACATGTAAATTAAAAGCAAAAAATACAGTTTATTGGCCCGGTATATCATCTGATATAGAAAATGTAATAAAATCATGTAAAACTTGTTTAGCCTATTCAAAATTAAACCCGAAAGAGCCAATGACACCCCACCTAATACCTAATTTACCATGGGAAAAAATTGGAATTGATTTTGCATATATAAATAACGCCAACTATTTAGTGGTGGTTGATTATTATTCTAAATTCACGAAAATCAGACAATTGACGAGAAAAACAGCAGAATCAGTGATACGTGCTCTTAAAAGCATTATTAGAACCCACGGTATTCCTCTACAATGTTGTTCTGATGGAGGTCCACCATTTACCTCAAAAGAATATTTTGAATTTTTAAAAGATTGTGATATACAAATGATACATTCCAGTCCAACAAATTCTCAATCGAATGGAATGATCAAGAGGAACATACAAACTATAAAAGGTCTGTTAATAAAAGCTCATAGAAATAATTTGGATCCCTTTTTATGTATATTAGAATACAATAATAGTGATAAACAAAATTTACCTGCCCCATCGACTCTTTTAATGAGAAGAAGACTTCGAACCAAATTTTTAACACCCAAAAATTTATTGAAACCTATCTATGACACAAAGGAAACATTTAAAAAATTACAAGACCTACAAGATAAAATGAAAAATAATTACGATACTCCAAAAAAAAAGTTACCCGAGCTCCATAAAAATCAGCCAGTTATGGTTTTCAATAAAACAAGAGACTGGAAACCAGCAGTAATAAAAAATCAATATAATCATAAGTCCTATTTAGTCCAGACTGGAAATAATACATTTAGAAGAAACCGAGTTTATTAAAGACCTATATTAAATCAAACTGAAGATAAAGAGGAGGATAAAGGAGAAGATAAAGAAGAAGATAAAGAAGAAAATAGAAATCAAATTGAAGATGAAGAACCTGGAGAAGAAAATAGAAATCAACTTGAAGGCGAAGAATCAGAAGATAATAGCAATAAAACTGAAGAGGTAAAAAACGAAGAAAATAAAAATGAAAATCAAATTCAAGAGAAGAGAACTCGGAGTGGACGTACAGCAAGAACTCCAGATCGGTACGTTCCTTGGAAAAAGAAGAACATGTAACATAATATATATCTTGTTGTTATAGTTACTGGTATGACAGATAATTAATCAATAAATATATAATAAAATACCTAACAGTTTTATCAAAGGTGTTTTTCAAAATTGCATTTGTTAATGTAAGTGTTACCGCCATCAATATTTGTTTAGGAGAGTTATTTTACTGTCGTTGGTGATGGTGTTATCAATGTTGTTTTTCAAAAATTGCATTTGTTTAGGTTAGTTATTTTATTGTCGTTAGTGATGGTGTTACCAAAGGTGTTTTTCAAAATTGCATTGGCTTAGGCGAGTTATTTTATTCTCGTTGGTGATGGTGTAACCAAAGGTGTTTTTCAAAATTGCATTTGTTTAGGTAAGTGTTACCGCCATCAATATTTGTTCAGGTGAGTTATTTAATTGTCGCTGGTGATGGTGTTACCAAAGGTGTTTTTCAAAATTGCATTTATTTGGGTGATTTATCTAATTGTCGTTGGTGATAGTGTTACCAATGGTGTTTTTCAAAATTGCATTTGTTAATGTAAGTGTTACCGCCATCAATATCTGTTTAGGTGAGTTATTTTATTGTCGTTGGTGATGGCGTTACTAAAGGTGTTTTTCAAAATTGCATTTGTTAATGTAAGTGTTACCGCCATCAATATTTGTTTAGGTGAGTTATTTTATTGTCGTTGGTGATGGTGTTACCAATGGTGTTTTTCAAAATTGCATTTGTTAATGTAAGTGTTACCGCCATCAATATTTGTTTAGGTGAGTTATTTTATTGTCGTTGGTGATGGTGTTACCAATGGTGTTTTTCAAAATTGCATTTGTTAATGTAAGTGTTACCGCCATCAATATTTGTTTAGGTGAGTTATTTTATTGTCGTTGGTGATGGTGTTACCAATGGTGTTTTTCAAAATTGCATTTGTTAATGTAAGTGTTACCGCCATCAATATTTGTTTAGGTGAGTTATTTTATTGTCGTTGGTGATGGTGTTACCAATGGTGTTTTTCAAAATTGCATTTGTTAATGTAAGTGTTACCGCCATCAATATTTGTTTAGGTGAGTTATTTTATTGTCGTTGGTGATGGCGTTACCAAAGGTGTTTTTCAAAATTGCATTTGTTAATGTAAGTGTTACCGCCATCAATATTTGTTTAGGTGAGTTATTTTATTGTCGTTGGTGATGGCGTTACCAAAGGTGTTTTTCAAAATTGCATTTGTTAATGTAAGTGTTACCGCCATCAATATTTGTTTAGGTGAGTTATTTTATTGTCGTTGGTGATGGTGTTACCAATGGTGTTTTTCAAAATTGCATTTGTTAATGTAAGTGTTACCGCCATCAATATTTGTTTAGGTGAGTTATTTTATTATCGTTGGTGATGGCGTTACCAATGGTGTTTTTCAAAATAGCATTTGTTAATGTAAGTGTTACCGCCATCAATATTTGTTTAGGTGAGTTATTTTATTGTCGTTGGTGATCATGTTACCAATGGTGTTTTTCAAAATTGCATTTGTTAATGTAAGTGTTACCGCCATCAATATTTGTTTAGGTGAGTTATTTTATTGTCGTTGGTGATGGTGTTACCAATGGTGTTTTTCAAAATTGCATTTGTTAATGTAAGTGTTACCGCCATCAATATTTGTTAAGGTGAGTTATTTTATTGTCGTTGGTGATGGCGTTACCAATGGTGTTTTTCAAAATTGCATTTGTTAATGTAAGTGTTACCGCCATCAATATTTGTTTAGGTGAGTTATTTTATTGTCGTTGGTGACGGTGTTACCAATGGTGTTTTTCAAAATTGCATTTGTTAATGTAAGTGTTACCGCCATCAATATTTGTTTAGGTGAGTTATTTTATTGTCGTTGGTGATGGCGTTACCAATGGTGTTTTTCAAAATTGCATTTGTTAATGTAAGTGTTACCGCCATCAATATTTGTTTAGGTGAGTTATTTTATTGTCGTTGGTGATGGCGTTACCAAAGGTGTTTTTCAAAATTGCATTTGTTAATGTAAGTGTTACCGCCATCAATATTTGTTTAGGTGAGTTATTTTATTGTCGTTGGTGATGGCGTTACCAAAGGTGTTTTTCAAAATTGCATTTGTTAATGTAAGTGTTACCGCCATCAATATTTCTTTAGGTGAGTTATTTTATTGTCGTTGGTGATGGTGTTACCAATGGTGTTTTTCAAAATAGCATTTGTTAATGTAAGTGTTACCGCCATCAATATTTGTTTAGGTGAGTTATTTTATTGTCGTTGGTGATCATGTTACCAATGGTGTTTTTCAAAATTGCATTTGTTAATGTAAGTGTTACCGCCATCAATATTTGTTTAGGTGAGTTATTTTATTGTCGTTGGTGATGGTGTTACCAATGGTGTTTTTCAAAATTGCATTTGTTAATGTAAGTGTTACCGCCATCAATATTTGTTAAGGTGAGTTATTTTATTGTCGTTGGTGATGGCGTTACCAATGGTGTTTTTCAAAATTGCATTTGTTAATGTAAGTGTTACCGCCATCAATATTTGTTTAGGTGAGTTATTTTATTGTCGTTGGTGACGGTGTTACCAATGGTGTTTTTCAAAATTGCATTTGTTAATGTAAGTGTTACCGCCATCAATATTTGTTAAGGTGAGTTATTTTATTGTCGTTGGTGATGGCGTTACCAATGGTGTTTTTCAAAATTGCATTTGTTAATGTAAGTGTTACCGCCATCAATATTTGTTTAGGTGAGTTATTTCATTGTCGTTGGTGATGGTGTTACCAATGGTGTTTTTCAAAATTGCATTTGTTAATGTAATTGTTACCGCCATCAATATTTGTTTAGGTGAGTTATTTAGTGTCGTTGGTGATGGTGTTACCAATGGTGTTTTTCAAAATTGCATTTGTTAATGTAAGTGTTACCGCCATCAATATTTGTTTAGGTGAGTTATTTTATTGTCGTTGGTGATGGCGTTACCAATGGTGTTTTTCAAAATTGCATTTGTTAATGTAAGTGTTACCGCCATCAATATTTGTTTAGGTGAGTTATTTTATGGTCGTTGGTGATGGCGTTACCAAAGGTGTTTTTCAAAATTGCATTTGTTAATGTAAGTGTTACTGCCATAAATATTTGTTTAGGTGAGTTATTTTAGTGTCGTTGGTGATGGCGTTACCAAAGGTGTTTTTCAAAAGTGCATTTGTTAATGTAAGTGTTACTGCCATAAATATTTGTTTAGGTGAGTTATTTTATTGTCGTTGGTGATGGCGTTACCAAAGGTGTTTTTCAAAAGTGCATTTGTTAATGTAAGTGTTACTGCCATAAATATTTGTTTAGGTGAGTTATTTTAGTGTCGTTGGTGATGGCGTTACCAAAGGTGTTTTTCAAAATTGTATTTGTTAATGTAAGTGTTACCGCCATCAATATTTGTTTAGGTGAGTTATTTTATTGTCGTTGGTGATGGTGTTACCAATGGTGTTTTTCAAAAATTGCATTTGTTTAGGTGAGTTATTTTACTGTCGTTGGTGATGGTGTTACCAAAGGTGTTTTTCAAAATTGCATTTGTTAATGTAAGTGTTACCGCCATCAATATTTGTTTAGGTGAGTTATTTAACTGTCGTTGGTGATGGTGTTACCAAAGGTGTTTTTCAAAATTGCATTTGTTAATGTAAGTGTTACCGCCATCAATATTTGTTTAGGTGAGTTATTTTATTGTCGTTGGTGATGGTGTTACCAATGGTGTTTTTCAAAATTGCATTTGTTAATGTAAGTGTTACCGCCATCAATATTTGTTTAGGTGAGTTATTTAACTGTCGTTGGTGATGGTGTTACCAAAGGTGTTTTTCAAAATTGCATTTGTTTAGGTAAGTGTTACCGCCATCAATATTTGTTTAGGTGAGTTATTTTATTGTCGTTGGTGATGGTGTTACCAATGGTGTTTTTCAAAATTGCATTTGTTAATGTAAGTGTTACCGCCATCAATATTTGTTTAGGTGAGTTATTTTATTGTCGTTGGTGATGGTGTTACCAATGGTGTTTTTCAAAATTGCATTTGTTAATGTAAGTGTTACCGCCATCAATATTTGTTTAGGTGAGTTATTTTATTGTCGTTGGTGATGGTGTTACCAATGGTGTTTTTCAAAATTGCATTTGTTAATGTAAGTGTTACCGCCATCAATATTTGTTTAGGTGAGTTATTTTATTGTCGTTGGTGATGGCGTTACCAAAGGTGTTTTTCAAAATTGCATTTGTTAATGTAAGTGTTACCGCCATCAATATTTGTTTAGGTGAGTTATTTTATTGTCGTTGGTGATGGTGTTACCAATGGTGTTTTTCAAAATTGCATTTGTTAATGTAAGTGTTACCGCCATCAATATTTGTTTAGGTGAGTTATTTTATTGTCGTTGGTGATGGTGTTACCAATGGTGTTTTTCAAAATTGCATTTGTTAATGTAAGTGTTACCGCCATCAATATTTGTTTAGGTGAGTTATTTAACTGTCGTTGGTGATGGTGTTACCAAAGGTGTTTTTCAAAATTGCATTTGTTTAGGTAAGTGTTACCGCCATCAATATTTGTTTAGGTGAGTTATTTTATTGTCGTTGGTGATGGTGTTACCAATGGTGTTTTTCAAAATTGCATTTGTTAATGTAAGTGTTACCGCCATCAATATTTGTTTAGGTGAGTTATTTTATTGTCGTTGGTGATGGTGTTACCAATGGTGTTTTTCAAAATTGCATTTGTTAATGTAAGTGTTACCGCCATCAATATTTGTTTAGGTGAGTTATTTTATTGTCGTTGGTGATGGTGTTACCAATGGTGTTTTTCAAAATTGCATTTGTTAATGTAAGTGTTACCGCCATCAATATTTGTTTAGGTGAGTTATTTTATTGTCGTTGGTGATGGTGTTACCAATGGTGTTTTTCAAAATTGCATTTGTTAATGTAAGTGTTACCGCCATCAATATTTGTTTAGGTGAGTTATTTTATTGTCGTTGGTGATGGCGTTACCAAAGGTGTTTTTCAAAATTGCATTTGTTAATGTAAGTGTTACCGCCATCAATATTTGTTTAGGTGAGTTATTTTATTGTCGTTGGTGATGGCGTTACCAAAGGTGTTTTTCAAAATTGCATTTGTTAATGTAAGTGTTACCGCCATCAATATTTGTTTAGGTGAGTTATTTTATTGTCGTTGGTGATGGTGTTACCAATGGTGTTTTTCAAAATTGCATTTGTTAATGTAAGTGTTACCGCCATCAATATTTGTTTAGGTGAGTTATTTAACTGTCGTTGGTGATGGTGTTACCAAAGGTGTTTTTCAAAATTGCATTTGTTAATATAAGTGTTACCGCCATCAATATTTGTTTAGGTGAGTTATTTTATTGTCGTTGGTGATGGTGTTACCATAGGTGTTTTTCAAAATTGCATTTGTTAATGTAAGTGTTACCGCCATCAATATTTGTTTAGGTGAGTTATTTAACTGTCGTTGGTGATGGTGTTACCAATGGTGTTTTTCAAAATTGCATTTGTTAATGTAAGTGTTACCGCCATCAATATTTGTTTAGGTGAGTTATTTAACTGTCGTTGGTGATGGTGTTACCAAAGGTGTTTTTCAAAATTGCATTTGTTTAGGTAAGTGTTACCGCCATCAATATTTGTTTAGGTGAGTTATTTTATTGTCGTTGGTGATGGTGTTACCAATGGTGTTTTTCAAAATTGCATTTGTTAATGTAAGTGTTACCGCCATCAATATTTGTTTAGGTGAGTTATTTTATTGTCGTTGGTGATGGTGTTACCAATGGTGTTTTTCAAAATTGCATTTGTTAATGTAAGTGTTACCGCCATCAATATTTGTTTAGGTGAGTTATTTAACTGTCGTTGGTGATGGTGTTACCAAAGGTGTTTTTCAAAATTGCATTTGTTAATGTAAGTGTTACCGCCATCAATATTTGTTTAGGTGAGTTATTTTAGTGTCGTTGGTGATGGCGTTACCAAAGGTGTTTTTCAAAATTGCATTTGTTAATGTAAGGGTTACCGCCATCAATACTTGTTTAAGTGAGTTATTTTATTGTCGTTGGTGATGGCGTTACCAAAGGTGTTTTTCAAAATTGCATTTGTTTATGTAAGTGTTACCGCCATCAATATTTGTTTAGGTGAGTTATTTTATTGTCGTTGGTGATGGCGTTACCATAGGTGTTTTTCAAAATATCATTTGTTAATGTAAGGGTTACCGCCATCAATACTTGTTTAGGTGAGTTATTTTATTGTCGTTGGTGATGGCGTTACCAAAGGTGTTTTTCAAAATTGCATTTGTTAATGTAAGTGTTACCGCCATCAATATTGGTTTAGGTGAGTTATTTTATTGTCGTTGGTGATGGCGTTACCAAAGGTGTTTTTCAAAATTGTATTTGTTAATGTAAGTGTTACCGCCATCAATATTTGTTTAGGTGAGTTATTTTATTGTCGTTGGTGATGGCGTTACCAAAGATGTTTTTCAAAATTGCATTTGTTAATGTAAGGGTTACCGCCATCAATACTTGTTTAGGTGAGTTATTTTATTGTCGTTGGTGATGGCGTTACCAAAGGTGTTTTTCAAAATTGCATTTGTTAATGTAAGTGTTACCGCCATCAATATTGGTTTAGGTGAGTTATTTTAGTGTCGTTGGTGATGGCGTTACCAAAGGTGTTTTTCAAAATTGTATTTGTTAATGTAAGTGTTACCGCCATCAATATTTGGTTAGGTGAGTTATTTAACTGTCGTTGGTGATGGTGTTACCAAAGGTGTTTTTCAAAATTGCATTTGTTAATGTAAGGGTTACCGCCATCAATACTTGTTTAGGTGAGTTATTTTATTGTCGTTGGTGATGGTGTTACCAAAGGTGTTTTTCAAAATTGCATTTGTTAATGTAAGTGTTACCGCCATCAATATTTGGTTAGGTGAGTTATTTAACTGTCGTTGGTGATGGTGTTACCAAAGGTGTTTTTCAAAATTGCATTTGTTAATGTAAGTGTTACCGCCATCAATATTTGGTTAGGTGAGTTATTTAACTGTCGTTGGTGATGGTGTTACCAAAGGTGTTTTTCAAAATTGCATTTGTTAATGTAAGGGTTACCGCCATCAATACTTGTTTAGGTGAGTTATTTTATTGTCGTTGATGATGGCGTTACCAAAGGTGTTTTTCAAAATTGCATTTGTTAATGTAAGTGTTACCGCCATCAATATTTGTTTAGGTGAGTTATTTTACTGTCGTTGGTGATGGTGTTACCAATGGTGTTTTTCAAAATTGCATTTGTTAATGTAAGGGTTACCGCCATCAATACTTGTTTAGGTGAGTTATTTTATTGTCGTTGGTGATGGCGTTACCAAAGGTGTTTTTCAAAATTGCATTTGTTAATGTAAGTGTTACCGCCATCATTATTTGTTTAGGTGAGTTATTTAACTGTCGTTGGTGATGGTGTTACCAAAGGTGTTTTTCAAAATTGCATTTGTTAATGTAAGTGTTACCGCCATCATTATTTGTTTAGGTGAGTTATTTAACTGTCGTTGGTGATGGTGTTACCAAAGGTGTTTTTCAAAATTGCATTTGTTAATGTAAGTGTTACCGCCATCATTATTTGTTTAGGTGAGTTATTTTACTGTCGTTGGTGATGGTGTTACCAAAGGTGTTTTTCAAAATTGCATTTGTTAATATAAGTGTTACCGCCATCATTATTTGTTTAGGTGAGTTATTTAACTGTCGTTGGTGATGGCGTTACCAAAGGTGTTTTTCAAAATTGCATTTTTTAATGTAAGTGTTACCGCCATCATTATTTGTTTAGGTGAGTTATTTTATTGTCGTTGGTGATGGCGTTACCAAAGGTGTTTTTCAAAATGGCATTTGTTAATGTAAGTGTTACCGCCATCAATATTTGTTTAGGTGAGTTATTTTACTGTCGTTGGTGATGGTGTTACCAATGGTGTTTTTCAAAATTGTATTTGTTAATATAAGTGTTACCGCCATCATTATTTGTTTAGGTGAGTTATTTAACTGTCGTTGGTGATGGCGTTACCAAAGGTGTTTTTCAAAATTGCATTTTTTAATGTAAGTGTTACCGCCATCAATATTTGTTTAGGTGAGTTATTTTATTGTCGTTGGTGATGGTGTTACCAATGGTGTTTTTCAAAATTGCATTTGTTAATGTAAGTGTTACCGCCATAAGTATTTGTTTAGGTGAGTTATTTTACTGTCGTTGGTGATGGTGTTACCAATGGTGTTTTTCAAAATTGCATTTGTTAATGTAAGAGTTACCGCCATCAATATTTCTTTAGGTGAGTTATTTTATTGTCGTTGGTGATGGTGTTACCAATGGTGTTTTTCAAAATTGCATTTGTTAATGTAAGTGTTACCGCCATCAATATTTGTTTAGGTGAGTTATTTTATTGTCATTGGTGATGGTGTTACCAAAGGTGTTTTTCAAAATTGCATTTGTTAATGTAAGAGTTACCGCCATCAATATTTCTTTAGGTGAGTTATTTTATTGTCGTTGGTGATGGTGTTACCAATGGTGTTTTTCAAAATTGCATTTGTTAATGTAAGTGTTACCGCCATCAATATTTGTTTAGGTGAGTTATTTTATTGTCATTGGTGATGGTGTTACCAAAGGTGTTTTTCAAAATTGCATTTGTTAATGTAAGTGTTACCGCCATCAATATTGGTTAAGGTGATTTATTTTACTGTCGTTGGTGATGGTGTTACCAAAGGTGTTTTTCAAAATTGCATTTGTTAATGTAAGTGTTACCGCCATCATTATTTGTTTAGGTGAGTTATTTTACTGTCGTTGGTGATGGTGTTACCAAAGGTGTTTTTCAAAATTGCATTTGTTAATGTAAGTGTTACCGCCATCAATATTTGTTTAGGTGAATTATTTAACTGTCGTTGGTGATGGTGTTACCAAAGGTGTTTTTCAAAATTGCATTTGTTAATGTAAGGGTTACCGCCATCAATACTTGTTTAGGTGAGTTATTTTATTTTCGTTGGTGATGGCGTTACCATAGGTGTTTTTCAAAATTGCATTTGTTAATGTAAGTGTTACCTCCATCAATATTTGTTTAGGTGGGTTATTTTACTGTCGTTGGTGATGGTGTTACCAAAGGTGTTTTTCAAAATTGCATTTGTTAATGTAAGTGTTACCGCCATCAATATTGGTTTAGGTGATTTATTTTATTGTCGTCGGTGATGGTGTAACCAATGGTGTTTTTCAAAAATTGCATTTGTTTAGGTAAGTTATTTTACTGTCGTTGGTGATGGTGTTACCAAAGGTGTTTTTCAAAATTGCATTTGTTAATGTAAGTGTTACCGCCATCGACATTTGTTTAGGTGAATAATTTTATTGTCGTCGGTGATGGTGTTACCAATGGTGTTTTTCAAAAATTGCATTTGTTTAGGTGAGTTATTTTACTGTCGTTGGTGATGGTGTTACCAAAGGTGTTTTTCAAAATTGCATTTGTTAATGTAAGTGTTACCGCCATCATTATTTGTTTAGGTGAGTTATTTTATTGTCGTTGGTGATGGTGTTACCAAAGTTGTTTTTGAAAATTGCATTTGTTAATGTAAGTGTTACCGCCATCAATATTTGTTTAGGTGAGTTATTTTATTGTCGTTGGTGATGGCGGTAACAAAGGTGTTTTTCAAAATTGCATTTGTTAATGTAAGCGTTACCGCCATCAATATTTGTTTAGGTGAATTATTTTACTGTCGTTGGTGATGGTGTTACTAAAGGGGTTTTCCAAAATTGCATTTGTTAATGTAAGTGTTACCGCCATCAATATTGGTTTAGGTGATTTATTTTACTGTCGTTGGTGATGGTGTTACCAAAGGTGTTTTTCAAAATAGCATTTGTTAATGCAAGTGTTACCGCCATCAATATTTGTTTAGGTGAGTTATTTTATTGTCGTTGGTGATGGCGGTACCAAAGGTGTTTTTCAAAATTGCATTTGTTAATGTAAGTGTTACCGCCATCAATATTTGTTTTGGTGAGTTATTTTATTGTCGTTGGTGATGGTGTTACCAAAGGTGTTTTTCAAAATTGCATTTGTTAATGTAAGTGTTACCGCCATCAATACTTGTTTAGGTGAGTTATTTTATTGTCGTTGGTGATGGTGTTACCAAAGGTGTTTCTCAAAATTGCATTTGTTAATGTAAGTGTTACCGCCATCAATATTTGTTTAGGTGAGTTATTTTATTGTCGTTGGTGATGGTGTTACCAAAGGTGTTTCTCAAAATTGCATTTGTTAATGTAAGTGTTACCGCCATCAATATTTGTTTAGGTGAGTTATTTTATTGTCGTTGGTGATGGCGGTACCAAAGGTGTTTTTCAAAATTGCATTTGTTAATGTAAGTGTTACCTCCATCAATATTTGTTTAGGTGAGTTATTTTATTGTCGTTGGTGATGGTGTTACCAAAGGTGTTTTTCAAAATTGCATTTGTTAATGTAAGTGTTACCGCCATCAATATTTGTTTAGGTGAGTTATTTTATTGTCGTTGGTGATGGTGTTACCAAAGGTGTTTCTCAAAATTGCATTTGTTAATGTAAGTGTTACCGCCATCAATATTTGTTTAGGTGAGTTATTTTATTGTCGTTGGTGATGGTGTTACCAAAGGTGTTTCTCAAAATTGCATTTGTTAATGTAAGTGTTACCGCCATCAATATTTGTTTAGGTGAGTTATTTTATTGTCGTTGGTGATGGTGTTACCAAAGGAGTTTTTCAAAATTGCATTTGTTAATGTAAGTGCTACCGCCATCAATATTTGTTTAGGTGAGTTATTTTATTGTCGTTGGTGATGGTGTTACCAATGGTGTTTTTCAAAATTGCATTTGTTAATGTAAGTGTTACCGCCATCAATATTTGTTTAGGTGAGTTATTTTATTGTCGTTGGTGATGGCGGTACCAAAGGTGTTTTTCAAAATTGCATTTGTTAATGTTAGTGTTACCTCCATCAATATTTGTTTAGGTGAGTTATTTTACTGCCGTTGGTGATGGTGTTACCAAAGGTGTTTTTCAAAATTGCATTTGTTAATGTAAGTGTTACCGCCATCAATATTTGTTTAGGTAAGTTGTTTTATTGTCGTTGGTGATGGCGGCAACAAAGGTGTTTTTCAAAATTACATTTGTTAATGTAAGTGTTACCGCCATCAATATTTGTTTAGGTGAGTTATTTTATTGTCGTTGGTGTTGGTGTTACCAAAGGTGTTTTTCAAAATTGCATTTGTTAATGTAAGTGTTACCGCCATCAATATTGGTTTAGGTGATTTATTTTACTGTCGTTGGTGATGGTGTTACCAAAGGTGTTTTTCAAAATAGCATTTGTTAATGCAAGTGTTACCGCCATCAATATTTGTTTAGGTAAGTTGTTTTATTGTCGTTGGTGATGGCGGCAACAAAGGTGTTTTTCAAAATTACATTTGTTAATGTAAGTGTTACCGCCATCAATATTTGTTTAGGTGAGTTATTTTATTGTCGTTGGTGTTGGTGTTACCAAAGGTGTTTTTCAAAATAGCATTTGTTAATGTAAGTGTTACCTCCATCAATATTTGTTTAGGTGAGTTATTTTACTGCCGTTGGTGATGGTGTTACCAAAGGTGTTTTTCAAAATTGCATTTGTTAATGTAAGTGTTACCGCCATCAATATTTGTTTAGGTGAGTTATTTTATTGTCGTTGGTGATGGCGTTACCAAAGGTGTTTTTCAAAATTGCATTTGTTAATGTAAGGTTTACCGCCATCAATACTTGTTTAGGTGAGTTATTTTATTGTCGTTGGTGATGGCGTTACCAAAGGTGTTTTTCAAAATTGCATTTGTTAATGTAAGGTTTACCGCCATCAATACTTGTTTAGGTGAGTTATTTTATTGTCGTTGGTGATGGCGTTACCAAAGGTGTTTTTCAAAATTGCATTTGTTAATGTAAGGTTTACCGCCATCAATACTTGTTTAGGTGAGTTATTTTATTGTCGTTGGTGATGGCGTTACCAAAGGTGTTTTTCAAAATTGCATTTGTTAATGTAAGGTTTACCGCCATCAATACTTGTTTAGGTGAGTTATTTTATTGTCGTTGGTGATGGCGTTACCAAAGGTGTTTTTCAAAATTGCATTTGTTAATGTAAGTGTTACCGCCATCAATACTTGTTTAGGTGAGTTATTTTATTGTCGTTGGTGATGGCGTTACCAAAGGTGTTTTTCAAAATTGCATTTGTTAATGTAAGGTTTACCGCCATCAATACTTGTTTAGGTGAGTTATTTTATTGTCGTTGGTGATGGCGTTACCAAAGGTGTTTTTCAAAATTGCATTTGTTAATGTAAGTGTTACCGCCATCAATATTTGTTTAGGTGAATTATTTTATTGTCGTTGGTGATGGCGTTACCAAAGGTGTTTTTCAAAATTGCATTTGTTAATGTAATTGTTACCGCCATCAATATTTGTTTAGGTGAGTTATTTTATTGTCGTTGGTGATGGCGGTACCAAAGGTGTTTTTCAAAATTGCATTTGTTAATGTAAGTGTTACCTCCATCAATATTTGTTTAGGTGAGTTATTTTATTGTCGTTGGTGATGGTGTTACCAAAGGTGTTTTTCAAAATTGCATTTGTTAATGTAAGTGTTACCGCCATCAATATTTGTTTAGGTGAGTTATTTTATTGTCGTTGGTGATGGCGGTACCAAAGGTGTTTTTCAAAATTGCATTTGTTAATGTAAGTGTTACCTCCATCAATATTTGTTTAGGTGAGTTATTTTATTGTCGTTGGTGATGGCGGTACCAAAGGTGTTTTTCAAAATTGCATTTGTTAATGTAAGTGTTACCTCCATCAATATTTGTTTAGGTGAGTTATTTTATTGTCGTTGGTGATGGCGGTACCAAAGGTGTTTTTCAAAATTGCATTTGTTAATGTAAGTGTTACCGCCATAAGTATTTGTTTAGGTGAGTTATTTTACTGTCGTTGGTGATGGTGTTACCAAAGGTGTTTTTCAAAATTGCATTTGTTAATGTAAGTGTTACCGCCATCAATATTTGTTTAGGTGAATTATTTTATTGTCGTTGGTGATGGCGTTACCAAAGGTGTTTTTCAAAATTGCATTTGTTAATGTAATTGTTACCGCCATCAATATGTGTTTAGGTGAGTTATTTTATTGTCGTTGGTGATGGCGGTACCAAAGGTGTTTTTCAAAATTGCATTTGTTAATGTAAGTGTTACCTCCATCAATATTTGTTTAGGTGAGTTATTTTATTGTCGTTGGTGATGGCGGTACCAAAGGTGTTTTTCAAAATTGCATTTGTTAATGTAAGTGTTACCTCCATCAATATTTGTTTAGGTGAGTTATTTTATTGTCGTTGGTGATGGTGTTACCAAAGGTGTTTTTCAAAATTGCATTTGTTAATGTAAGTGTTACCGCCATCAATATTTGTTTAGGTGAGTTATTTTATTGTCGTTGGTGATGGCGGTACCAAAGGTGTTTTTCAAAATTGCATTTGTTAATGTAAGTGTTACCTCCATCAATATTTGTTTAGGTGAGTTATTTTACTGTCGTTGGTGATGGTGTTACCAAAGGTGTTTTTCAAAATTGCATTTGTTAATGTAAGTGTTACCGCCATCAATATTTGTTTAGGTGGGTCATTTTATTGTCGTTGGTGATGGTGTAACCAATGGTGTTTTTCAAAATTGCATTTGTTAATGTAAGAGTTACCGCCATCAATATTTGTTTAGGTGAGTTATTTTATTGTCGTTGGTGATGGTGTTACCAATGGTGTTTTTCAAAATAGCATTTGTTAATGTAAGTGTTACCGCCATCAATATTTGTTTAGGTGAGTTATTTTATTGTCGTTGGTGATGGTGTTACCAATGGTGTTTTTCAAAATTGCATTTGTAAATGTAAGAGTTACCGCCATCAATATTTGTTTAGGTGAGTTATTTTATTGTCGTTGGTGATGGTGTTACCAATGGTGTTTTTTTAAAATTGCATTTGTTTAGGTGAGTTTTTTTACTGTCGTTGGTGATGGTGTTACCAAAGGTGTTTTTCAAAATTGCATTTGTTAATGTAAGTGTTACAGCCATCAATATTTGTTTAGGTGAGTTATTTAACTGTCGTTGGTGATGGTGTTACGAAAGGTGTTTTTCAAAATTGCATTTGTTAATATAAGTGTTACCGCCATCAATATTTGTTTAGGTGAGTTATTTTATTGTCGTTGGTGATGGTGTTACCAATGGTGTTTTTCAAAATTGCATTTGTTAATGTAAGTGTTACCGCCATCAATATTTGTTTAGGTGAGTTATTTAACTGTCGTTGGTGATGGTGTTACCAAAGGTGTTTTTCAAAATTGCATTTGTTAATATAAGTGTTACCGCCATCAATATTTGTTTAGGTGAGTTATTTTACTGTCGTTGGTGATGGTGTTACCAAAGGTGTTTTTCAAAATTGCATTTGTTAATGTAAGTGTTACAGCCATCAATATTTGTTTACGTGAGTTATTTAACTGTCGTTGGTGATGGTGTTACCAAAGGTGTTTTTCAAAATTGCATTTGTTAATATAAGTGTTACCGCCATCAATATTTGTTTAGGTGAGTTATTTTACTGTCGTTGGTGATGGTGTTACCAAAGGTGTTTTTCAAAATTGCATTTGTTAATGTAAGTGTTACAGCCATCAATATTTGTTTAGGTGAGTTATTTAACTGTCGTTGGTGATGGTGTTACCAAAGGTGTTTTTCAAAATTGCATTTGTTAATGTAAGTGTTACAGCCATCAATATTTGTTTAGGTGAGTTATTTTACTGTCGTTGGTGATGGTGTTACCAAAGGTGTTTTTCAAAATTGCATTTGTTAATGTAAGTGTTACCGCCATCAATATTTGTTTAGGTGAGTTATTTTATTGTCGTTGGTGATGGTGTTACCAATGGTGTTTTTCAAAATTGCATTTGTTAATGTAAGTGTTACCGCCATCAATATTTGTTTAGGTGAGTTATTTTATTGTCGTTGGTGATGGTGTTACCAAAGGTGTTTTTCAAAATTGCATTTGTTAATGTAAGTGTTACAGCCATCAATATTTGTTTAGGTGAGTTATTTAACTGTCGTTGGTGATGGTGTTACCAAAGGTGTTTTTCAAAATTGCATTTGTTAATGTAAGTGTTACAGCCATCAATATTTGTTTAGGTGAGTTATTTTATTGTCGTTGGTGATGGTGTTACCAAAGGTGTTTTTCAAAATTGCATTTGTTAATGTAAGTGTTACCGCCATCAATATTTGTTTAGGTGAGTTATTTTATTGTCGTTGGTGATGGCGGTACCAAAGGTGTTTTTCAAAATTGCATTTGTTAATGTAAGTGTTACCGCCATCAATATTTGTTTAGGTGAGTTATTTTATTGTCGTTGGTGATGGTGTTACCAAAGGTGTTTTTCAAAATTGCATTTGTTAATGTAAGTGTTACAGCCATCAATATTTGTTTAGGTGAGTTATTTAACTGTCGTTGGTGATGGTGTTACCAATGGTGTTTTTCAAAATTGCATTTGTTAATATAAGTGTTACCGCCATCAATATTTGTTTAGGTGAGTTATTTTATTGTCGTTGGTGATGGTGTTACCAATGGTGTTTTTCAAAATTGCATTTGTTAATGTAAGTGTTACAGCCATCAATATTTGTTTAGGTGAGTTATTTAACTGTCGTTGGTGATGGTGTTACCAAAGGTGTTTTTCAAAATTGCATTTGTTAATGTAAGTGTTACCGCCATCAATATTTGTTTAGGTGAGTTATTTTATTGTCGTTGGTGATGGTGTTACCAATGGTGTTTTTCAAAATTGCATTTGTTAATGTAAGTGTTACCGCCATCAATATTTGTTTAGGTGAGTTATTTTATTGTCGTTGGTGATGGTGTTACCAAAGGTGTTTTTCAAAATTGCATTTGTTAATGTAAGTGTTACAGCCATCAATATTTGTTTAGGTGAGTTATTTAACTGTCGTTGGTGATGGTGTTACCAAAGGTGTTTTTCAAAATTGCATTTGTTAATGTAAGTGTTACCGCCATCAATATTTGTTTAGGTGAGTTATTTTATTGTCGTTGGTGATGGTGTTACCAAAGGTGTTTTTCAAAATTGCATTTGTTAATGTAAGTGTTACCGCCATCAATATTTGTTTAGGTGAGTTATTTTATTGTCGTTGGTGATGGTGTTACCAATGGTGTTTTTCAAAATTGCATTTGTTAATGTAAGTGTTACCGCCATCAATATTTGTTTAGGTGAGTTATTTTATTGTCGTTGGTGATGGCGTTACCATAGGTGTTTTTCAAAATTGCATTTGTTAATGTAAGGGTTACCGCCATCAATACTTGTTTAGGTGAGTTATTTTATTGTCGTTGGTGATGGCGTTACCAAAGGTGTTTTTCAAAATTGCATTTGTTAATGTAAGTGTTAACGCCATCAATATTTGTTTAGGTGAGTTATTTTATTGTCGTTGGTGATAGTGTTACCAATGGTGTTTTTCAAAATTGCATTTGTTAATGTAAGTGTTACCGCCATCATTATTTGTTTAGGTGAGTTATTTTATTGTCGTTGGTGATGGCGTTACCATAGGTGTTTTTCAAAATATCATTTGTTAATGTAAGGGTTACCGCCATCAATACTTGTTTAGGTGAGTTATTTTATTGTCGTTGATGATGGCGTTACCAAAGGTGTTTTTCAAAATTGCATTTGTTAATGTAAGTGTTACCGCCATCAATATTTGTTTAGGTGAGTTATTTTACTGTCGTTGGTGATGGTGTTACCAAAGGTGTTTTTCAAAATTGTATTTGTTAATGTAAGTGTTACCGCCATCAATATTTGTTTAGGTGAGTTATTTTACTGTCGTTGGTGATGGTGTTACCAAAGGTGTTTTTCAAAATTGTATTTGTTAATGTAAGTGTTACCGCCATCAATATTTGTTTAGGTGAGTTATTTTACTGTCGTTGGTGATGGTGTTACCAAAGGTGTTTTTCAAAATTGGATTTGTTAATGTAAGTGTTACCGCCATCAATATTTGTTTAGGTGAGTTATTTTAGTGTCGTTGGTGAAGGCGTTACCAAAGGTGTTTTTCAAAATTGTATTTGTTAATGTAAGTGTTACCGCCATCAATATTTGTTTAGGTGAGTTATTTTACTGTCGTTGGTGATGGTGTTACCAAAGGTGTTTTTCAAAATTGTATTTGTTAATGTAAGTGTTACCGCCATCAATATTTGTTTAGGTGAGTTATTTTACTGTCGTTGGTGATGGTGTTACCAAAGGTGTTTTTCAAAATTGCATTTGTTAATGTAAGTGTTACCGCCATCAATATTTGTTTAGGTGAGTTATTTTATTGTCGTTGGTGATGGTGTTACCAATGGTGTTTTTCAAAATTGCATTTGTTAATGTAAGTGTTACCGCCATCAATATTTGTTTAGGTGAGTTATTTTACTGTCGTTGGTGATGGTGTTACCAAAGGTGTTTTTCAAAATTGCATTTGTTAATGTAAGTGTTACCGCCATCAATATTTGTTTAGGTGAGTTATTTTATTGTCGTTGGTGATGGTGTTACCAATGGTGTTTTTCAAAATTGCATTTGTTAATGTAAGTGTTACCGCCATCAATATTTGTTTAGGTGAGTTATTTTATTGTCGTTGGTGATGGCGTTACCATAGGTGTTTTTCAAAATTGCATTTGTTAATGTAAGGGTTACCGCCATCAATACTTGTTTAGGTGAGTTATTTTATTGTCGTTGGTGATGGCGTTACCAAAGGTGTTTTTCAAAATTGCATTTGTTAATGTAAGTGTTAACGCCATCAATATTTGTTTAGGTGAGTTATTTTATTGTCGTTGGTGATAGTGTTACCAATGGTGTTTTTCAAAATTGCATTTGTTAATGTAAGTGTTACCGCCATCATTATTTGTTTAGGTGAGTTATTTTATTGTCGTTGGTGATGGCGTTACCATAGGTGTTTTTCAAAATATCATTTGTTAATGTAAGGGTTACCGCCATCAATACTTGTTTAGGTGAGTTATTTTATTGTCGTTGATGATGGCGTTACCAAAGGTGTTTTTCAAAATTGCATTTGTTAATGTAAGTGTTACCGCCATCAATATTTGTTTAGGTGAGTTATTTTACTGTCGTTGGTGATGGTGTTACCAAAGGTGTTTTTCAAAATTGTATTTGTTAATGTAAGTGTTACCGCCATCAATATTTGTTTAGGTGAGTTATTTTACTGTCGTTGGTGATGGTGTTACCAAAGGTGTTTTTCAAAATTGTATTTGTTAATGTAAGTGTTACCGCCATCAATATTTGTTTAGGTGAGTTATTTTACTGTCGTTGGTGATGGTGTTACCAAAGGTGTTTTTCAAAATTGGATTTGTTAATGTAAGTGTTACCGCCATCAATATTTGTTTAGGTGAGTTATTTTAGTGTCGTTGGTGAAGGCGTTACCAAAGGTGTTTTTCAAAATTGTATTTGTTAATGTAAGTGTTACCGCCATCAATATTTGTTTAGGTGAGTTATTTTACTGTCGTTGGTGATGGTGTTACCAAAGGTGTTTTTCAAAATTGTATTTGTTAATGTAAGTGTTACCGCCATCAATATTTGTTTAGGTGAGTTATTTTACTGTCGTTGGTGATGGTGTTACCAAAGGTGTTTTTCAAAATTGCATTTGTTAATGTAAGTGTTACCGCCATCAATATTTGTTTAGGTGAGTTATTTTATTGTCGTTGTTGATGGCGTTACCAAAGATGTTTTTCAAAATTGCATTTGTTAATGTAAGAGTTACCGCCATCAATATTTCTTTAGGTGAGTTATTTTATTGTCGTTGGTGATGGTGTAACCAATGGTGTTTTTCAAAAATTGCATTTGTTTAGGTGAGTTATTTTACTGTCGTTGGTGATGGTGTTACCAAAGGTGTTTTTCAAAATTGTATTTGTTAATGTAAGTGTTACCGCCATCAATATTTGTTTAGGTGAGTTATTTTACTGTCGTTGGTGATGGTGTTACCAAAGGTGTTTTTCAAAATTGTATTTGTTAATGTAAGTGTTACCGCCATCAATATTTGTTTAGGTGAGTTATTTTACTGTCGTTGGTGATGGTGTTACCAAAGGTGTTTTTCAAAATTGTATTTGTTAATGTAAGTGTTACCGCCATCAATATTTGTTTAGGTGAGTTATTTTACTGTCGTTGGTGATGGTGTTACCAAAGGTGTTTTTCAAAATTGGATTTGTTAATGTAAGTGTTACCGCCATCAATATTTGTTTAGGTGAGTTATTTTAGTGTCGTTGTTGAAGGCGTTACCAAAGGTGTTTTTCAAAGTTGCATTTGTTAATGTAAGTGTTACCGCCATCAATATTTGGTTAGGTGAGTTATTTAACTGTCGTTGGTGATGGTGTTACCAAAGGTGTTTTTCAAAATTGCATTTGTTAATGTAAGTGTTACCGCCATCATTATTTGTTTAGGTGAGTTATTTTACTGTCGTTGGTGATGGTGTTACCAAAGGTGTTTTTCAAAATTGCATTTGTTAATGTAAGTGTTACCGCCATCAATATTTGTTTAGGTGAGTTATTTTATTGTCGTTGGTGATGGTGTTACCAGTGGTGTTTTTCAAAATTGCATTTGTTAATGTAAGTGTTACCGCCATCAATACTTGTTTAGGTGAGTTATTTTACTGTCGTTGGTGATGGCGTTACCAAAGGTGTTTTTCAAAATTGCATTTGTTAATGTAAGTGTTACCGCCATCATTATTTGTTTAGGTGAGTTATTTTACTGTCGTTGGTGATGGTGTTACCAAAGGTGTTTTTCAAAATTGCATTTGTTAATGTAAGGGTTACCGCCATCAATACTTGTTTAGGTGAGTTATTTTATTGTCGTTGGTGATGGCGTTACCAAAGGTGTTTTTCAAAATTGCATTTGTTAATGTAAGTGTTACCGCCATCATTATTTGTTTAGGTGAGTTATTTTACTGTCGTTGGTGATGGTGTTACCAAAGGTGTTTTTCAAAATTGCATTTGTTAATGTAAGTGTTACCACCATCAATATTTGTTTAGCTGAGTTATTTTATTGTCGTTGGTGATGGTGTTACCAGTGGTGTTTTTCAAAATTGCATTTGTTAATGTAAGTGTTACCGCCATCAATATTTGTTTAGGTGAGTTATTTAACTGTCGTTGGTGATGGTGTTACCAAAGGTGTTTTTCAAAATTGCATTTGTTAATGTAAGTGTTACCGCCATCAATATTTGTTTAGGTGAGTTATTTTATTGTCGTTGGTGATGGTGTTACCAGTGGTGTTTTTCAAAATTGCATTTGTTAATGTAAGTGTTACCGCCATCAATATTTGTTTAGGTGAGTTATTTAACTGTCGTTGGTGATGGTGTTACCAAAGGTGTTTTTCAAAATTGCATTTGTTAATGTAAGTGTTACCGCCATCAATATTTGTTTAGGTGAGTTATTTTATTGTCGTTGGTGATGGCGTTACCATAGGTGTTTTTCAAAATTGCATTTTTTAATGTAAGGGTTACCGCCATCAATACTTGTTTAGGTGAGTTATTTTATTGTCGTTGGTGATGGCGTTACCAAAGGTGTTTTTCAAAATTGCATTTGTTAATGTAGGTGTTACCGCCATCAATATTTGTTTAGGTGAGTTATTTTATTGTCGTTGGTGATGGCGTTACCATAGGTGTTTTTCAAAATTGCATTTTTTAATGTAAGGGTTACCGCCATCAATACTTGTTTAGGTGAGTTATTTTATTGTCGTTGGTGATGGCGTTACCAAAGGTGTTTTTCAAAATTGCATTTGTTAATGTAAGGGTTACCGCCATCAATACTTGTTTAGGTGAGTTATTTTATTGTCGTTGGTGATGGCGTTACCAAAGGTGTTTTTCAAAATTGCATTTGTTAATGTAGGTGTTACCGCCATCAATATTTGTTTAGGTGAGTTATTTTATTGTCGTTGGTGATGGCGTTACCATAGGTGTTTTTCAAAATTGCATTTTTTAATGTAAGGGTTACCGCCATCAATATTTGTTTAGGTGAGTTATTTTATTGTCGTTGGTGATGGCGTTACCAAAGGTGTTTTTCAAAATTGCATTTGTTAATGTAAGTGTTACTGCCATCAATATTTGTTTAGGTGAGTTATTTTATTGTCGTTGGTGATCGCGTTACCATAGGTGTTTTTCAAAATTGCATTTGTTAATGTAAGGGTTACCGCCATCAATACTTGTTTAGGTGAGTTATTTTACTGTCGTTGGTGATGGCGTTACCAAAGGTGTTTTTCAAAATTGCATTTGTTAATGTAAGGGTTACCGCCATCAATACTTGTTTAGGTGAGTTATTTTATTGTCGTTGGTGATGGCGTTACCAAAGGTGTTTTTCAAAATTGCATTTGTTAATGTAAGTGTTACCGCCATCAATATTTGTTTAGGTGAGTTATTTTATTGTCGTTGGTGATGGTGTTACCAATGGTGTTTTTCAAAATTGCATTTGTTAATGTAAGTGTTACCGCCATCAATATTTGTTTAGGTGAGTTATTTTATTGTCGTTGGTGATGGCGTTACCATAGGTGTTTTTCAAAATATCATTTGTTAATGTAAGGGTTACCGCCATCAATACTTGTTTAGGTGAGTTATTTTATTGTCGTTGGTGATGGCGTTACCAAAGGTGTTTTTCAAAATTGCATTTGTTAATGTAAGTGTTACCGCCATCAATATTTCTTTAGGTGAGTTATTTTATTGTCGTTGGTGATGGTGTTACCAAAGGTGTTTTTCAAAATTGGATTTGTTAATGTAAGTGTTACCGCCATCAATATTTGTTTAGGTGAGTTTTTTTAGTGTCGTTGGTGATGGCGTTACCAAAGGTGTTTTTCAAAATTGTATTTGTTAATGTAAGTGTTACCGCCATCAATATTTGTTTAGGTGAGTTATTTAACTGTCGTTGGTGATGGTGTTACCAAAGGTGTTTTTCAAAATTGCATTTGTTAATGTAAGTGTTACCGCCATCAATATTTGTTTAGGTGAGTTATTTTATTGTCGTTGGTGATGGTGTTACCAATGGTGTTTTTCAAAAATTGCATTGGATAGGTGAGTTATTTTACTGTCGTTGGTGATGGTGTTACCAAAGGTGTTTTTCAAAGTTGCATTTGTTAATATAAGTGTTACCGCCATCAATATTTGTTTAGGTGAGTTATTTAACTGTCGTTGGTGATGGTGTTACCAAAGGTGTTTTTCAAAATTGCATTTGTTAATGTAAGTGTTACCGCCATCAATATTTGTTTAGGTGAGTTATTTTATTGTCGTTGGTGATGGTGTTACCAATGGTGTTTTTCAAAATTGCATTTGTTAATGTAAGTGTTACCGCCATCAATATTTGTTTAGGTGAGTTATTTTATTGTCGTTGGTGATGGCGTTACCATAGGTGTTTTTCAAAATTGCATTTGTTAATGTAAGGGTTACCGCCATCAATACTTGTTTAGGTGAGTTATTTTATTGTCGTTGGTGATGGCGTTACCAAAGGTGTTTTTCAAAATTGCATTTGTTAATGTAAGGGTTACCGCCATCAATACTTGTTTAGGTGAGTTATTTTATTGTCGTTGGTGATGGCGTTACCAAAGGTGTTTTTCAAAATTGCATTTGTTAATGTAAGTGTTAACGCCATCAATATTTGTTTAGGTGAGTTATTTTATTGTCGTTGGTGATAGTGTTACCAATGGTGTTTTTCAAAATATCATTTGTTAATGTAAGGGTTACCGCCATCAATACTTGTTTAGGTGAGTTATTTTATTGTCGTTGATGATGGCGTTACCAAAGGTGTTTTTCAAAATTGCATTTGTTAATGTAAGTGTTACCGCCATCAATATTTGTTTAGGTGAGTTATTTTAGTGTCGTTGGTGAAGGCGTTACCAAAGGTGTTTTTCAAAATTGTATTTGTTAATGTAAGTGTTACCGCCATCAATATTTGTTTAGGTGAGTTATTTTATTGTCGTTGGTGATGGCGTTACCAAAGATGTTTTTCAAAATTGCATTTGTTAATGTAAGAGTTACCGCCATCAATATTTCTTTAGGTGAGTTATTTTATTGTCGTTGGTGATGGTGTAACCAATGGTGTTTTTCAAAAATTGCATTTGTTTAGGTGAGTTATTTTACTGTCGTTGGTGATGGTGTTACCAATGGTGTTTTTCAAAATTGCATTTGTTAATGTAAGGGTTACCGCCATCAATACTTGTTTAGGTGAGTTATTTTATTGTCGTTGGTGATGGCGTTACCAAAGGTGTTTTTCAAAATTGCATTTGTAAATGTAAGTGTTACCGCCATCATTATTTGTTTAGGTGAGTTATTTTACTGTCGTTGGTGATGGTGTTACAAAAGGTGTTTTTCAAAATTGCATTTGTTAATGTAAGTGTTACCGCCATCAATATTTGTTTAGGTGAGTTATTTAACTGTCGTTGGTGATGGTGTTACCAAAGGTGTTTTTCAAAATTGCATTTGTTAATATAAGTGTTACCGCCATCAATATTTGTTTAGGTGAGTTATTTTATTCGCGTTGGTGATGGTGTTACCAATGGTGTTTTTCAAAATTGCATTTGTTAATGTAAGTGTTACCGCCATCAATATTTGTTTAGGTGAGTTATTTAACTGTCGTTGGTGATGGTGTTACCAAAGGTGTTTTTCAAAATTGCATTTGTTAATGTAAGTGTTACCGCCATCAATATTTGTTTAGGTGAGTTATTTTATTGTCGTTGGTGATGGTGTTACCAGTGGTGTTTTTCAAAATTGCATTTGTTAATGTAAGTGTTACCGCCATCAATATTTGTTTAGGTGAGTTATTTTATTGTCGTTGGTGATGGCGTTACCATAGGTGTTTTTCAAAATTGCATTTTTTAATGTAAGGGTTACCGCCATCAATACTTGTTTAGGTGAGTTATTTTATTGTCGTTGGTGATGGTGTAACCAATGGTGTTTTTCAAAAATTGCATTTGTTTAGGTGAGTTATTTTACTGTCGTTGGTGATGGTGTTACCAATGGTGTTTTTCAAAATTGCATTTGTTAATGTAAGGGTTACCGCCATCAATACTTGTTTAGGTGAGTTATTTTATTGTCGTTGGTGATGGCGTTACCAAAGGTGTTTTTCAAAATTGCATTTGTTAATGTAAGTGTTACCGCCATCATTATTTGTTTAGGTGAGTTATTTTACTGTCGTTGGTGATGGTGTTACAAAAGGTGTTTTTCAAAATTGCATTTGTTAATGTAAGTGTTACCGCCATCAATATTTGTTTAGGTGAGTTATTTAACTGTCGTTGGTGATGGTGTTACCAAAGGTGTTTTTCAAAATTGCATTTGTTAATATAAGTGTTACCGCCATCAATATTTGTTTAGGTGAGTTATTTTATTCGCGTTGGTGATGGTGTTACCAATGGTGTTTTTCAAAATTGCATTTGTTAATGTAAGTGTTACCGCCATCAATATTTGTTTAGGTGAGTTATTTAACTGTCGTTGGTGATGGTGTTACCAAAGGTGTTTTTCAAAATTGCATTTGTTAATGTAAGTGTTACCGCCATCAATATTTGTTTAGGTGAGTTATTTTATTGTCGTTGGTGATGGTGTTACCAGTGGTGTTTTTCAAAATTGCATTTGTTAATGTAAGTGTTACCGCCATCAATATTTGTTTAGGTGAGTTATTTTATTGTCGTTGGTGATGGCGTTACCATAGGTGTTTTTCAAAATTGCATTTTTTAATGTAAGGGTTACCGCCATCAATACTTGTTTAGGTGAGTTATTTTATTGTCGTTGGTGATGGCGTTACCAAAGGTGTTTTTCAAAATTGCATTTGTTAATGTAAGTGTTACCGCCATCAATATTTGGTTAGGTGAGTTATTTAACTGTCGTTGGTGATGGTGTTACCAAAGGTGTTTTTCAAAATTGCATTTGTTAATGTAAGTGTTACCGCCATCAATATTTGGTTAGGTGAGTTATTTAACTGTCGTTGGTGATGGCGTTACCAAAGGTGTTTTTCAAAATTGCATTTGTTAATGTAAGTGTTACCGCCATCAATATTTGTTTAGGTGAGTTATTTTACTGTCGTTGGTGATGGTGTTACCAATGGTGTTTTTCAAAATTGCATTTGTTAATGTAAGGGTTACCGCCATCAATACTTGTTTAGGTGAGTTATTTTATTGTCGTTGGTGATGGCGTTACCAAAGGTGTTTTTCAAAATTGCATTTGTTAATGTAAGTGTTACCGCCATCATTATTTGTTTAGGTGAGTTATTTTACTGTCGTTGGTGATGGTGTTACCAAAGGTGTTTTTCAAAATTGCATTTGTTAATGTAAGTGTTACCGCCATCAATATTTGTTTAGGTGAGTTATTTAACTGTCGTTGGTGATGGTGTTACCAAAGCTGTTTTTCAAAATTGCATTTGTTAATATAAGTGTTACCGCCATCAATATTTGTTTAGGTGAGTTATTTTATTCGCGTTGGTGATGGTGTTACCAATGGTGTTTTTCAAAATTGCATTTGTTAATGTAAGTGTTACCGCCATCAATATTTGTTTAGGTGAGTTATTTAACTGTCGTTGGTGATGGTGTTACCAAAGGTGTTTTTCAAAATTGCATTTGTTAATGTAAGTGTTACCGCCATCAATATTTGTTTAGGTGAGTTATTTTATTGTCGTTGGTGATGGCGTTACCATAGGTGTTTTTCAAAATTGCATTTTTTAATGTAAGGGTTACCGCCATCAATACTTGTTTAGGTGAGTTATTTTATTGTCGTTGGTGATGGCGGTACCAAAGGTGTTTTTCAAAATTGCATTTGTTAATGTAAGTGTTACCTCCATCAATATTTGTTTAGGTGAGTTATTTTACTGTCGTTGGTGATGGTGTTACCAAAGGTGTTTTTCAAAATTGCATTTGTTAATGTAAGTGTTACCGCCATCAATATTTGTTTAGGTGAGTTATTTTATTGTCGTTGGTGATGGCGTTACCATAGGTGTTTTTCAAAATTGCATTTTTTAATGTAAGGGTTACCGCCATCAATACTTGTTTAGGTGAGTTATTTTATTGTCGTTGGTGATGGCGTTACCAAAGATGTTTTTCAAAATTGCATTTGTTAATGTAAGTGTTACCACCATCAATATTTGTTTAGGTGAGTTATTTTATTGTCGTTGGTGATGGTGTTGCCAAAGGTGTTTTTAAAAATTGCATTTGTTAATGTAAGTGTTACCTCCATCAATATTTGTTTAGGTGAGTTATTTTATTGTCGTTGGTGATGGCGTTACCAATGGTGTTTTTCAAAAGTGCATTTGTTAATGTAAGTGTTACCGCCATCAATATTTATTTAGGTGAGTTATTTTACTGTCGTTGGTGATGGTGTTACCAAAGGTGTTTTTCAAAATTGCATTTGTTAATGTAAGTAATACCGCCATCAATATTTGTTTAAGTGAGTTATTTTATTGTCGTTGGTGATGGTGTTACCAATGGTGTTTGTCAAATATTGCATTTGTTTAGGGGAGTTATTTTACTGTCGTTGGTGATGGTGTTACCAAAGGTGTTTTTCAAAATTGCATTTGTTAATGTAAGTGTTACCGCCATCAATATTTGTTTAGGTGAGTTATTTTATTGTCGTTGGTGATGGTGTTACCAATGGTGTTTTTCAAAATTGCATTTGTTAATGTAAGTGTTACCGCCATCAATATTTGTTTAGGTGAGTTATTTTATTGTCGATGGTGATGGCGTTACCAATGGTGTTTTTCAAAAGTGCATTTGGTAATGTAAGTGTTTACGCCATCAATATTTGTTTAGGTGAGTTATTTTATTGTCGTTGGTGATGGCGTTACCAAAGTTGTTTTTCAAAATTGCATTTGTTAATGTAAGTGTTACCGATATCAATATTTGTTAAGGTGTGTTATTTTATTGTCGTTGGTGATGGTGTTACCAAAGGTGTTTTTCAAAATTGCATTTGTAAATGTAAGTGTTACCGCCATCAATATTTGTTTAGGTGAGTTATTTTATTGTCGATGGTGATGGCGTTACCAATGGTGTTTTTCAAAATTGCATTTGTTAATGTAAGGGTTACCGCCATCAATATTTGTTTAGGTGAGTTATGTTATTGTCGTTGGTGATGGTGTTACCAATGGTGTTTTTCAAAAGTGCATTTGTTAATGTAAGTGTTACCGCCATCAATATTTGTTTAGGTGAGTTATTTTATTGTCGTTGGTGATGGTGTTTCCAAAGGTGTTTTTCAAAATTGCATTTGTTAATGTAAGTGTTACCGCCATCAATATTTGTTTAGGTGAGTTATTTTATTGTCGATGGTGATGGCGTTACCAATGGTGTTTTTCAAAAGTTCATTTGTTAATGTAAGTGTTACCGCCATCAATATTTGTTTAGGTGAGTTATTTTATTGTCGTTGGTGTTGGTGTTACCAAAGGTGTTTTTCAAAATTGCATTTGTTAATGTAAGTGTTACCGCCATCAATATTTGTTTAGGTGAGTTATTTTATTGTCGTTGGTGATGGTGTTACCAAAGGTGTTTTTCAAAATTGCATTTGTTAATGTAAGTGTTACCGCCATCAATATTTGTTTAGGTGAGTTATTTTATTGTCGTTGGTGAAGGCGTTACCAATGGTGTTTTTCAAAAGTGCATTTGTTAATGTAAGTGTTACCGCCATCAATATTTGTTTAGGTGAGTTATTTTATTGTCGTTGGTGATGGCGTTACCAATGGTGTTTTTCAAAAGTGCATTTGTTAATGTAAGTGTTACCGCCATCAATATTTGTTTAGGTGAGTTATTTTATTGTCGATGGTGATGGCGTTACCAATGGTGTTTTTCAAAAGTTCATTTGTTAATGTAAGTGTTACCGCCATCAATATTTGTTTAGGTGAGTTATTTTATTGTCGTTGGTGTTGGTGTTACCAAAGGTGTTTTTCAAAATTGCATTTGTTAATGTAAGTGTTACCGCCATCAATATTTGTTTAGGTGAGTTATTTTATTGTCGTTGGTGATGGTGTTACCAAAGGTGTTTTTCAAAATTGCATTTGTTAATGTAAGTGTTACCTCCATCAATATTTGTTTAGGTGAGTTATTTTATTGTCGTTGGTGATGGCGTTACCAATGGTGTTTTTCAAAAGTGCATTTGTTAATGTAAGTGTTACCGCCATCAATATTTATTTAGGTGAGTTATTTTACTGTCGTTGGTGATGGTGTTACCAAAGGTGTTTTTCAAAATTGCATTTGTTAATGTAAGTAATACCGCCATCAATATTTGTTTAAGTGAGTTATTTTATTGTCGTTGGTGATGGTGTTACCAATGGTGTTTGTCAAATATTGCATTTGTTTAGGGGAGTTATTTTACTGTCGTTGGTGATGGTGTTACCAAAGGTGTTTTTCAAAATTGCATTTGTTAATGTAAGTGTTACCGCCATCAATATTTGTTTAGGTGAGTTATTTTATTGTCGTTGGTGATGGTGTTACCAATGGTGTTTTTCAAAATTGCATTTGTTAATGTAAGTGTTACCGCCATCAATATTTGTTTAGGTGAGTTATTTTATTGTCGATGGTGATGGCGTTACCAATGGTGTTTTTCAAAAGTGCATTTGGTAATGTAAGTGTTTACGCCATCAATATTTGTTTAGGTGAGTTATTTTATTGTCGTTGGTGATGGCGTTACCAAAGTTGTTTTTCAAAATTGCATTTGTTAATGTAAGTGTTACCGATATCAATATTTGTTAAGGTGTGTTATTTTATTGTCGTTGGTGATGGTGTTACCAAAGGTGTTTTTCAAAATTGCATTTGTAAATGTAAGTGTTACCGCCATCAATATTTGTTTAGGTGAGTTATTTTATTGTCGATGGTGATGGCGTTACCAATGGTGTTTTTCAAAATTGCATTTGTTAATGTAAGGGTTACCGCCATCAATATTTGTTTAGGTGAGTTATTTTATTGTCGTTGGTGATGGTGTTACCAATGGTGTTTTTCAAAAGTGCATTTGTTAATGTAAGTGTTACCGCCATCAATATTTGTTTAGGTGAGTTATTTTATTGTCGTTGGTGATGGTGTTTCCAAAGGTGTTTTTCAAAATTGCATTTGTTAATGTAAGTGTTACCGCCATCAATATTTGTTTAGGTGAGTTATTTTATTGTCGATGGTGATGGCGTTACCAATGGTGTTTTTCAAAAGTTCATTTGTTAATGTAAGTGTTACCGCCATCAATATTTGTTTAGGTGAGTTATTTTATTGTCGTTGGTGTTGGTGTTACCAAAGGTGTTTTTCAAAATTGCATTTGTTAATGTTAGTGTTACCGCCATCAATATTTGTTTAGGTGAGTTATTTTATTGTCGTTGGTGATGGTGTTACCAAAGGTGTTTTTCAAAATTGCATTTGTTAATGTAAGTGTTACCGCCATCAATATTTGTTTAGGTGAGTTATTTTATTGTCGTTGGTGAAGGCGTTACCAATGGTGTTTTTCAAAAGTGCATTTGTTAATGTAAGTGTTACCGCCATCAATATTTGTTTAGGTGAGTTATTTTATTGTCGTTGGTGATGGCGTTACCAATGGTGTTTTTCAAAAGTGCATTTGTTAATGTAAGTGTTACCGCCATCAATATTTGTTTAGGTGAGTTATTTTATTGTCGATGGTGATGGCGTTACCAATGGTGTTTTTCAAAAGTTCATTTGTTAATGTAAGTGTTACCGCCATCAATATTTGTTTAGGTGAGTTATTTTATTGTCGTTGGTGTTGGTGTTACCAAAGGTGTTTTTCAAAATTGCATTTGTTAATGTAAGTGTTACCGCCATCAATATTTGTTTAGGTGAGTTATTTTATTGTCGTTGGTGATGGTGTTACCAAAGGTGTTTTTCAAAAGTGCATTTGTTAATGTAAGTGTTACCGCCATCAATATTTGTTTAGGTGAGTTATTTTATTGTCGTTGGTGATGGCGTTACCAATGGTGTTTTTCAAAAGTGCATTTGTTAATGTAAGTGTTACCGCCATCAATATTTGTTTAGGTGAGTTATTTTATTGTCGTTGGTGATGGTGTTACCAAAGGTGTTTTTCAAAATTGCATTTGATAATGTAAGTGTTACCGCCATCAATATTTGTTTAGGTGAGTTATTTTATTGTCGTTGGTGATGGCGTTACCAATGGTGTTTTTCAAAAGTTCATTTGTTAATGTAAGTGTTACCGCCATCAATATTTGTTTAGGTGAGTTATTTTATTGTCGTTGGTGTTGGTGTTACCAAAGGTGTTTTTCAAAATTGCATTTGTTAATGTAAGTGTTACCGCCATCAATATTTGTTTAGGTGAGTTATTTTATTGTCGTTGGTGATGGTGTTACCAAAGGTGTTTTTCAAAATTGCATTTGTTAATGTAAGTGTTACCGCCATCAATATTTGTTTAGGTGAGTTATTTTATTGTCGTTGGTGTTGGTGTTACCAAAGGTGTTTTTCAAAATTGCATTTGTTAATGTAAGTGTTACCGCCATCAATATTTGTTTAGGTGAGTTATTTTATTGTCGTTGGTGTTGGTGTTACCAAAGGTGTTTTTCAAAATTGCATTTGTTAATGTAAGTGTTACCGCCATCAATATTTGTTTAGGTGAGTTATTTTATTGTCGTTGGTGATGGCGTTACCAATGGTGTTTTTCAAAAGTGCATTTGTTAATGTAAGTGTTACCGCCATCAATATTTGTTTAGGTGAGTTATTTTATTGTCGTTGGTGTTGGTGTTACCAAAGGTGTTTTTCAAAATTGCATTTGTTAATGTAAGTGTTACCGCCATCAATATTTGTTTAGGTGAGTTATTTTATTGTCGTTGGTGATGGTGTTACCAAAGGTGTTTTTCAAAGTTGCATTTGTTAATGTAAGTGTAACCGCCATAAATATTTGTTTAGGTGAGTTATTTTATTGTCGTTGGTGATGGCGTTACCAAAAGTGTTTTTCAAAATTGCATTTGTTAATGTAAGTGTTTCCGCCATCGATATTTGTTTAGGTGAATTATTTTATTGTCGTCGGTGATGGTGTTACCAATGGTGTTTTTCAAAAATTGCATTTGTTTAGGTGAGTTATTTTACTGTCGTTGGTGATGGTGTTACCAAAGGTGTTTTTCAAAATTGCATTTGTTATTGTAAGTGTTACCGCCATCATTATTTGTTTAGGTGAGTTATTTTATTGTCGTTGGTGTAGGTGTTACCAATGGTGTTATTCAAAAATTGCATTTGTTTTTGGAGAGTTATTTTATTGTCGTTGATGATGGTGTTACCAAAGGTGTTTTTCAAAATTGCATTTGTTAATGTAAGTGTTACCGCCATCAATATTTGTTTAGGAGAGTTATTTTATTGTCGTTGGTGATGGTGTTACCAAAGTTGTTTTTGAAAATTGCATTTGTTAATGTAAGTGTTACCGCCATCAATATTTGTTTAGGTGAGTTATTTTACTGTCGTTGGTGATGGTGTTACCAAAGGGGTTTTCCAAAATTGCATTTGTTAATGTAAGTGTTACCGCCATCAATATTTGTTTAGGTGAGTTATTTTATTATCGTTGGTGATGGCGTTACCAATGGTGTTTTTCAAAAGTGCATTTGTTAATGTAAGTGTTACCGCCATCAATATTTGTTTAGGTGAGTTATTTTATTGTCGTTGGTGATGGCGTTACCAATGGTGTTTTTCAAAAGTGCATTTGTTAATGTAAGTGTTACCGCCATCAATATTTGTTTAGGTGAGATATGTTATTGTCGTTGGTGATGGTGTTACCAAAGGTGTTTTTCAAAATTGCATTTGTTAATGTAAGTGTTACCGCCATCAATATTTGTTTAGGTGAGTTATTTTATTGTCGTTGGTGATGGCGTTACCAAAGGTGTTTTTTACAAGTGCATTTGTTAATGTAAGTGTTACCGCCATCAATATTTGTTTAGGTGAGTTATTTTATTGTCGTTGGTGATGGCGTTACCAAAGGTGTTTTTTACAAGTGCATTTGTTAATGTAAGTGTTACCGCCATCAATATTTGTTTAGGTGAGTTATTTTATTGTCGTTGGTGATGGCGTTACCAAAGGTGTTTTTTACAAGTGCATTTGTTAATGTAAGTGTTACCGCCATCAATATTTGTTTAGGTGAGTTATTTTAATGTCGTTGGTGATGGCGTTACCAATGGTGTTTTTCAAAAGTGCATTTGTTAATGTAAGTGTTACCGCCATCAATATTTGTTTAGGTGAGATATGTTATTGTCGTTGGTGATGGTGTTACCAAAGGTGTTTTTCAAAATTGCATTTGTTAATGTAAGTGTTACCGCCATCAATATTTGTTTAGGTGAGTTATTTTATTGTCGTTGGTGATGGCGTTACCAAAGGTGTTTTTTACAAGTGCATTTGTTAATGTAAGTGTTACCGCCATCAATATTTGTTTAGGTGAGTTATTTTATTGTCGTTGGTGATGGCGTTACCAAAGGTGTTTTTTACAAGTGCATTTGTTAATGTAAGTGTTACCGCCATCAATATTTGTTTAGGTGAGTTATTTTATTGTCGTTGGTGATGGCGTTACCAAAGGTGTTTTTTACAAGTGCATTTGTTAATGTAAGTGTTACCGCCATCAATATTTGTTTAGGTGAGTTATTTTATTGTCGTTGGTGATAGCGTTACCAAAGGTGTTTTTTACAAGTGCATTTGTTAATGTAAGTGTTACCGCCATCAATATTTGTTTAGGAGAGTTATTTTATTGTCGTTGGTGATGGTGTTACCAAAGTTGTTTTTGAAAATTGCATTTGTTAATGTAAGTGTTACCGCCATCAATATTTGTTTAGGTGAGTTATTTTACTGTCGTTGGTGATGGTGTTACCAATGGTGTTTTTCAAAATTGTATTTGTTAATGTAAGTGTTACCGCCATCAATATTTGTTTAGGTGAGTTATTTTACTGTCGTTGGTGATGGTGTTACCAAAGGTGTTTTTCAAAATTGCATTTGTTAATGTAAGTAATACCGCCATCAATATTTGTTTAAGTGAGTTATTTTATTGTCGTTGGTGATGGTGTTACCAATGGTGTTTTTCAAATATTGCATTTGTTTAGGTGAATATTTTACTGTCGTTGGTGATGGTGTTACCAAAGGTGTTTTTCAAAATTGCATTTGTTAATGTAAGTGTTACCGCCATCAATATTTGTTTAGGTGAGTTATTTTATTGTCGTTGGTGATGGTGTTACCAATGGTGTTTTTCAAAATTGCATTTGTTAATGTAAGTGTTACCGCCATCAATATTTGTTTAGGTGAGTTATTTTATTGTCGTTGGTGATGGTGTTACCAATGGTGTTTTTCAAAATTGCATTTGTTAATGTAAGTGTTACCGCCATCAATATTTGTTTAGGTGAGTTATTTTATTGTCGTTGGTGATGGCGTTACCAAAGGTGTTTTTTACAAGTGCATTTGTTAATGTAAGTGTTACCGCCATCAATATTTGTTTAGGTGAGATATGTTATTGTCGTTGGTGATGGTGTTACCAAAGGTGTTTTTCAAAATTGCATTTGTTAATGTAAGTGTTACCGCCATCAATATTTGTTTAGGTGAGTTATTTTACTGTCGTTGGTGATGGCGTTACCAATGGTGTTTTTCAAAAGTGCATTTGTTAATGTAAGTGTTACCGCCATCAATATTTGTTTAGGTGAGATATGTTATTGTCGTTGGTGATGGTGTTACCAAAGGTGTTTTTCAAAATTGCATTTGTTAATGTAAGTGTTACCGCCATCAATATTTGTTTAGGTGAGTTATTTTATTGTCGTTGGTGATGGCGTTACCAAAGGTGTTTTTTACAAGTGCATTTGTTAATGTAAGTGTTACCGCCATCAATATTTGTTTAGGTGAGTTATTTTATTGTCGTTGGTGATGGCGTTACCAAAGGTGTTTTTTACAAGTGCATTTGTTAATGTAAGTGTTACCGCCATCAATATTTGTTTAGGTGAGTTATTTTATTGTCGTTGGTGATGGCGTTACCAATGGTGTTTTTCAAAAGTGCATTTGTTAATGTAAGTGTTACCGCCATCAATATTTGTTTAGGTGAGATATGTTATTGTCGTTGGTGATGGTGTTACCAAAGGTGTTTTTCAAAATTGCATTTGTTAATGTAAGTGTTACCGCCATCAATATTTGTTTAGGTGAGTTATTTTATTGTCGTTGGTGATGGCGTTACCAAAGGTGTTTTTTACAAGTGCATTTGTTAATGTAAGTGTTACCGCCATCAATATTTGTTTAGGTGAGTTATTTTATTGTCGTTGGTGATGGCGTTACCAAAGGTGTTTTTTACAAGTGCATTTGTTAATGTAAGTGTTACCGCCATCAATATTTGTTTAGGTGAGTTATTTTATTGTCGTTGGTGATGGCGTTACCAAAGGTGTTTTTTACAAGTGCATTTGTTAATGTAAGTGTTACCGCCATCAATATTTGTTTAGGTGAGTTATTTTATTGTCGTTGGTGATGGCGTTACCAAAGGTGTTTTTTACAAGTGCATTTGTTAATGTAAGTGTTACCGCCATCAATATTTGTTTAGGAGAGTTATTTTATTGTCGTTGGTGATGGTGTTACCAAAGTTGTTTTTGAAAATTGCATTTGTTAATGTAAGTGTTACCGCCATCAATATTTGTTTAGGTGAGTTATTTTACTGTCGTTGGTGATGGTGTTACCAATGGTGTTTTTCAAAATTGTATTTGTTAATGTAAGTGTTACCGCCATCAATATTTGTTTAGGTGAGTTATTTTATTGTCGTTGGTGATGGCGTTACCAAAGGTGTTTTTTACAAGTGCATTTGTTAATGTAAGTGTTACCGCCATCAATATTTGTTTAGGTGAGTTATTTTATTGTCGTTGGTGATGGCGTTACCAAAGGTGTTTTTCAAAAGTGCATTTGTTAATGTAAATGTTACCGCCATCAATATTTGTTTAGGTGAGTTATTTTATTGTCGTTGGTGATGGTGTTACCAAAGGTGTTTTTCAAAAGTGCATTTGTTAATGTAAGTGTTACCGCCATCAATATTTGTTTAGGTGAGTTATTTTATTGTCGTTGGTAATGGCGTTTCCAATGGTGTTTTTCAAAAGTGCATTTGTTAATGTAAATGTTACCGCCATCAATATTTGTTTAGGTGAGTTATTTTACTGTCGTTGGTGATGGTGTTACCAAAGGTGTTTTTCAAAATTGCATTTGTTAATGTAAGTGTTACCGCAATCAATATTTGTTTAGGTGAGTTATTTTATTGTCGTTTGTGATGGTGTTACCAATGGTGTTTTTCAAATATTGCATTTGTTTAGGTGAGTTATTTTACTGTCGTTGGTGATGGTGTTACCAAAGGTGTTTTTCAAAATTGCATTTGTTAATGTAAGTGTTACCGCAATCAATATTTGTTTAGGTGAGTTATTTTATTGTCGTTTGTGATGGTGTTACCAATGGTGTTTTTCAAATATTGCATTTGTTTAGGTGAGTTATTTTACTGTCGTTGGTGATGGTGTTACCAAAGGTGTTTTTCAAAATTGCATTTGTTAATGTAAGTGTTACCGCAATCAATATTTGTTTAGGTGAGTTATTTTATTGTCGTTGGTGATGGTGTTACCAATGGTGTTTTTCAAATATTGCATTTGTTTAGGTGAGTTATTTTACTGTCGTTGGTGATGGTGTTACCAAAGGTGTTTTTCAAAATTGCATTTGTTAATGTAAGTGTTACCGCCATCAATATTTGTTTAAGTGAGTTATTTTATTGTCGTTGGTGATGGTGTTACCAATGGTGTTTTTCAAATATTGCATTTGTTTAGGTGAGTTATTTTACTGTCGTTGGTGATGGTGTTACCAAAGGTGTTTTTCAAAATTGCATTTGTTAATGTAAGTGTTACCGCAATCAATATTTGTTTAGGTGAGTTATTTTATTGTCGTTTGTGATGGTGTTACCAATGGTGTTTTTCAAAATTGCATTTGTTAATGTAAGTGTTACCGCCATCAATATTTGTATAGGTGAGTTATTTTATTGTCGTTGGTGATGGTGTTACCAATGGTGTTTTTCAAAATTGCATTTGTGAATGTTAGTGTTACCGCCATCAATATTTGTTTAGGTGAGTTATTTTATTGTCGTTGGTGATGGCGTTACCAAAGGTGTTTTTCAAAATTGCATTTGTTAATGTAAGTGTTACCACCATCAATATTTGTTTAGGTGAGTTATTTTATTGTCGTTGGTGATGGTGTTGCCAAAGGTGTTTTTAAAAATTGCATTTGTTAATGTAAGTGTTACCTCCATCAATATTTGTTTAGGTGAGTTATTTTATTGTCGTTGGTGATGGCGTTACCAATGGTGTTTTTCAAAAGTGCATTTGTTAATGTAAGTGTTACCGCCATCAATATTTGTTTAGGTGAGTTATTTTACTGTCGTTGGTGATGGTGTTACCAAAGGTGTTTTTCAAAATTGCATTTGTTAATGTAAGTAATACCGCCATCAATATTTGTTTAAGTGAGTTATTTTATTGTCGTTGGTGATGGTGTTACCAATGGTGTTTTTCAAATATTGCATTTGTTTAGGTGAATATTTTACTGTCGTTGGTGATGGTGTTACCAAAGGTGTTTTTCAAAATTGCATTTGTTAATGTAAGTGTTACCGCCATCAATATTTGTTTAGGTGAGTTATTTTATTGTCGTTGGTGATGGTGTTACCAATGGTGTTTTTCAAAATTGCATTTGTTAATGTAAGTGTTACCGCCATCAATATTTGTTTAGGTGAGTTATTTTATTGTCGTTGGTGATGGTGTTACCAATGGTGTTTTTCAAAATTGCATTTGTTAATGTAAGTGTTACCGCCATCAATATTTGTTTAGGTGAGTTATTTTATTGTCGATGGTGATGGCGTTACCAATGGTGTTTTTCAAAAGTGCATTTGTTAATGTAAGTGTTACCGCCATCAATATTTGTTTAGGTGAGTTATTTTACTGTCGTTGGTGATGGCGTTACCAAAGGTGTTTTTCAAAATTGCATTTGTTAATGTAAGTGTTACCACCATCAATATTTGTTTAGGTGAGTTATTTTATTGTCGTTGGTGATGGTGTTGCCAAAGGTGTTTTTAAAAATTGCATTTGTTAATGTAAGTGTTACCTCCATCAATATTTGTTTAGGTGAGTTATTTTATTGTCGTTGGTGATAGTGTTACCAATGGTGTTTTTCAAAATTGCATTAGTTAATGTAAGTGTTACCGCCATCAATATTTGTTTAGGTGAGTTATTTTATTGTCGTTGGTGATGGTGTTACCAATGGTGTTTTTCAAAATTGCATTTGTTAATGTAAGTGTTACCGCCATCAATATTTGTTTAGGTGAGTTATTTTATTGTCGTTGGTGATGGTGTTACCAATGGTGTTTTTCAAAATTGCATTTGTTAATGTAAGTGTTACCGCCATCAATATTTGTTTAGGTGAGTTATTTTATTGTCGATGGTGATGGCGTTACCAATGGTGTTTTTCAAAAGTGCATTTGTTAATGTAAGTGTTACCGCCATCAATATTTGTTTAGGTGAGTTATTTTACTGTCGTTGGTGATGGCGTTACCAAAGGTGTTTTTCAAAATTGCATTTGTTAATGTAAGTGTTACCACCATCAATATTTGTTTAGGTGAGTTATTTTATTGTCGTTGGTGATGGTGTTGCCAAAGGTGTTTTTAAAAATTGCATTTGTTAATGTAAGTGTTACCTCCATCAATATTTGTTTAGGTGAGTTATTTTATTGTCGTTGGTGATAGTGTTACCAATGGTGTTTTTCAAAATTGCATTAGTTAATGTAAGTGTTACCGCCATCAATATTTGTTTAGGTGAGTTATTTTATTGTCGTTTGTGATGGTGTTACCAATGGTGTTTTTCAAAATTGCATTAGTTAATGTAAGTGTTACCGCCATCAATATTTGTTTAGGTGAGTTATTTTATTGTCGTTGGTGATAGTGTTACCAATGGTGTTTTTCAAAAGTGCATTTGTTAATGTAAGTGTTACCGCCATCAATATTTGTTTAGGTGAGTTATTTTATTGTCGTTGGTGATAGTGTTACCAATGGTGTTTTTCAAAATTGCATTAGTTAATGCAAGTGTTACCGCCATCAATATTTGTTTAGGTGAGTTATTTTATTGTCGTTGGTGATGGTGTTACCAATGGTATTTTTCAAAAGTGCATTTGTTAATGTAAGTGTTACCGCCATCAATATTTGTTTAGGTGAGTTAGTTTATTGTCGTTGGTGATGGTGTTACCAAAGGTGTTTTTCAAAATTGCATTTGTTAATGTAAGTGTTACCGCCATCAATATTTGTTTAGGTGAGTTATTTTATTGTCGTTTGTGATGGCGTTACCAAAGGTGTTTTTTAAAAGTGCATTTGTTAATGTAAGTGTTACCGCCATCAATATTTGTTTAGGTGAGTTGTTTTATTGTCGTTGGTGATGGTGTTACCAAAGGTGTTTTTCAAAATTGCATTTGTTAATGTAAGTGTTACCGCCATCAATATTTGTTTAGGTGAGTTATTTTATTGTCGTTGGTGATGGTGTTACCAAAGGTGTTTTTCAAAAGTGCATTTGTTAATGTAAGTGTTACCGCCATCAATATTTGTTTAGGTGAGTTATTTTATTGTCGTTGGTGGTGGTGTTACCAATGGTATTTTTCAAAAGTGCATTTGTTAATGTAAGTGTTACCGCCATCAATATTTGTTTAGGTGAGTTAGTTTATTGTCGTTGGTGATGGTGTTACCAAAGGTGTTTTTCAAAATTGCATTTGTTAATGTAAGTGTTACCGCCATCAATATTTGTTTAGGTGAGTTATTTTATTGTCGTTGGTGATGGCGTTACCAAAGGTGTTTTTTAAAAGTGCATTTGTTAATGTAAGTGTTACCGCCATCAATATTTGTTTAGGTGAGTTGTTTTATTGTCGTTGGTGATGGTGTTACCAAAGGTGTTTTTCAAAATTGCATTTGTTAATGTAAGTGTTACCGCCATCAATATTTGTTTAGGTGAGTTATTTTATTGTCGTTGGTGATGGTGTTACCAAAGGTGTTTTTCAAAAGTGCATTTGTTAATGTAAGTGTTACCGCCATCAATATTTGTTTAGGTGAGTTATTTTATTGTCGTTGGTGATGGTGTTACCAATGGTGTTTTTCAAAAGTGCATTTGTTAATGTAAGTGTTACCGCCATCAATATTTGTTTAGGTGAGTTATTTTATTGTCGTTGGTGATGGCGTTACCAAAGGTGTTTTTTAAAAGTGCATTTGTTAATGTAAGTGTTACCGCCATCAATATTTGTTTAGGTGAGTTATTTTATTGTCGTTGGTGATGGTGTTACCAATGTTGTTTTTCAAAAGTGCATTTGTTAATGTAAGTGTTACCGCCATCAATATTTGTTTAGGTGAGTTATTTTATTGTCGTTGGTGATGGTGTTGCCAAAGGTGTTTTTAAAAATTGCATTTGTTAATGTAAGTGTTACCTCCATCAATATTTGTTTAGGTGAGTTATTTTATTGTCGTTGGTGATAGTGTTACCAATGGTGTTTTTCAAAATTGCATTAGTTAATGTAAGTGTTACCGCCATCAATATTTGTTTAGGTGAGTTATTTTATTGTCGTTGGTGATGGTGTTACCAATGGTGTTTTTCAAAATTGCATTTGTTAATGTAAGTGTTACCGCCATCAATATTTGTTTAGGTGAGTTATTTTATTGTCGTTGGTGATGGTGTTACCAAAGGTGTTTTTCAAAATTGCATTTGTTAATGTAAGTGTTACCGCCATCAATATTTGTTTAGGTGAGTTATTTTAATGTCGTTGGTGATGGTGTTACCAAAGGTGTTTTTCAAAATTGCATTTGTTAATGTAAGTGTTACCGCCATCAATATTTGTTTAGGTGAGTTATTTTATTGTCGTTGGTGATGGTGTTACCAATGGTGTTTTTCAAAAGTGCATTTGTTAATGTAAGTGTTACCGCCATCAATATTTGTTTAGGTGAGTTATTTTATTGTCGTTGGTGTTGGTGTTACCAAAGGTGTTTTTCAAAATTGCATTTGTTAATGTAAGTGTTACCGCCATCAATATTTGTTTAGGTGAGTTATTTTATTGTCGTTGGTGATGGTGTTACCAAAGGTGTTTTTCAAAATTGCATTTGTTAATGTAAGTGTTACCGCCATCAATATTTGTTTAGGTGAGTTATTTTATTGTCGTTGGTGAAGGCGTTACCAATGGTGTTTTTCAAAAGTGCATTTGTTAATGTAAGTGTTACCGCCATCAATATTTGTTTAGGTGAGTTATTTTATTGTCGTTGGTGATGGTGTTACCAAAGGTGTTTTTCAAAAGTGCATTTGTTAATGTAAGTGTTACCGCCATCAATATTTGTTTAGGTGAGTTATTTTATTGTCGTTGGTGATGGCGTTACCAATGGTGTTTTTCAAAAGTGCATTTGTTAATGTAAGTGTTACCGCCATCAATATTTGTTTAGGTGAGTTATTTTATTGTCGTTGGTGATGGTGTTACCAAAGGTGTTTTTCAAAATTGCATTTGATAATGTAAGTGTTACCGCCATCAATATTTGTTTAGGTGAGTTATTTTACTGTCGTTCGTGATGGTGTTACCAAAGGTGTTTTTCAAAGTTGCATTTGTTAATGTAAGTGTTACCGCCATAAATATTTGTTTAGGTGAGTTATTTTATTGTCGTTGGTGATGGCGTTACCAAAAGTGTTTTTCAAAATTGCATTTGTTAATGTAAGTGTTACCGCCATCGATATTTGTTTAAGTGAATTATTTTATTGTCGTCGGTGATGGTGTTACCAATGGTGTTTTTCAAAAATTGCATTTGTTTAGGTGAGTTATTTTACTGTCGTTGGTGATGGTGTTACCAAAGGTGTTTTTCAAAATTGCATTTGTTATTGTAAGTGTTACCGCCATCATTATTTGTTTAGGTGAGTTATTTTATTGTCGTTGGTGTAGGTGTTACCAATGGTGTTATTCAAAAATTGCATTTGTTTTTGGAGAGTTATTTTATTGTCGTTGATGATGGTGTTACCAAAGGTGTTTTTCAAAATTGCATTGGTTAATGTAAGTGTTACCGCCATCAATATTTGTTTAGGAGAGTTATTTTATTGTCGTTGGTGATGGTGTTACCAAAGTTGTTTTTGAAAATTGCATTTGTTAATGTAAGTGTTACCGCCATCAATATTTGTTTAGGTGAGTTATTTTATTGTCGTTGGTGATGGTGTTACCAAAGGTGTTTTTGAAAATTGCATTTGTTAATGTAAGTGTTACCGCCATCAATATTTGTTTAGGAGAGTTATTTTATTGTCGTTGGTGATGGTGTTACCAAAGTTGTTTTTGAAAATTGCATTTGTTAATGTAAGTGTTACCGCCATCAATATTTGTTTAGGTGAGTTATTTTATTGTCGTTGGTGATGGTGTTACCAAAGTTGTTTTTGAAAATTGCATTTGTTAATGTAAGTGTTACCGCCATCAATAGTTGTTTAGGTGAGTTATTTTATTGTCGTTGGTGATGGTGTTACCAAAGGTGTTTTTGAAAATTGCATTTGTTAATGTAAGTGTTACCGCCATCAATATTTGTTTAGGTGAGTTATTTTATTGTCGTTGATGATGGTGTTACCAAAGGTGTTTTTGAAAATTGCATTTGTTAATGTAAGTGTTACCGCCATCAATATTTGTTTAGGAGAGTTATTTTATTGTCGTTGGTGATGGTGTTACCAAAGTTGTTTTTGAAAATTGCATTTGTTAATGTAAGTGTTACCGCCATCAATATTTGTTTAGGTGAGTTATTTTATTGTCGTTGATGATGGTGTTACCAAAGGTGTTTTTGAAAATTGCATTTGTTAATGTAAGTGTTACCGCCATCAATATTTGTTTAGGAGAGTTATTTTATTGTCGTTGGTGATGGTGTTACCAATGGTGTTTTTGAAAATTGCATTTGTTAATGTAAGTGTTACCGCCATCAATATTTGTTTAGGTGAGTTATTTTATTGTCGTTGGTGATGGTGTTACCAAAGGTGTTTTTCAAAATTGCATTAGTTTTGGCCAGTGTAACCGCTATTAATATTTGTTTAGGCGAGTTATTTTATTGTCGATGGTGATGGTGTTACCAAAGGTGTATTTCAAAATTGCATTTGTTTAGGTTAGTATTATCGCCATCAATATTTATTTAAGTGAGTTATTTTATTGTCGTTGGTGATGGTGTTACCTAAGGTGTTTTTCAAAATTGCATTTGCTTAGGTGAGTTATCTTATTGTCGTTGGTGATGGTGTTACCAAAGGTGTTTTTCAAAATTGCATTTGTTTAGGTAAGTATTATCGCCATCAATATTTATTTAAGTGAGTTATTTTATTGTCGTTGGTGATGGTGTTACCTAAGGTGTTTTTCAAAATTGCATTTGTTTAGGTAAGTGTTACCGCCATCAATATTTGTTTAGGCGAGTTATTTTATTGTCGTTGGTGATGGTGTTACCTAAGCTGTTTTTCAAAATTGCATTTGCTTAGGTGAGTTATCTTATTGTCGTTGGTGATGGTGTTACCAAAGGTGTTTTTCAAAATTGCATTTGTTTAGGTAAGTATTATCGCCATCAATATTTATTTAAGTGAGTTATTTTCTTGTCGTTGGTGATGGTGTTACCTAAGGTGTTTTTCAAAATTGCATTTGTTTAGGTAAGTGTTACCGCCATCAATATTTGTTTAGGTGAGTTATTTTATTGTCGTTGGTGATGGTGTTATCAAAGGTGTTTTTCAAAATTGCATTTGTTTAAGTAAGTGTTACCGCCATCAACATTTGTTCAGGTGAGTTATTTTATTGTCGTTGGGGATATTGTTACCAAAGGTATTTTTCAAAAATTTCATTTGTTGAGTTGAGTTATTTTTTTGTCGTTGGTGATTCGTGTTACCAAATGTGTTTTTCAAAATTGCATTTGTTTAGGTAAGTGTTACCGCCATCAATATTTGTTTAGGTGAGTTATTTTATTGTCTTTGGTGATGGTGTTACCAAAGGTGTTTTTCAAAAATTGCATTTGTTAAGGTGAGTTTTTTTATTGTGGTTGGTGATTGTGTTACCAAAGGTGTTTTTCAAAAATTGCATTTGTTGAGGTGAGTTTTTTTATTGTCGTTGGTGATGGTGTTACCAAAGGTGTTTTTCAAAATTGCATTTGTTTAGATAAGTGTTACCGTTATCAATATTTGCTTATGTGAGTTATTTTATTGTCGTTGGTGATGGTGTTACCAAAGGTGTTTTTTAAAATTGCATTTGTTTAGGTAAGTTTTACCTCCATCAACTATGTTTTAGGTAAGTTATTTTATTGTCGTTGGTGATGGTGTTACCAAATGTGTTTTTCAAAAATTGCATTTGCTTACGTGAGTTCTTTTATTGTTGTTGGTGATGGTGTTACCAAATTTGCTTTTCAAAATTGCCTTAGTTTAGGCAAGTGTTACCGCTATCAGTATTTGTTAAGGTGAGTTTTTTTATTGTCGTTGGGGATGGTGTTACCAAAAGTGTTTTTCAAAAATTGCATTTGCTTAGATGAGTTATTTTATTGTCGTTGGTGATGGTGTAACCAAAGGTGTTTTTCAAAATTGCATTTGTTTAGGTAAGTGTTACCACCATCAATATTATTTTAGGTAAGTTATTTTATTGTCGTTGGTGATGGTGTTACCAAATGTGTTTTTCAAAATTTCATTTGTTTAGGCAAGTGTAACCGCTATCAATATTTTTTTAGGTGAGTTATTATATTGTCGTTGGTAATGGTATTACCAAAGGTATTTTTCAAAAATTGCATTTGCTTAGGTAAGTTATTTTATTGTAGTTGGTGATGGTGTTACCAAATGTGTTTTTCAAAAATTGCATTTGTTTACGTGAGTTTTTTTATTGTCGTTGTTGATGGTATTACTAAAGGTGTTTTTCAAAAATTGCATTTGCTTAGATGAGTTATTTTATTGTCGTTGGTGATGGTGTAACCAAAGGTGTTTTTCAAAATTGCATTTGTTTAGGTTAGTGTTACCGCCATCAATATTTGTGTAGGTAAGTTATTTTATTGTCGTAGGTGATGGTGTTACCAAATGTGTTTTTCAAAATTGCATTTGTTTAGGCAAGTGTAACCGCTATCAATATTTGTTTAGGTGAGTTATTTTATTGTCGTTGGTAATGGTGTTACTAAAGGTGTTTTTCAAAATTGCATTTGTTTAGGTTAGTGTTACCGCCATCAACATTTGTTTAGGAGAGTTATGTTACTGTCGTTGGTGATGGTGTTACCAAAGGTGTTTTTCAAAATTGCATTTGTTAATGTAAGTGTTACCGCCATCAATATTTGTTTAGGTGAGTTATTTTATTGTCGTTGGTGATGGTGTTACCAAAGCTGTTTTTCAAAATTGCATTAGTTTTGGCAAGTGTTACCGCTATTAATATTTGTTTAGGCGAGTTATTTTATTGTCGTTGGTGATGGTGTAACCAAAGGTGTTTTTCAAAATTGCATTTGTTTAGCTAAGTGTTACCGCCATCAATATTAGTTTTGGTGAGTTATTTTATGGTCGTTGGTGATGGTGTTACTAAAGGTGTTTTTCCAAATTGCATTTGTTTAAGTAAGTGTTACCGCCATCAACATTTGTTTAGGTGAGTTATTTTATTTTTATTGGTGATGGTGTTACCAAAGGTGTTTTTCAAAGTTGCATTTGTTTAGGTAAGTGTTACCGCCATCAATAATTGTTAAGGTGAGTTATTTTATTGTCGTTCGTGATGGTGTTACCAAAGGTGTTTTTCAAAATTGCATTTGTTTAGGTAAGTGTTACCGTCATCAATATTTGTTAAGGTGAGTTATTTTATTGTCGTTGGTGATGGTGTTACCAAAGGTGTTTTTCAAAATTGTATTTGTTTAGGTAAGTGTTACCGCCATCAGTATTTGTTAAGGTGAGTTATTTTATTGTCGTTGGTGATGGTGTTACCAAAGGTGTTTTTCAAAAATTGCATTTGTTGAGTTGAGTTATTTTATTGTCGTTGGTGATGGTGTTACCAAAGGTGTTTTTCAAAATTGCATTTGTTTAGCTAAGTGTTACCGCTATCAGTATTAGTTTTGGTGAGTTATTTTATGGTCGTTGGTGATGGTGTTACTAAAGGTGTTTTTCCAAATTGCATTTGTTTAAGTAAGTATTACCGCCATCAACATTTGTTTAGGTGAGTTATTTTATTTTTATTGGTGATGGTGTTACCAAAGGTGTTTTTCAAAGTTGCATTTGTTTAGGTAAGTGTTACCGCCATCAATATTTGTTTAGGTGAGTTATTTTATTGTCGTTCGTGATGGTGTTACCAAAGGTGTTTTTCAAAATTGCATTTGTTTAGGTAAGTGTTACCGTCATCAATATTTGTTAAGGTGAGTTATTTTATTGTCGTTGGTGATGGGTTTACCAAAGGTGTTTTTCAAAATTGCATTTGTTTAGCTAAGTGTTACCGCCATCAATATTAGTTTTGGTGAGTTATTTTATGGTCGTTGGTGATGGTGTTACTAAAGGTGGTTTTCCAAATTGCATTTGTTTAAGTAAGTGTTACCGCCATCAACATTTGTTTAGGTGAGTTATTTTATTTTTATTGGTGATGGTGTTACCAAAGGTGTTTTTCAAAGTTACATTTGTTTAGGTAAGTGTTACCGCCATCAATATTTGTTTAGGTGAGTTCTTTAATTGTCGTTGGTGATGGTGTTACCAAAGGTGTTTTTCAAAATTACATTTGTTGATGTAAGTGCTACCGCCATCAACATTTGTTTAGGTGAGTTAATTTATTGTCGTTGGTGATGGTGTTACCAAAGGTGTTTTTAAAAATTGCATTTGTTTAGGTAAGTTACCGCCATCAATATTTGTTGAGGTGAGTTATTTTACTGTCGTTGGTGATGGTGTTACCAAAGGTGTTTTTCAAAATTGCATTTGTTTAGGTGAGTGTTACCGCCACAACAAATATTTATGATTTCTTTCCGTTTAAAACTTAAACGGAAGGTATATTAAATTTTTTTTTTCATTTTTTTTTTTTTTTTTTCAAAATTAACATTAAGAAATTTATTACAAATATTAATTATATCTTCTCGATCTGTAGTTAGGTGAGTGTCACCGCCATCAACAACGAATATAATAACATTATTAAGCTAAACTTAAAAAAAAATATTACAAAAATTATATTTGTTTATTGTTTAAATAACATTAAAAATTTTATTACAAATATTAATGATTTCTTCTCGGTCTGTAGTTTATTTGCTTACGTACTTGAAATTTCGAATCTTTAAGCTGTTTTGCATCAATTTTGCAATTTTTGAGCTGTATCGAAATCAGTTCTATGTTTTTTTTTTCTGTAAGAACTGTTTTGGATTTTAGTCTTTGGATTTCAAGAGTTGTATTGGCGAGCTGGACGGCATATAATTGTGCTTCAAACTTAGAGGCTTCAAAGTTTTCACGTATTGTTTGAGTAAGTGCTCACATTTCGTGTAGGGTTTTGCATTGTCCTTGGTGGTTGAAGATATTGGAATTTTCGCTTGCGAGGAAGATTTTTCAGATGGAACAATTGTCGCTGATGTCGGTATCGGAATTTTGACTTGCATCGGCGATATTATAGATAGAGTCATAGCTGTTATTGTTGTTGTTGTTATTGTAGGATTTGATTTTGACAGCAATTCGATGGAAGACAAACTTAAAGGAGCGGTTTCAATTGCTATGTTGAAGAGCGGGCGGTGAAGCCTAAAAGGGACGTTGACACCTCGCACTGTACCGTTTCCTAGGTAGTTCATAAAATCCGTTCTGCCATCCGGCCAGTGGTGAGAGTGAAATTTCTGTTGCTGTTGACACTCACATTGAATTGTATTTATTAATAACAGGACAGTAGAGATGAACACTGCAAATTTGTTTGAAATATTAAACTTTAAGTTGATTAATAAGAAAGAAGAGTTGATTAAATTTTATAATTAGTTAACTATTATTATTTAAGGTATACCCCCACGATAAAGTGTTAGTGGTAGCGTTATTAACTAATCTTTTATCATCTTGTGGATTTAAAGCAACCTTCGTTTGTACAATGGAGTTGATATCGTGTTTGAAAGATCTTATTAACCTTTGATCAGTGCTAACATTCAAATTATTAAACGGACATTGATAATAATCATCAAATGAAATATTTTTCATAGATGAAATTTTGATACTTTTTGCTTTTTTTACTACTGTGTCACTTTCTTTCGATTTTACTACCCCATTAAAAATTTTCAAATCATACATTTTAGATTTTAACCCAATAAATTCCCACAATTTTCATCCTTCATAAGACCTTAATTTTCTTATTTTTTAGAGGAATATTATATACATTTTCAGGTGGATAGTCAGAAGTATCAAACCTTTCGAAATCTTCTTTAATATCAGAAAAAATATCAGTAACAAAAAAATGATATATTAATGAATCAGTATCTGTATATAATAATCTAGCTTTATCAACATATTTTCTTTTTATATACTTATAATGAAAATCATAAAGAAATATTTTTGAAAGATCCAAAATGCTTTATAAATTTGTTTGTTGAAAACGATATTTAATCTTTTCATTTCTATAATGACTATATCATCTGCAAATATGGTTTAACTATGAAATGCAGGATATGCAGTTAACTTTCGCGCACCCCATCTGTCTTCCCATTACGTTACTAATTTAACATCTTAATATTTTCGCACGTTTTCCATAGTTTTTCCGAAGGCAAGTTCATCAACTTGTAAAAAAAATTTTCAATGAACATGATCATATCAATGTCTGTTATTAGTTCTAGTTCGACGCCCGTAATTTTTAAACAACAATAATACGCGAGACCTGGCGCTGTGAAATAATGAAGGCTGTCAAGCTCATACGTTCTCAAACATACATCTCTAAAATTTTCGAACACGTCGGCGAGAAGAAGCACATCAGTCTTCAAATATAATTCTAAATATTCTTATAAATTTTTAATTTTAAAGATATTCTTAACGTTCACTCTATGCTCATATTCGTTCTGGGTTATCGTAGAGTCATTCATTTTATTAAAAAAGAATTCTATTAATGGTAATTTTTCATCCTGCAATTTTTCCCAACTATCTAAATAATCATAAAAAAAGACTTCTTTTCTCTGTAATATTTCAAATTCATTATCGTTTACACAATAAGATTTTGTAATTCTTTTCCCTTCTTTGTCCAAATAAGAACTTAATTTTTCTAAACTACTTGACATAAATCTAAATGAATCTAAAAATTTATATTTGTGTTCTCAATATATTTAGTAAATGAAATGTATTTTTCCTTATTTATCGCAAGTAAGCTTTCTGTGCCTGGTATTTCAATACTTACTGCCTTGATAATGAAATGACTATCATAACCTGAAAGATTGAGAAATAATACCGGTATCACATGATCATCTGTGTAATTAATATTGCAGTGTCTGTGCGCGCTACCTCTATATCTTCCGGTGAAATGACAATGATCTTTTACTTTTATTTCACTATCAAGAAATCGTTTTAAACATATGTGACAGTGTGTAGATATTGTGAATTTATGTTTCTGTACATCAGATAATTTTTATATAGGACGCGGGTTAGAGAAAACGTAATTTAAATTTGATGCTATCAGTTTAAGTTTTTAAACAAACCAACGAGGATCGCTATATTTTTCGAGTATACTTTCGATATCAGCGTATATGACGAAAGGAACTTTTTCTTTGTTTTTGTGATTAGAAAATTTTAACATTTTGTTTTCTTCTGACCGCAGAGTAATTTTTGTTTTGTTAAAGTTTTTACATTGAAACATATGTTTATTTAAACTTTCTTGATAACGAAATGTATTCAGACATCTGTCACGCAAAAGCTGTTTGTAACCGATTGGATTACACTGTTTATAAATTAACCTAGATAAATATTTGATGAGCGCGAAATGATAATTTGCATCTGATTAAATTTTTTTGATGTCCTTCGATTCATTTACATCATCATGAAGATCATTATCATCACAGGAAATCATCAACAAATTAATTTTATATAAATTTCCAGACTCACTTAGAAGTATTGGTGTGACAACTTTTCTTTTTTCTAATGTAAAAACATTTATACTTAAATTATTCATCTTTTCAAATTTGGAAATGTTTTTTAGTTTTATAAAAAATTCGATGTCATCATATCTTAATATTGTACTAAAATGTGGATATGATGATATGCGACGCGGATTCTTCTTAACCGGATCACAAAGTTGAAGAAACCCTACAATACTCCACAAAAAACAAAACGAATCAGAATTTTGAATGTTAAGCACACCTTATGTTTTTTTAATGAAGTTAGGCATTTCAATGAAAGTTTATTTACACCTACGTTTATTGGTACATAATTATTTATATTTACTTTTAATTCCAAAATCTCAAAAATGGCCCAACCGGAGTCTCTTTCTTGAAACTCTGAAAGTTTTGTTAAAAGTTTATCTTTTACATGTTCCATATAATGTTTTTTAATATTGGTACCGTGATCTATAACATAATTTTTTGTTGTGAAATGTCTTATGTCTGTTTCACCAGTTTGTGGTTTTATGAAATTTGCTAAAAACATAACGTTAACTTTTAACAACGACTTTTGTAATTCTTTCTTCACGTGAATTGAAAAACTTCTAAATGCTCTATTAAAAAATTTGATTGGGTCTTTAATTTTTAAATTTATGATGATACCGGTTTGAATTCTACTGTTAAAACACGATTCTACATCCTACCATGACAAATCCTGTTTTGAAACTCTTTGTCGTCTGATATCATTGTTGCTGCAATTTATATGTTTACGAATTTTGAATTGCTCTTTATAGTATTTAAACAAAGCCAGATGAGATTCTAATTTTAAAAAGCTTGTGGATTTATCTTTACCGATTTTTAATTTTTTCTTAATAATTAATATACTCGTATTCAAATTTCCCACCATTTAGTATAATTTTCAACCCATTTAGTATAATCTTCTTTCGTTTAAATTAACTTACCAGCTATTTCTAATTTCTTCGACATGTCTTGCGTGAGGTTTGAAATGTCCATGGTTGAGTTTTAACCATAACAGGAGAGTAATACTGTACAAATGATGGAAACTGCGATTATAAATACTTTTCTAAATGCTTCTGTCATAATAATTTACTAACCTTTGACAATGTGATAACTGAATAATGCTGATGTTGCGTCTATTTCTGCATATAATTACTTATAAGATTGATAAGAATTATGTTTGTTATCATAATTAAATTCATACAAATATATATTGATACGATATATATATATATATATATATATATATATATATATATATATATATATATATATATATATATATATATATATATATACTCGAAAGAAAGTTCTTGACGAAATTAATATGGGTATTATATATATATATACTCGAAAGAAAGTTCTTGACGAAATTAATATGGGTATTAAATAAAATTCTTATTTCATAATCGTCATATATTTATTAAAAAAATTATCGAAACGTTTCGATTGGTAATCCAATCATCCTCAGTCCAATATTATTGTCAAATATATAAAATCATGTATTTTCACATTAAAATGTTTGGAACGGACAGGAACGGTTAATCATAGTCTAGCCGAACGGTCTGTCCTATACGTGTATGTATTCTATGTTAACTATGTTTTCAGCAATGATAAAGTTAAAAGCTTATTTTATTATTTTTTAAAATACTTGCTCCAATTATATAAATAAAATACGTTTTCTTAAGCGCAATTTTAATAATTGCTGAAAATATGTGTTCTACAGTGGTGATATTTTAATACGTATTTCAATGTGTTAAATTATACACATCCTTCGTCTCCGAAATCATGTATTTCGTTATCGATAAACCGAGCCAACCATCTTTTCTTGTTCTGACCCTTTACGAAGACAGGAGCATCGGCATCGATATTCCCTCGGATAAATGAAGACAGCTCCTCCGAAAGAAGAACGTTTTCGGAGTCGTTGTGATCGATCCAAGACATGCCGTGTACTTTATCACATAGAAAATTTAAGTATCTGACGGTCACGTTGTTAAAATTTTTCATCATGGTTAGCGGGGTCCTAACGAATCTGTGATGAAGGCGGTCATCTGTAGTGTTAAGGATAGTGATTTCTTTACAGATGAAATCATCGCAATGACTGAAGTTGAACCCTTGCACGTCAATCACATACATTTTCACAGTTTTTTTAATTGCGAACAAGTTGACTCTTCGAATTTATGAAATGCACTGACTGTTAGATTACATTTACAGTACTTCTAAGAGGGTTATATGTCACAAAACGGTCGTGTAAGATAAGACAGAACGAGTTTGTATTGGTTGCCACATTTTTGCTAAATTCAAATTCCAACCTGATGTCTACACTTCCGGTTTTGGTGACTGCAGTCGATAACAGTCAGCGGCGCCTTCTCTATAAACCGTTTGAGGTTGAGACATGGTTCACTCGATTCTTTCTGGTAGTAAGATTTTTGGATATGAACGTACATATCGTACAGACCCGTCCACTGTCTTTTATCGAAATTTAAATTTAAATTATCATAGGGATAGATGCTGGAATTCAAATAAAGTTTAATGTTGGTTAAATTACAATAATCGAATGCGCTCATGTTCGCAGAGGCTTTATTTTTTCTATCTGTTTGAAACGCGACTATGACCCAACGCGGTTTCTCTAGCTGGTTAGAAGTTTTGATGTTCCAAGCAGTGTTGCCAGATGTACGATTTAAATTGTATTTGTACGATTATTTTTGCATGTGTACGATGTACGACTTCTTGGTATCAGATGTACGATTTTTTTGATGTTTTTATTGATGAAACATATTTATTTACATACATGTTTAGTAAGTTAAATATTAATATTATATAATGCGATATATTTAATATTTTAGCCCTCGGATTTCAAATCGACGCGCTCTTAAATAGAATGGTTTATCTCGCTTAGATCGGGTATGCTCGGGCATATTCGAATATTCAAAAATATTAAGCTCACTCGTCATTAGTTATACCCTTTTCACAATAGAACTTTAAGACGAGTGATCTTAAAGTTCACCGATGTTTAACATCGGTTTGCTTTCACACTTGATGTTTAAATCTCCGGTCCTGTCATCAGCTGCAGTAATTTTGTCCTTAAGTTACCGTCAGGATATTACCAGTTTTGAACTGTCTGCGCAGACGCACATTTTGAATTATTATAAACAAATATGGATTTTTCATTTCATTCTACAATAAAGACACTACAATAAAGAATATATTACACCTGTATTAACATGTAAGTCGATACATATTATCTCAATTATTGTAACTCTGTATTTTATTAAACACATTATTAAAATTTATATATTATTTTATTATAACAATAAGTATAAACTTCTTATAACGTCGATATAATACAGTATTCTTGTTTATGATAATACAAAATGTTGACAGCACAAATACACAGAGTATTTTTTTATAAAAGAAATTTGTTGGCAATGCGGACGATGTTTAAGACGCAGATCTCTGTCTTCAACATCGCTTGTATTTAAACGAAGCCATACGTTTTCACATTAGCGTTTAAAGACACATTCACCTTAACATCCGATCTTAAAGTTCTAGTGTGAAAAGGGTATAAGAGTACTGTACTCAGTGGTGCACCCAGGGGGGGGGGGGGCTCCAAGAAGGATGGAAATACCAAATATTTTAATTAGCATTATGGATCTTAGGTAAATATATAGATATGGTTTTAAAAGTAGAGATGAGGACCTTTTTTTTCTCATCACTTGTATTTTACTAGTGAGAACCTTTTTTTTTTTGTTCATCACTTGAATTTTACAAGTGAGGACCTTTTTCTTTGCTCATCACTTGTATTTTACAAGTGAGGACCTTTTTGTTTTTTTGTCATCGAAGCGAGGAGCTTTTTTTTATATCTTCACTTTTTTGTCTACCGCCCCCCCCCCATGAAATATTCCTGGGTGCGCCATAAACTGAAATCGGCCTTGTCTGTATTAAAATATTATTGTATTAATGTATTAATATAGAGATATGTATTTCCCTGAGAGTACTCTAATTTTACTAAAATACCTTGTGATTTTTAGTTTTCAACTACTTGAATATTTATGCATGTGATAGGTATTAATGTGATTTTTACAAAATGAAACAAGAGACTGATATATATATATATATATATATATATATGTATGTATGTATGTATGTATGTATATGTTAATGTTATATAATTATTATCTAAGTATTTTGTTTAACAAGGACTTTGCTGTATTATACATTTTTATCCTTTTCTGCTACTATGATTGTGCAATAAAAAAATATATACTTAATAATTTTTTAATTAATTACACAGCAAATTTTTTGTACGATTATTTTTTAAAAAATAAGATTGTTTGTACGATTTTTTTCTTGAAAATACGATTATTTTGAAGTGTTGGTACGATTTTTTCTTTTTCACCATCTGGCAACACTGGTTCCAAGTGTGTTGCGTAGTTTGCTGCAAAGATGGATACTCATGTATTTCCCAACCTCTGTGGGGCATATCCAAGTCTGCACCTTTATCGATGAAGTTCATCAGCTGGACTTTCGTCTTGTCGGACACTTGAACGTGAGGCATTTTCCATGATATCTTTTGTAATTCGATTTTTGGTTTTTCAGTCACCTTTGTAGTCAGCACGGAATTTAAATCTGATGAACTTCTGAGTAAAAACAAGATCTTGTCGAGTGTTGACAATTATCTTTTTGAAATCTTCAAAGTATTCCATGACCATGCATAGCGGAATGCAGACGTTGAAATTGCCATGGTATATCTACCACGTTAGGTTTTTCGAGATGGTTCCAACCGGCGATTTCATAATAAACAGCGTTTTCAGGACTGAAAGATAGATAGCCCTTGATTGTACAAATAACACCTGGATTTCTCACACGATCTATGACGATTCCTCCCATTTCATAGCGGATCTCTTCGAACAGATGCAACAAACCGTTATTGCTAAATTCCAGACTGGTGCTAGCGCCACCCTTATCATCAAGCAATTTTCCTGTTATGTTAATGAAGCTGTTACACGGTAAAGTGTAACTATCTTGTGTCTGGATAGAAATGCGAATCTCATCCGAATTATTTAAACTCGTATTATTGCATGGAGGGTGATTGTGTTCAGATATATTAGTAATGTGGTTATCTTCAACGATGTGTTCACCGATATTCAATATGTGAAAACTCATTGTTTCTACCGTTGTCCTTTGCGTTCAATGAACGTTACACAATTACACTTTAAGTATATCCGAAATTTTCTTATGCCCGATTGAACGTTCAATTTTAATCTGAACCAGATATCTTCGATTATTCTCATTCAGTCGATCACCTCGAGATTGAGAGAATGTAAAAATTCTTTGATTTTAATAATAATAATAATAATAATAATATTTATTGACAGTGTTACAATTGTATTGTTTACAGTCAGTCATACATACATATATGATTAAATATTAAAGAAATTAGTTACAGTTAACATTTATGCATAACACTATATTAAAAGTATCACAAGTAAAACAATAATTTATGTGGTGTACCTATCAAAATTAATTTCCGTAAATTCAGCAAAAGTATAAATCGGGTTTTCGGATAATATTTTTTTTATTTTTAAGGTGAATTTGGAGTAGTTTAAAGATTTAAGATTTGCTGGGATAGAGTTCATAAATTTTATGCAATAATAGTTGGTGCTGTGTCTAGACGCATTAAGTCTTAAATAATTTGGATATATATTCCTTTTGTTTCGTGTGTTGTAACTATGGACAGCATCATGTGTTCTTAAGACATCCAATTTTTTATATGCGTAGATTAGACAGTGGTATATATAAAGAGAAGGGAATGTCAAAAATTTTAAATTTACAAAGAGGTTTCGACAGTCTTGTCTGTATGAACAACCTGCAATTATTCGTATTGCACGTCTTTGTAATGCAAATATTCTTTCCGCGGATGGAGAGTGGCCCCAGACAAGTAACGCGTAAGTCATGTGAGATTGAAATAAAGAGTAATATGCTGTTAAAATGATACTACTAGAAACTGAATTAACTAGATTTCTTAATAAATAAATTGTCCTACAGAGTTTACTACTGATGTTGCTAACGTGTTGATCCCATTTGAGACTTGGGTCAAGATGTACACCTAAGAACTTAACAAACTGGGGATTTTCATAGTTATTTGGTCTTGTAGATATTAAAAACGTCTGAGTTTTGTCCGTGTTTAATTGTAATTTATTTGAAGTAAACCATAGTTTAGCATCATCTAGAAGAGACTCGCTTTCGGAAATTACATTAATCAATGACTGAGAGCGTGTAATGATGGTCGTATCGTCAGCAAAGAGAATTGTTTTACTGCGAATGGCACTGGAGAAGTCATTGATGTAAATCAAGAATAGAAGTGGTCCCAAAATAGATCCCTGAGGTACACCAAAGTTTGTTGAAGAAATTTCAGAAGAAGTATTACCAATTTTTACAAATTGTTTTCTATTTTCAAGATAGGATTCTAAAAACAAGCAACTTTCTGTGTTAAACTTGTAAAATTTCATTTTTTCTATTAACTCAGCGTGAGATACACAGTCAAATGCTTTGCATAGATCAAGGAAAGTAGCAAGGCAAAATTCTTTGTTTTCTAGACCCTCACACACACAGTCAATGAAATCTAAAATTGCATCAGTCGTAGATTTATTGCAACGAAAACCAAATTGAGAAGCACTAAAAAGATTGTTGTTTTCAAAGTAGGCTACAATTTGTTGAAAAATTATTTTTTCAAATACTTTAGAAAAAATGGGCAAAAGAGATATTGGTCGGTAGTTACTTAAATTATTTGTTACTCCCTTTTTGTGAAGAGGTATAATAGTGGCTAACTTCAGTTGATGCGGGAAGATGCATGAAGAGATACAGGAATTAAAAACTTTAGTTAATGGAATAACTAGTGTGTCTTTCATAGATTTAATCAAGTCAACACACAAGCCATAAGCATCTCTTGATCTGCTGTTTTTTAAAGAATTTATTGCATCGCGTACATTATTAAAACTTATTGGCTGAAATGAGAAATTGCTATTAACTGGAAATGTTAAACTGTCATTTAGAAGGGACATGGAAGATATTGAAATGTTCGGAAGTTTATTTATTAATTCTTCTACGGATTCCTGAAAATGATTGTTGAATTCATCGGAGGTGAATAAATCTACGGGGGAAGTTTGCTTCTTTGTGCGTCTGTTAGTATTTAAAATTTGCCATGTAGCTTTTGTTAACGGTATCAGATCTTTCTTTCGAAAGATTTTCTTTCCTGCCTTTTTAGATTTTATACTACTGTTGAAGATCACTGAAGCTGAAGGCACTAATGAAAAATTGTATCTTAATACCATGATTAAATATCTTTTTTTAAATGCAAACACACTGTGACCAGTTGATTGTTGAAATTAATCAAATTTCCATATTGATCTGTTATTTGTACTATGACTTCGGTGATATATCGTGTATTGATTGGTAGATAAATAACATTGGGCGGGGCTTCTTCTATTTTATAACCTGGTTTAACTTTTAGGTTGAAAGAATACAATATATGAACGGGTTACAATTTACACATATCATATGAATTTTGGTGATGTTGACCGGATGCTCCGATGTATGTTTTTTATTCACTCTCAGTTTGCGCGGTTTGAAACCGAAAAGTTCACCGATGTCGATTTAATCTCGATTTAATCTCACATTTTAAGATATTCATGTTAACTTTGATAGAGATGAACGGTACAGCGATGTTTGGATTCTTCTCCGTCGGCCTGTACAGTTCAGCCAATTTGTGTTGCATATATTTTTCTATGTCTACAATTTCATATGTGCCCGTAGGAAGCGTTATCTCGTGGTCTCCGATGTGAAATTTGTTATTAGTCGAATCCACGTTCGGAATCATGTTATAACTTGTAAAATTGAGAAAACCGATGGTGTATGTTTCATCTTCTTTAATTTCGATGGGTCTGGGGAAGGTCAATCTTAACACAGAACCAAACTCACTCATATTAATTAATTGAGACATGGATATGATTGCAGGATCGAGATTCAAACACAAATAAATGAAAAGAACTAATACTTAATTATTTAATTATTTATTTATTTATTTATTACATTAAAATTTTAAACATAAATGGCCGCAAATAAAAGTATTATAATTTTGGTATGAACAATAATTATATTTAATTTCGGGGGAGCCATTAGATTTGAAATAATAATGCTTCTAGAGGCGGCTGCAAGTTACCAAAACTATCGAAATATACCACTCTGTTCCTCGATTTGATGTATGCCGTCCAATGGGTCCCGGGTCCTTTCTGATCATCTAAATTTATGATTCCTCGTTCGTTACTGCGTATCTTTTTAGGAAGTTTATTTCTCATGAATACTCCTCTAAAATCTGATATATTTAGAAGTTTTACATATTTCATAAGGTCGAAAATTGTAAGCGGTCTTTCTGGTAAGGTTTTCAGTATGGCCTTCTTGTCATCGACCGATCCTTTCCTAAAAAAATACCAAGTCCTTTTTTGTATTGACGCAGAAAGACCCCCTTGCCGATCGCTATGGATTCCATAGTGCGGTTATGACGTTGCGCTTCATGCAGGTCTCTCCTGGCTACACTGGCATAGTTAACGGCTTTCGCTATTCCGGCCGCGCAGCCGCTGAGAGCTCCGAGGGCGCTGAGACCTGCAAATATCGGAATCAGAGGAAGGATGCCGCCGCTTTTGGGTATGGCCATTATACGAGGTTTCGACGTCGACTTGATCGTCTTTTCAGCACCGATATATTTCATGGCCAGACGTGCAGCATCACGCATATTATTGGGTTTGGAACGACGGATAAGCCTATCTAAAGCTTTGACGGCCCTCTGAAACCCCGAACAATTTCTCTTTCGACAATCCGACTTGTTCGTACTTTTCTTCCTGCTTTTCGCTCGACAACTCGACTTATTTTTACTCTTCTTACTTTATGCAACCATCTTTACATACTAAACAAATTTTTACTATGCTTTGATATTTATATTACACACGTTGTATCTTACTAGAATTATGAGCATCATCATCATCATCATCATCATCGTCTACAAATTAACGCTTCTTTTTCTCGGTACTGTGATATATCAACGGTTCTTCCTCAGTAAATTCATCAGGCTTAAACTTTTTAGGGCCACTTGCAGATATAAATAATTCATCATCATCATTTAATTTTCTTTTTCTAATAGTTTTCGATGCTTTTTGTCTATTGTGATATATTAATTGTTCGTCCTCGGTTAATTCATCACCACTATTATCATTTAATTTTCTTTTTCTGTTAGTTTTAGGTGCTACTTTTTTTCTTTTACAAACTTTTTTTTCTTCGTTTGCTTCAAGTAAATTTCCATCAACTTCCATTTTTTCTTCTTTGCTAATATGAGTCAATTGTTTTCGTTTTCCATTCATTTTATTTTATTTATCCGTGTAGGTAAATTGTTTTCGTTTTTTATTTTTAACCATCACGTCTTTTTTAACTCGCTTTGAAGATGGTGTAACAGACTCATTTAATATCAGTATACAACCGTCAATTTCACTCAAAGCATTTTTAATGAAGGTCCTCGTTTTTTCTAGATATCTAGTGCATTTCTTAACTTCTCTCTTGGAAATTTTCGATGGATTTCCAAAAGCCATCCCCAACTTGACTTTAGCTTTCATGACACCTGCAACACCGTAGGCATTTAGACGTGCGCCCAGTGATGCGTCTTTCGATCGAATACGTTTCATAGCTTCATTGGTAAGCGTTCTGTCAGCCTCGTGACGTAGTTTAATGTTTTTATTTTGTTTATATGCCATGTCATGTTTTCGGCAACTGGCATCCAACGGATTTATACCCTTGTCTCCGCGTTCCAATCTTTCATCTAATTTCGTACCCGGTCCGCAAAATTGATAATCCGGTAGGTGTAATACAATAGGTAGTTTGTTAATAAGAGTATTTATAGCTCTTTCACCTGAATATCTTTTCATTTTGTCGTACTCTTATCTACAGAGTTGACACGAGACTAGAACGTTTAGTAGACACGTAGATCTCTGAAACAGTTTTATTTATTTATTTATTCACATTTTGAGTTCTTGAATAAATAACAATGAAGATTGTGAAACAAAAAACTTGTTTGAATATAGAAAACCACGATACAAGAAACGAAACATACAAAAGACACTATGTGTTATTTCCCCTACAATAAGGTGTATCATAGTAGGTCCTTCAAACTGCGGTAAAACTAACGTCATGATTTCGCTCATATAACATGAAAACGGATTGAAATTTGAAAATTTATATGTATACTCAAAATCTCTATACCAACCAAAGAACAAGTATCTGAAAGATTTACTTGAACCTGTAAAAAGAATGGGATATTATGCATATAACAATAACGAAAACATCGTTCCTCCCTCAGATGTTAAACAAAATTCGATGATGTTTCATGCGATAATCAGAATATTATCAGAAGTTTCTTCTCTATGCAAAGGCATAGGGCTGTTGATATCTTTTATCTCAGTCAAACCTATGCTAAATTACCGAAACATTTGATAAGAGATAACGCAAACGTACTCATACTGTTCAAGCAAGATGATCTCAACTTAAAACATGTGTACTCGGATCACATTGGCAGCGATATGTCATTTGATAATTTTAAAAGTATATGTTCCGAATGTTGGAAAAATCAGTATGGGTTTTTATCAGTTTTCAAAGATGCAAAAATCAATGGAGGCAGATACAGGAAACACTTAGATCACTTTTTTAGAATAATTTGATATAAACAACTGTTAAAAAACAGCTTCCATACTGTAACCTGTTTTTTACCTGTTTTTACATGTTATTACCTGTTTTATACCTATTTTTTAAATCTATATTTAACCCGTTGCACACCTGTTTTTGTTAGTATTTAATCTGCTTTATACTGAGGTAAACCTTCTGTACTTACGATACAAATATGCCGACGATAACTAAAGAGGATAAATTTCTAAAACTCGAAACCAAGCTTAAAATAATTAAACGTAAATTAGAGCAACTCAAACGTGGTGAAATCATAAAGGAAAGTGTTTTTACAACCATAACACAACGTTTAGAAAATATTCAAACTGAATTAAAAAAAAAATAAAGAAACCCTTAAAACAAACATCAAAAATATACCTTTAATAAAAGATGAAAACAAGATTGAAATACCGATAAATGAAGATCTGAAAACATATAACGATAAACCGATGCCTTTAGAAGATTTGGATATAAGTGAAACTAAACGTTCAATTTTAAAACAGGTCAGAGATGATGATATTAATAGTGAATATCTTTTTAATGAAGATAAGCTTGAAAAACAACATTTTGAAGAAGTGCCTCTGTTGGAATATTTAGATCAATATGATCCGTTGCCGAGAAAATATATATATGATATGTATAATGACGATTTTGATAAATTCGATGAAACGTATAGAATGAGACTAGATAAAGATACGGAGAAATTTTACATTGGTAATTCACAGGTAGAAATAGATGGAGCTGATGTCATTGTTAAAAATAAAAGATATAGAGGAACCATTGGTTTGTATGAACTATTGTTTATGAAAAAACCTAAAAATTTTACTAAATCAGATGAAGAAAATTATCAAGAAATCGTCTCAAATACGAATGCTAATCGTCGTCGTTATCAAGCTAACCAACAAATTCGAGGCCAGATATGCTGCCTCATATTATCTCATTTAGATAGGTATTTTCATTATCTTTATCTGTAATTTCAGATAATTTTTATAAATAATAGACCATATTAGTGTGACGTCACATACAAGTGCTACCATATGGCAACGGTTTTCTTTGAATTTTTTTGGGAGATTTAAAATAAATGTGTCATTACTTTTTTTACCTTAATTTTATGAATATTTTCAATTTTAGAGCAAAAATTTTATATCTTTGATAAGTATACACTAATATATACAGTTCAGATACCTTATATTATAGAATAATGTTTTTATAAACATATAAATAAGGATTAGAAGATATATTTATCGGTTACGTTTTTAAATGATATGAAAATTGAATTATCTTTAGTATATATTATTATATTTATATAACTATATTTATATAATTAGAACTAAGTAAGCATTAATAATTTGTTTCAGAATACATAATGGTGTATTATTTTGCTCCAAACTAGAACCATTACAGTCACATTCTTAATTGCAAATTTATCAATAATTGTTACTTCCAACTAATTAGAAATGGCCAACAGACTTATTGCTATGTTACTTGCCATAATAACAAATAATAACGTAAATTTTTCAAAATTAACCTGCAAAATAATATTGTTCTGCAAAAATAATGACGTATTAAATTATAATGTATAACATAAGAGTTTTAATTAATAAATATTGATTTTTTAATTAATAAATATTGTAGTTTTGAAGTGAAGCTTTTTCTTACTTTGAAAACTTAATTTATACTTCCAAAATACAATTTAAAAAAAAAAACATGCTAAATTCAAACAAAAGGAAACCAACTGCAAGGCGGCAGCACTGAAACTCATTTTGTGACGTAGTTACTAATATGGTCTATTTAAAACTTAACCTCAATATTCTGTGATGTTCTGCAAATGACAAAACTAGGTATACATATATGTAAATATGAATCAACAATATTTATTAAGCGAGCTACTCTTAACTGATTCCCCCTTGAATTAAAGCTATATGATGAATTTATTATGGATAATTTGAGTTTCGCGCCATAAAAATGTGGAGGGGATTTATCTTATCTATTATCTGATTTTTTCTTAGATTATCTTATCTTTTTTAGATAATTATTTTTTTAATTATCTTAATCTTTGTTTAGATCACAAAAAGGTGGTATTATCTTATTTTCGACTAGATAACATTTTAAGTTATCTATGCTCAACACTGATTATAACACCTTCAGTGAAAAAAAAAGCTTCCATAGTTGAAAGAGTAAATAGAACTTTAAAAAGTTTAATGTGGAAAGAATTTAATTTCCGTGGACACTACCAATGGATAGATCTACTAAAAGATATCGTAAAAAAATACAATAACACAAAACACACTACGATTAGAATGAAGCCTGTTGAAGTTACAAGAAAAGATGAATCGAAATTGTTGGAAACTGTTAACAGCAAAATTAAACAAACTTACAAAAACACCAAATTTAAATTAGGTAATAAAGTATGAATATCTAAGCACAGAGGGGTATTTGATAAAAAATACATGCCGAATTGGTCCCCGGAAATATTCGTTGTAAGAAAAGTACAGATGACCAATCCCACCACATATTTACTACGTGACATGAATGATGTAGACATACAAGGGGGATTCTATCAACAACAGCTTCAAAACGTTAAATTTTCCGATGTCTACCTCGTGGAAAAAGTACTAAAACGAAATAAGAATAAAGTTTTTGTTAAATGGTTAGGTTTCGACGATAAACATAATAGTTGGATAAATAAAAATAACGGTCTATGATTTTTTTAGAATAACATTATATAAAATTATGTTTTAACTTTTATTTCATGAAAATATATTGTAAATAAACTTATTTCAATAAAATTCTATGAATGCGGACACCTTTATTTTGGACGTTTGCCATTGCTGATAGTACTAGGCTAGAATAGTACAATATAATGAGTATTAGTATCAAAAAGATATAATACTTCAAGAGTAATATAAAAAATATATTCGGACGTTAAAAAAAATAACGAAAAAAAAATAATAAATAGATAAAAATAATAGAAAAATAATAAAAAAAATAACGTCCGAATTTATTTTTTATATTACTCTTGAAGTATTATATCTTTTTGATACTAATACTCATTATATTGTATATATTCTTTTATTCCTAACCCATATCCATCAAAAATAAATTTAAAATAGAAATTCTGTCAAGCAGATAACGCTCGCCGGCCTGCCAGCTTCTTATCAACTCTTATTTTCAACGTTGCGTTATCTGTTAGAATGGATCGACGGGCAGAAACGACAGCTAGAAATCAAAAGAGCCCGGGTTCGATTCCCGCCGCATCCCTCGACATTTTTCCGCAGAAAATAATCGTACCCTGTAGGGTGAGGTACCTCGAGGTTAGGTAAAAACAAAAACAAAATTTTAGGATTTTTTTCCCTGTTTTGCGCCTAAAATTTAGGCTAGCCTGCAACACATCTGCCTAGGCCCGACACGTCTCCTTGAAGAAGATCTTCAGGTGGCGGTGGTGATGTCATCTCTCAACGTTGTCTTCAACTACAGCGATGACCTTAAAAGAACACTGCTGCACGCCTGTCTGCAAATTCAATTAGCTAAGCTGAGTTCCGTCTATCTCTTTCTTCGGCGTGACCTTGCAAGAAGTATTAAGTTCAAGGGGAGACCCCCTTGCTCGTGGCCGCTTCGGATGACCATGGTCATCGAGTGTCACAGAGGTAGCTTACCTTATCTACTTATATGCATTGATTTTTAATGCTTCATAGTGGTTCTGAATGATCCCAGAAATGGCAATCTGCTTTAATTTTTTCATCCGACAATTGTTTACAGATTCAGCGGATATTTGGAAGATGAAATATATATTTCAATACACCCACACTCCATTTTGCATCAGAGATGCGGTCTTGAAAATCGCGACGCATATTTAAACGACCGAAAATTATTTATAAATTAAACCCCCTTAGTTGGTCTTTTAAATTCTGAAGTAAGAGCCAAACTTTCAGGAGTAAGATTCTAAAGGAAAATGTATCGATTAAAAATGATACTACCTCCCCACCATAAATATGGGACAATCTTACGATTATACTTAAATGTTGATGGGCGAGAACGAGCGTGCTGAAGGCATCTGTAGATTTTAAACTGCGACACATACGAGGTGTGTAAATTAAGTAACTGGACTGATTTAAAAAAATATATATATATTCGAATAGAATTACAATTCAATATTGTCTCCTTCAAAATAATTTCATTGGGAAGCCACACAGCGTTGGAGACGGTTATTCCAATCCTCATAGCAGTGCTGGAACTCGGATACTGGAATAGCTTTCAGCTGGTCGGTTATGAACGTTGGAATGTTTTCGAGTGTCCCAAAATGACGTCCCTTGAGGTGATTTTTCAATCTTGGGAAGAGGAAAAAATCACAAGGACTCAAGCCACAAAAATGTTTTTACTGGCCAAAAACACGTTTATTGCAATTGTTGTGTGAAAAGGCGCATATTTCTCATCCCCAAGTCATTGGTCAAAATCTGATGAACGGTAGTGTGAGTCAAATTCAACTCTTCCCCGATCATTCTGACTGTCAACCGACGATCTGAACGCACAACATTCCGGACATTTTCATTGGTTCTTGAAGATGAAGGCCTTGCGCTGTGAGATTTATCTTCAATCAACTCTCTTCCTTCTGAAAATGCCTTAAACTACCCAAAAACCTGGGTCCTTAACAAAATGTTGTCAGTCAGGTTACTTAATTTAAACACCTCGTATGTACACAATATGCTGGTCTATTCTGCGTCCAGTCAATCCAAAAGCTCGCAGGTGAACCCCATTCTTTCAACTCGATGATTTACGAGCAAACCCGGGCAAGTTACAGGTCTTCTGGATACAAGTCTTTGTTACTTCAGTCTTCTTTGGATAGTTAGTGATGAGAGCGCTAAATTTTAATCTTCTGCCGGACGACGTGCGACAAATTTGAGGGAATTCAGCTGATTCAATTTTTAGCGTAATTAATAGTGTTTCTAGCTACATCAAACGCCAACGTAATTCGAATATTAAGGTCATCTCCATATAACGACTAAGCTCGGGCAACATCTTCGGATCGCATTTTAATTTTATTAGTTAATAGAGCTAAAGTCATTTGTTCCTCTAGGAGGCTGTAAAATCTGAATTGAAGCACGTCCGCTCCACTTTACTAGATAATGGACATCATCATAGAAATATTAATGATGCCATCGACCATAAGAGAAATGACGCTCCTAGAACTGCAGTGAAATAAGGAGTACCTGGGCAAATTAGCAAGATACTGAAGAACTTCAGTATTCAACCAGCCTTCAAATCGAGTTCGACTTTAAGATTAATCCTTTCATGTACGAGACCCAAATCTCTTACTTATTAATGATGTCATCAATCATAACAAAAATGACGCTCCTAGAACTAACGAAGTGAATTACGTCTCTTTGTTATAAAGCAATATCTGAGCAAATTGACTAGATACTAAGGAAGATCAACATTCAAACAGCCTTCAAATTTAGTTCGACTTAAAGATTAATCCCATCATATACGAAACCAAAATCTGCCCTAAACAAAAACTGTGCCTACACTATTCTCTGTCAGTGCGGGAAAAAATACTTTGGTGAGAATTGCAGATCTTTGCAGGTGAGGGTCAATGAGCATAAGAAGAAAGTTCACCAGGGTAATTCAAAACTGGCCGAACATGATTGGGAAAATCAACACCATTTCCAATGGAGAGATGCTAAACCCTTAATTTATGAGGGAAACAAGTTTAAGATAAAAATGAAAGAATCTCCATTGATCAAAAAGTCTGGAAATGATCTCAGCTAAACCAGCATAGAGTTTGCTCACCTCTGGTCCCCTAGCAATAAAAATAACCTCAAGTCATTAATCATCAAGGCATTATCAAACAGCCCATTATCACATAAATATATGACAAACAATCTTAATCCAGTCATTAAGCTGGAACCAGGTACATGATCCAGTGCCATAGCCTATTACCTGGCCTTAATCAACCAACAACTAGCAACACACCTACACCGTCATCTCATACCTGCTACACTTGGTATAAAAAGCCTAAATAACTGGAAAGGTTTATCACACTTGTCATCGTGGAAAACAGAAACAAATTGTTGCATAGTTTCCGAAACGTCAGAATTTTATATTTTATGAAGTAATATATCTCTTTTATACTAATTCTCAATATATTATACTATCCTAGCCTAGTACTATCAGCAATGGCAAACATCCAAAATAATGGAGTCGGCACAGACATATTTACCGACTAAAGCACGATACATACCTGCATGCCAATGGATTTCGCTTGAACAGAGTAGATTGACAGACTTGCATGTTTTTGTGTAGCGTAAGTTTGAACTTGAATTGGGCTAGAAGTTTGGTATTTAGGAAATCAGATAAAACCAAGTGCATATAATCATATCGTTATTATTTTTGAAAAAAAATAATGGTGCAATGTAACAGAAATTCCTCTGAAGTACTAGTATCCATTCTAAGGTAGTTCATCCAATCGCAGGTTTCTAGTCGCAATTCTTCTAATAAATTTACGTCTGAATATTTCCCCCTTTTATGTAACCAGTGCTTTTTCCAGCGTGATTTTTTATTTTAAAAAGTATCATTGTATTTGTACTCGTATTGCTGCATGATACCAAGCTACCTACTAAAGTTGTTCTAGAAATCGCCGAATAAGTCGATATTTGTGAAGACGGGTGAGTACAAAATACTTTTCATCCAATTTTACTTAACAAGCCAAGTTGTCTCACTTGCATGCTGTATATAGTGGGCCAAAATATTGTTACATATACGGCCCTGCCGAAAAATACCGTAGCCTTGAAGCAGCCAGCGAACCTTGAACATTAAGACAGTGAAGCTCGGCGAGTCTTTAAGAACAGTTAGTCAAGTAACGGCCGTTAATAAGTCAGTTTCATGCACATTAGCGTGGAGTTAGACAAGTGATAGAACTCAAGTGGAGATACTGAGTTAGTGGAATTCAGTACGGTGACCGAGTGATTCAGCTAATCAAATACCTGGACTAGACTGGACTGCATTGTGATATACCTGGAACAGTTAACTGTGGATTAACTATGGTATAAGTGTAGTGACTAGTGCTATTTATTGCTTGTGGTATTGTTGTCTAATAATTAGTGTATAAGTCCAATATTTATATTGTTTAATATATATTTGAAATCACAACCAAATTGGTTTTATATGTTATTATAACCACGTAACAATATCAACTCACCGACATATTGACCGGCCGACAAATGAACAAATCGACAGACAAATAAACTGAAAAGAAACAAAGCCAGAGACTGAAGTCCAAAACGCATGTCTTTCACAACTACTTACACAGACATGCCCACTGTGGCGCCCGCTCATGGCCCAGGTAGGGTAGGAGTACACGACGACACACAAGGGTTGACTTTGAAATGCCAAAAATATAACGTCGCGGTGCGCGGATCGGAAAATGTATTATAATAAAAAATAAGGTCAGGTTCTTGGTGCAAATGCGTTGCCAATAAATTGAATAAAAGGGAGAAAAGGTTTTGGGGATCGCTAATATGTTAGGGAAATTTACAGTGTAAAAATAATAATGACAGGTGGTGTAGCGATGCCAGGAATAATAATAATAAAAATTGTTATCAAAGAAATAGTTGAAAAAAAAAACATAATAAAATAAAATAATTGAAAAAAAAATTAAATAATTATACTTGTTGCGAATAGCGGTAAGCGCAGCGGTGAAGACGGTCGATTACACTGTAAATTAATCCCAGAACAAATTCATAAAAAATCTTGATTCTAAATTTAAAGAAAAATTTATATTAAAAATCTACAAAAAAAGGATGAATTTAAATGATTTCTCAACGCAAAATGTTGAGAAATGGGTGCAGATCTACTAGTAAATTTATAACAAATATATAGGCTAAATTAAACAAATAAAAAATTATTTAAACACAACGAACGACAGGTAGAAACGGTGAAACACGCGTTCGTTCTGAGTTGGAGCGACAGGTGACGTCATTCAATAAAATGACAAAATTTGAAATTATATATTAATTTGACAATTTTTATAAATCAAATTTAGAAAATATTAACAAACCCTTCTCTCTTGGTCTGACAAAATTGCAGTAATAAATTAATTACTGCCACAATGACTGATTTTAACCACACAAAGAAATCGGGAGGGAAAAACTCAAGAAAAAATAACTTTAACCAAATATAATTTAATAATTAATATACCCTTATATATGTTAATTAACAATTAACACAAATCAGGGGATCCTGATTAAATTTAACTGATTTTAAAATCTTACACAAATATAAAAATCAAAGACACACTGGTCACCTTGATAGAGAAAATATTAATGATAAAAATTCATGATTTGGCTGGAAGGTGTCTTACCAGTGGCTCTAAACAAGTTATATTTTAAGTAAAACAAATGGTTATTTTAAATAAATTATATATATAATTCTTTATTTACCCTAGGCCTTGCGGCGTTTTGGGTTTTAACCAGTACATTGAAAAAATAATCATAATAATAATAAAATAATATAATACATTTTATGACTTTCTTTCTGTCTTACTTCTCCGCATTCCTTCCTTCTTTCCTCGAGTACTCGCACCCACCTTTCTCCCTTTCCTTCTTCACTCAACAGCTCCTTTATCTCTCCCTCCCATTTTGTCATCTTTTCACATCTTTTTGTTAGGTGTTCCATAAATAAATTAAAATTAGGTTTAAATTAATACAATAATAAATTATTATAGTATTATATAATATTATATAAAATGTTATTGTATCGGGTAAAGTATATGGTAAAATATATTTGTATTTTAGGAATAAAATATCGCGAGGTTCTAAACATGTTTTTTCTATAAAACGAATATTTATTTAAATTAGGTAAAAATGGTAAAAATGATAATTGAATGGAAATAAAATATAATTTGGAATATAAAATAAAAAATACAAGGTGGAACGCCCTAAGCGGGCGCTTCACCCACTTTACAACGATTGGCGTATAGACGCTTCGTTCATGAGATAATGTTAAACTGTAGCAACATATAACCTAGTATTGCAAAGCCGCCTCGCTGGTGGTTTTATGTGCTTACTGAAATACTACAGTATTGTCACATGTTTTCAGTATTTATTTTAATAATGTTTATTTACGTCCGTTGTGCACATATACTTCGACCAATGAAGAAAAAAAAAATGGTTGGCTTTACTACTATGTCCTGTAAACCAACATGTTAACATGCATGTACATACTATAATCCATGTTTATCTTACAAAAGCTCAACGTTGAAAATTTGTAGACAGATATACCAACACAGTGTAGATTAGTGCTCCTCAACCGCCAGTTCGTAGACCATTGTCGGTCCATGGCAAAATCTAAAAGGTCCGCTATAACTTTAAACATATAGCTGTATACTGATATATTTTTATAACACAATTTATACTAGTAGCACTTGTATATAAAAGTGGTGTACGTCACATTTTATTCATTTCGAGTAACAAACCAAACACACACACACACACACACACACACATATATATATATATATATATATATATATATATATATATATATATATATATATATATATATATATATATATATATATATATATCCCCCCAAGTAGCCAGTCTTACAGTTCCTAGAAGTAATGCCAATATGTTTTTTCCAGAAAACTGGAAATCTTTTTGTAAAATTTTCCACCTGAACATTCGGTCAATAACAAAGAAACTCGCGCATATCGAATTTTTTCTACATGCTCAAACTCCTAGTATTTTCTGCTTAACAGAAACTTGGTTAAAGGACGAGTACATAGACATTATTAACTTTAAAAATTATTCTCTTGCCAGTGCTAGCTGCAGGAAACAACGCAAAGGGGGAAGTATAGCAATCTATTGTAGGGAAAATATTGTACACAAAACTCTCAACTATATCAGTCGGGAATCTGAGGAAATGTTATTTGAATGTTCAGGTATAAGCTTTAATTTGAATAATGTACTGTACTGTCCGATAACCGTATATAGATCACCTAATAGTGATATAAATGTGTTTTTTGAAAAGTTTAACAACTTATTAAAAACAACACTTACTAGATTTATGAACATTATTGTTTGTGGTGACCTAAATATAAATTTTCTGATAGAGTTCTTAGATAAGAGAATGCTACTTTACATTTTAAATAGCTACAAATTACATATGTGTTTAAAAGATACTTCTAGAATCACTATCCACTCGCAAACCCTTATTGACTACGTGATTACTAATATCACAGAGGAGGATTACAAATGTTGTAACTACCAACCTCATCTATCTGACCATCTGTGCCAAATATTTAAATTTAAATCTAATTTGCCAGACAATAAACAAGATACTTTCGTAACAAAGAGAGATATTTCACCAAGTAGCATTCGCTATTCAAAATACCTACTCGATAGAAATGACTGGTCTAATGTTTTCAGTGCGACAGATTTTAATACCGCGTTCGACTACTTTTACGAATCTCTTTTATGGTCATTTAATCTTAGCTGTCCTACTAGAAAATTTAATAAGATTCTAAATAAAAAAGCCTGGTTCACACCCGAGTTACAGGTAATGTCAAAAAAATTGAGAGATTTGTACTGTCTAGCTAAATCTACTCACGCAAATGACATCATGTCTCTGTATGGAAAACGAAAAAAAGAATTTCGACATAAAATTAATTTTGCGAAAAAAAAGTATTTCAGCGAAAAAATCCGTAACTCAAATTGCGAGAATAAAGTAATTTGGAATATAGTAAATGAAACCACAGGCAGAAATAAAACTGTTAGTGCCAAAATTGAATTAGTAATGAATGGTGACAGAATTACTAATAACAACCAAGTGGCTAACAAATTTTCTACTTATTTCGCAAATATTGCCTCCAACTTAATTAATAATAAGTACCCAAATAACTGTTATTCCCTTAAGGGCGGCTCCACTTGCAATTCCATGTATTTTTTAGAAACCACTCCGGAAGAAATCCACAATATAATCGCAGATATGCCAAATAATAATAATAATAATAATAATAATAAAAGGCTGCTCAAAAGGTTGCTGAAGTTTGAGATTAGTGGACGCTTGTCAAGACCTGACAAACCCCATAATAATAATAATATTTATTAGTTCTGTAAGAATGATACATTCATAGACACGTCAATATAAAATGCAGAACAATGAAATATGAAATAATACAGAGAAATATAAAAGATACAAAAAAATAAATAAATAAATACATAATAATAATAATAATGAACAAAAACTAATTAATTAGAGACATTTTTCTATTTTGTTACACAATATTATCCAATAGATATTCCTCAATGGTATAATATGCCTTTTCTAGGAGAATAGATTTGGCAGCAAATTTAAATCTCTTAAGATCCATCACTTTAATTCTATCCGGTAGTCGATTAAAAAATTTAGGTCCCCAGTATCTAGGGGAGTTTTTACAAACTTCCAATCTAATCCTGGGTATTTCCAAATGGTTACCAAATCTAGTCACTCTTTCAAGGTTCTTGTTTACGTAATCAAAAGTTTGAAACTCAGATTTAACATATCTCAGACAATATAAAATAAACATAGCAGGTAAAGTTAACATTAAATGCTTAATAAAGTACTGTTTACAGGAGGTATTCTTTCTGAGCTTACATATGATGCGTAAAGCTTTTTTTTGAGTTCTGAATACTTTTATAGCATCTGTTGATGCGCCCCACAATAGAATGCCATATGCCAAATGGCTGTTGACGAGAGCGTGATAGGCTATAATAGCAGTTTCAAATGGCACTACCGGTGTTATTTTACGTAAAGCGTATAATGACCTCGAGATCTTACTAGTGATACTCATACAGTGACGTTTCCAATTCAAGCTGCTATCAATATGTAAACCCAGGAATCGCACCTCATCAGTCATATCAAGACAGTCATTGCGACTGTGTAAAATCATGTTTTGTGTTTTTCCTCGATTAAGTTTTAACCTGTTTGAACAAAACCACTGCTCAGCGTTCGTTAGTGTCTCCCCCGTTATAACTATTGCTTCATCTTTGTCGAAGGATGAGATTAGGAATGTGATATCGTCCGCAAATAAGATACATTTAGAATTATTTATATTTGAAGATAGATCGTTTATATAAATCAGGAAGAGTAACGGCCCGAGGATCGATCCTTGGGGCACAGAGTGCTTGTTAAAAAGGATAGACGATCTAGTTTTATTTATTTCTACAATTTGTGAGCGATCTGTTAAATATGAACATAGTAATTTGAGTGCTATGCCTCTAACACCATAAAAAGATAATTTATCTAATAAGATATCATGAGAGACACTATCAAACGCTTTGCTAAGGTCGCAGAACTTTGCACTGACGAACTTCCCTTCGTCGAAAGACTTTAACAAAAATGTAATTGCACTAACAACTGCAAGAGTAGTAGACTTTCCCTGCCTGAATCCAAACTGTTGCGCTGTAAATAAATTATTTTTTTCAAAGTACGACATTAACCTTGTTTTTATTATTGATTCTAAAATTTTTGAGATAACTGGAAGTATTGAGATGGGTCTGAAGTTGTCTTTTGTATTGGAGTTATTTTTGCAATTTTTAGGGCTTCCGGAAAAATACCCTTTTCCAAACATAAATTAAAAATGAATTCTAATGGTGGACATATTATGTCGCTGAATAAAAAGCATGCTGGTATCGATGAATTGCCTTCCAGCATTTTAAAAGCAAATTCTCAATACATAGTAGAACCACTATCATACCTAGTAAATTATTCTTTTCAATCCGGAATTTTTCCTTCAAGCTTAAAAACAGTCCTCGTTAAACCTATATTTAAGAAAGGTGACCGTCTAAATATGTGGAAAAAAAATTATAGAGACGTTTCGATTGGGTATCCAAACATCCTCAGTCCAATATTATAGTCAATGATAAAAAATCATATATTTCCACATTAAAATGTTTGGAACGGACAGGAACGGTTAATCATAGTCTAGCTGAACGGTCTGTCATATACATCGTCCTGTATAGGACATATGAGTGGATGATCTTGACGAGTCGGTATAATAATAGTGTTTCTTTTTAAATCTTCATGTAGGTGAAATAAATAAATTAAATCATGGGACGTTTCGCATTTATTGCAGTAAATGCAGTGATGAGATTCACCCGGTTCGCTCGAACCGTTTGTTAAGAAATTTTAAGTTCGGCGAACCGCTTGTTAAAATACTTTAGATACAGGGAATGAGCATAGCCGTCAGTTCAGCAGAAGCTGAAAGAGGCTTTAGCCTTATGAATAATATATGTACAGAAAAACAGACTGATCGTTTCAAATATAAGTAATATAATGGTTATTAATTTGAATGGTCTGCCTTTAATAGACTGGGATCCAGTACCGATCGTGCTAAATTGGTTAAGAAGCAACCACAGTTCGGATGATCCTCGTGTAAAAACAAAAATGGAAGTAGAAGTGACTGAAAACCAGAGGGCTATTTGGCAATATTTAAAATAATTACATATCTTAATGTTTAATTTAGATAAATATACTATTTTGAATTTTTGTGCTTTTAAACAAATACCCCTGCGAACCGGTTGTTGAGCAAATTGAATCCCATCACTGAGTAAATGCATCTTCAGCCTGTGATATGCAGTCTCTTCAAGATCAAATTAATAACGTAAATAACTCTCAAATGTTCTGGAAAACTTGTAAAATATTCTCCAAGGGATCCACACACAAAAACGAAATAAAGAAGGAAGTGTGGCACAATTATTTTGTAGATTTTTACGGAGCAAATTAGATTATACCTCACTATTTATAGACGTGAGAGATCCATTTATGGACGAAATAATAACATTTCAGGAAGTCAAAATCGCTGTAAGAAATTTAAAAAATAATAATCCCCCAGATTAGACAAAATCTCTAATGAAGTCTTGAAGAATTTACCCGATATATGGCTCAATACTATTGCTTCTCTTCTTAACTTATTCTTAAAAAAGGAAAACATCTCAAGGGCTGTAAAATAAATTGAATTAGTAATGTTTCCCAAGAAAGGTTATTTACAAAACCCAAACAACTACAGAGGTATCGCAATCATAAGTAAAATAACGAAATCATTCACTCAAATATTAACATTTCGTCTGAACACTTGGGTAGAAAGTTTTAACATTCTTCCAGAATCACAGTCTGATTTTAGGAAAAACAGATCTTGTACTGACAATATATGTTGCCTGACTGCAGTTATACAGAGCCAGTTTATAAATAACTCAAGAAATATATATATGCTATTTTCGTCGACTTTTGATTCGATAAACCATGAAAAATTATTCAACAAACTGTTTCAGATAGGCATAAGTGGAAAACTTGTAAGAATCTTAAAAAACATTTATTCTGAAGCGACAATAAAAGTAAAAACTACGGAACCTATAAGCTTCACCAAAGGTGACAAGGTTGACAAGGAGACCCTCTAAGCCCACTCTTGTTTTCACTCTTCATAGCAGATATCGAACAACATTTTAGGAAACAGGGCCTAGAAGGGGTATACATGGGTAACAATAAGGACATCATGATGTTATTATATGCAGACGACCTGGTAATCATAGGAAAATCTGTATATGATGTTTCAAACAAATTCAAAGCATTGGAGGACTACTGTAATAATAACTCCCTAACCATTAATCCAGCAAACTAATGTAATGCATTTCCACAAAAGTAGACGCAAAAACTAAACGACAAATTATGGATGTCAGGGCTATCCCATACCAACTGTAAACAAGTACACATATCTAGGAGTAGTATCTTCAGGTGTATTCCTAGAGGCAAGAATAGCTCTTAGTAAACAAAGAATAACTTTGGGTAACCTTAAAGCAATTAATGTGGAGAACGAAAATGTCCTCACGGGAATCAAAATTAAAAATTTACTCAGCTGTAGCCCTACCTGTGTTGCTGTACGGATCAAAAATCTTTGGATTAAGGTACCCCAATATGAAACATCGCAAGTTTATTTTTATAAGTCAATATTTGGTTGGGCAAGAAACACCCCAAATTACACGCAACCCCAACAACACGCAAAGCAACAGGTTGTGCAAAAATTGAACTTCTCCAATTTACCAGAGCTACCAAATGGTGGATCAAAATCCTCAAAATGAACGATAACAGATTCCCAAAAATATGCTTAAATAAACTAAAACTACTAGATTCCTCTGAAAGAAACAATATTAGATTTAATTGGGTCACACAATACAGAGAAAAGCCGAGTAAAATACATTTTGACTGGTTATGGGAGAGATAAAATATCATTGATACCGAAAATAATTTGGAAAGCCTTCTGCAGTGCTACAAAAATTATTTAGAAGAAAATGACAAAAATACGATAATTTTATCATCTTATTTCACATTATACAAAAAACATTGCACTTTCTTATCAGAATGACTACTTGTTGTACAACTGTCATTTTAAATTCAAGAAACTGGTAAGTCAGCTACGAACAAGAATCAATTTATTCTGGAGGAACAAGCGATTGGAGACGTCGCCTCCAATTAATATACGAACGAACAAATACCGAGGATAATACTAATAATAAATAAGTAACTAGAATTTAGTACAAAGTAAGGGTAATGTGCTATACATGTTTTTTTATTTGAGAAAATTGATGTAATAATTTATAAGTACTTATTTATCTATTCATTTATTTATTTAATAAATTATTTATTTATTTATTTATTTATTTATTTATTTATTTATTTATTTATTTATTTATTTATTTATTTATTTATTTATTTATTTATTTATTTATTTATTTATTTATTTATTTATTTATTTATTTATTTATTTATTTGTATATATTTTATGTTACTTTTAAATAAAAATTATGAGACATTGTGTACCTCTGTCTCCAACTATTATATATAAACAAAAAAAAGTTAATTAAACTCAAACTCATTTGTATGGATATAATATAATATAATAATATAATATAATAATTTTATTATTGTTAACAAATACAAAATATTTTTACATACGTCAGTTAATAAAAGTAATAATGGGGAAAAAAATACAACAAATAAACATAGCATAAACAATAATACATTGAATTTAACATTAAAAATAAAGTTACAAAATTACATTACAAGTCATTAAAATTATTAGCGATGTATTGGTCAAAGTTATAAAATGCTTTAGTTATTAAATATGTTTTTACGGTCTTTTTGAATTGCTGATTGTTTAACTTCTTTATTGCCAAGGGGAGTATGTTGTAAAATAAGATACCAAAATAATTGAAGGACTGCCTTGATTTGGTCAATCTTACGTATTTTGGTCTGATTATATCATTTTTTCTTGTAAAATGAGCATGTATTTGATTTTGCTGTTCATAATTAATCAGGTTGCAATGTACGTAGACGAGACATTGAAATATAAATAAACATGGCAAGGTAAGGATATTCAAATCAGTAAATTTGTGTTTACAGTCTGATCTGTAGGATAAGTTAGCTATTATTCTAATAACGCGTCTTTGCAAAGAAAATATTCTCTGTGAAAAGGGGGAGTGTCCCCAGGCAAGAATCGCGTAGGACATGTGACTATGAAAGAGTGCATGATATGCTGTAAGTAAAATATTACGGGACACGCTATGTCTGAGATTACGCAAACAAAAAATTGCTTTACAAAGTTTATTGGCAAGATGATCTATATGAACTTCCCAGCTAAGATTAACACTAATATGGACACCTAAGAATTTAATTGATTCTGGATTTTCCATATGTGCCAATCGAAGTGAGAAGATCATTTGCTGAGTTTTTTGAGCGTTTAAACTTATGTTATTAGCAGTGAACCACTCACGACTAAGTTTTAAATTGGTGTTATTTAAAGATAATGTTTCTTCAAAGTCCTTCGAAGTTGAAATTATGGTGGTATTATCCGCGCACAATATTGTGTTTGTAGTTTTGAGGAAGGAAGGCAAATCATTAATATATATTAGGAAGAGAAAAGGTCCAAAAATAGAGCCTTGAGGGACGCCATATTTAACAGTTTGAACTTGTGACTTAACACCCTTTAAGAAAACAAACTGTTTCCTGTCTTTTAAATATGATGCAATAAGTGAACAGCTATTGTGACTAATATTATAACAGGCCAGTTTTTGAATTAATAAAGCTGGACAAAGACAATCAAACGCCTTTGTCAGATCTAAAAATGTGGATATACTGTGTGCTCCTTCCTCAAAAGATCTAGTAAGGATATTGATGAGCTCAAGTATCGCCGAACAGGTGGAAATTCCTGCTCTGAAGCCGAACTGCTTAGGATTGAGAAGGTTGTTATGCTGAAAGTGGGTTTGTAATTGGGACAATAACAATTTTTCAAAAATTTTGGAAAATATAGGAAGTAACGAAATAGGCCTAAAATTTGACATATCGTTTTTGTCGCCTTTTTTATAAACGGGAATAACTTTAGCTAACTTAAGACAGTTTGGAAAGGTATTGGACTTAATGCACGAGTTTAAAAGTTTGGTTAGAGGGACAATTAACAAATCTTTTACTGATTTTATTATTTCTACATTAAAATCATACGGATCTCTACTATTACTTGGTTTCAGGGTGGTGATAGCATCTCTAACCTGGTTAAATGAGACGTCAGTAAAAGAAAATTGGGGAATGTATTTGTCAGATAGCAGATTTTGGAGATTATGGACAGGATTAAAGTTAGTAGGTGGTAGATTTTGAACAATACTATCTGCAATTTTGGAAAAAAATAAGTTCAATTCGTCTGGACTTTTCGGACAATCATTATCTTTAGTGGGAGGTTGGTTACTTTTAATAATATCCCACATTGCTTTAGGCGCATTATTAGAATTAGCTATATAGGAGTTATTAGCTTTCATCTTAGAAGATTTCAGAGCTTTTCTGTAATAATTCCTGAAACGATTTTTTAAGATTTTATAGGGAAGTGTAGGATTAAGTGAATAGTTCTGTTGTAGTAACTGGCAAATATTTCTAATTTTTTTAAGATCATCGTTAAACCAGATTATATTGAGTTTAGTGGAACTAGTATTACTTACTGATTTTTTTGGAAAACTGTTGACAAATGCGGTCTGAATAATATTTAAGAATTTTTCAAAGTTGTAATCGCTAGTGGATTCATGGTTTATAAGATCAAACTTAACGTCCATGAGTTGATTAAAAAAATTAATTTTCCCTGCTTGGGTAATTGGGCGAGTTAAACATCCAGCAATTCTAGTTATATTAGATTTAAATTTAACAATATTTCTACTAAAATGCACTCCATTGTGATCGGAGAAACAGTTTAATAACTTTGAGACTGCAACTCCATCAACATCACTATTTACAAAAATGTTAGCTAGACAATTATTCGCTCTTGTAGGAAAAAACACTGTCTTACTCATATTGTATAATTTTAGTAAATCACAGAGTTGGGTGGCTTCCTTGTCATTTTTATTAAATTTTACATAGATATCACCGGCTAAAATGATGTGGTAGCAAGGATTAATAAGTTGTATAATTTTGTCTAATATTTCCAAAAAATTGTTAAAATTACCAGAAGGTGATCGATACAATGTGAGTAAAACGGTTTTAATTTCATGGAATAAAACAGCAATGACCTCACAGTCCTTTTCCACAGATAAACTATTTATATTTTCAAGTATTTTAAAATTGTATGTTAATTTATTTTTTATTAATATTACAACGCCCCCCCCCCATGTTCAAACTGTTTACGACAAAAATGTGATATTACTGCAAAATCTTTTATATGTAATAGATCAATTTCATCTGTGGTGAGCCAATGCTCAGATAAACATAAAATATTAAATTTTTTATCGTGGAGAAAGGATTCTAAAACATCTATTTTATTCCTCAAACACTGTATATTTAAATAAAATAATTCTAAGGTTGTTAAAATAGAGGCGGTATGTAACTTGTTTTTGTCATTAATAAAAAAGGAATTTGGTTTATGGCATTATTTGTTATGAGAGGATAAATCTGACGCTCGATTGACACATATACGCATGCGTTCCAGTGTAGCGGGAAACAAGGAAACCACTGTTGTGTTTACATGCACTTATATGCAGCGCACACATGTTTAAATAAATTGAAAATGTCTGTGATGTGATTAATTTGCAATAAAATATTTTCAAAACAATATAATTTAAATGTCCATTTAAAAAGTATTCATAAGATAAACTTTAATGGTAATCGACGAATATGGCGAGGGGTTTCCTGCATCATGTATGTTTCCAAACAGGCAGGGCACTACTGTTCATGATTTTTTTTTTTTTCGTAAAATTTTCAAAAAAATCGATTTAATAAATTTCAATGTTTTTACATCCGATATAAATGAAGTGTTTTACAATGCATGGTGTGCAGTGATGGGCACCAAACTTTAAAAACTTTAGAAATAACCCTTGAAGAATTAAAATTTATAGAAATGTTACCAAAAGCAATAGTTTTTTACTTTCGGACAATGACATGAAAATATTTGGTGAATATTTTTTCACAAATTATTATGAGAAGCCCAATCTTTGGGCTTTTACTTATAGAAAATGTTTAGAAATTAACAAAGAAAATAAAAACTGAAACATCAACTAGATACGACAAAATTTGAACCAAGTAATAAAAAAATTCGCCCCCCCCCTTACTGCGGCTCTGACTGTGTGAGTAGTTACACACACACACACACACACGTGTAATTTCATTCATTTTATCTCCTTTGTATTTATTTGAGCAAATTATAATTTAAGAATGAATTATTTGTTACTTGACAATAACTTTATGACTATCGACAACACTGTGATATTTGTTCCTTTTGTTTTTTGTTTTTTCTTGTTTTGTATTATTGTTCATATTAGCTACGTGCTGTTCTGATAAATAAATAAATAAATAATAAATTGATAATTATTATTGTCTTATTATTGATGTATTAATGATAATCTTAAATACATCCACAATAAATCTGAATATTATATTTTTAATCTCCGCTCAAGATCATTTTGAAGCATGCGCACATGTGTCAATCGAGCGTCAGATTTATCCTCTCATTTATTTGTTGGCTTATTAACTGTTGTTACGGTGTTGTCAAAATTTAAAATTGTATTAGTTTTATTTTGTGTACTTATATTCTCGCTAACGGTGGCTAAAGCGATGTTGTTATCAAAATTTTGTATATTTACTTGATCAGTGCAAGAAATATTACGAGTTAAAGAGTTTTTGTTGACAATGTATTGTATAACTAACTTAAGAATTTTAAACTTGCCAACCTTGTTTAGGTGTAAACCCTGTTTGGTCATGTCCAAGTAGCTAAGATGGACATTTGGTTCGATATACAGTACATTATCATATTTACTAGTGACATGATATATAAACTGATTTTGTTTAAAAATATGTTCATTAAAGTTAATTTTGTGCTGCCAAAAAAAAGTACAAATAATTATTGCATTAGTATGTCTTATGTTATTAAGTGTGGTAGTGATTGTTTGTTTACTTATTAAAGTGTTATTCAATACATTATTTGTGCCAGCCATTATAACTACATAGTCGTTCATCGTAAAATCAGAGGTAAGTTTGCTTATATCAGATGTTACATTGTGAAATTCAGCATTAGGATAAAACATAACTGTTACATTAAAATTATTAGGTAAAAGTTCACATAAAATATTTGAACATTTGCGTCCTTGACTATCTGCTACTAATAAAATTTTATTTTTAGAATTATGAATTGATTTACGCAGTTTAGAGGGTAGTTTATTTTTGATGGGTAAGTCGTCGTTATTAACTGTTGAGTTTTTCACTGGGAATGTTGCACATACAGGAACCATTGTTTGTTTACATTGTGATGACTTCTTCTTTTTCTTGCTTCTTAAAACCTTTGAAAGTCTAACTTCAAGTGAATTGATTTTATTTTCAAGATTTTTTATGTAATTTATTAGTTTAAAATATGAGTTTTTATTATTCTTACGAACACTATGTTCCTTTTTTGAAAAGCTTGAGATCAATTTCACAGTTTCCTCACTACTATTGGACGAGTCCAAATTGCACAAATCTGGGTCATTAATACATATGCTGTCATTTGAATTATCATTTTCTTTCGTTAAAAAACTGGAATTTAGAGTTTCTTTGAGTTTGTTTATAAGATTAGATTTATTGCCACTGCACTTTACGGCTCTATTTTTAAGTTCTTCTTTAAGTTCGGAAATTTTTAATTCACTAATTTTTATCGACATTATGTTTGATTAAAAGACATATTAAAGTTAAAAAAAAAGTTGTTATATAAGTTAATTATTTAATAAAAGATAATATTTCCAAACTACTTTAGTGCAATGGGAAGAAAGTAAGTAATAAGTTAGTTTATAAAACCAATTTTGTACCGATTTTTATTTTGGGCGGGAATTGGTTACAGAAAATTTTTCACTAAACACTTAAAATTATAACTTTAACTTGCACTAATTTATTATATTTTGATACCACATGGATATTTATCACATAAATTAATTATGATACAATTATTTTATTTTTATTTGAACAACTAATGTTGATATTTAAAAAATTTCGTGAGCATAAAAACGGTTAAACTTTTCGACATACAGATGACGTGTCTTCGGTCCGAACACAAATAAATATTATTATTATTATTATTATTAACCGGAACGGTAAGTTCTACCCCCAAAGATTTACTGTCAATAATAAGCCATATCATAGGTTAAAAACAAATTTGGACCAAAACACTGAACTACCGATCCATAAGATTTTGACACGTCAACCTCCGACTAGGTTAAAATCCCGTCAAGCACACATCTCAAAGACAGCTCTAATCTGCAAGAAGCTTGGGCTGAAGTGTAACAGAAATTCAATTATAAAGAACCATTTACCAATGAGCCTACTCAAAACCAGCTGAGATTGGCTTGCCAAGATATCTTTGGACGAAATTGAATCTTCTGCGAACTGGACATGGTCGTTGTGCTAGCTTCCTAAACAAGTGGAGCTACTCTCAAGATACAAGCTGTACCTGCAACCACCCCAAACTATTGAGTACATTATACAGGGTGCGTCATGGGAACCGGATGTGTTTTGAACAGACAATACGCGGAAGGTGGGAAGTATACAGACCTGGGGTAGAGGGTATTCGAACTGTCTGGCCATGCCATTTTAGTAGTAACCATGGAATGGACGATACAGCACCGTGTATTTGTGTACGACACCTTCATGCAAAGTGGTGAATCCGTTATTGAAACTCAGCGTCGCTTCCGTTGTCATTTCAATGTCGATCGTCATGGGGACATTCCAAGTTGGAATACCATATTGAGGTGGGTAAACAATTTTCGAACAACGGGATCCGTTACGCAGAGAAAACCGCCGGGCTCCGTCGCAGCTGTGCATACCCCGGAAAATATTGCTAGGGTGAGAGAATCGATCTTCCGGAGTCCGAAGCGTTTAGCTCGTAAACACGCTCAGGCTTTGCGAATGAGTAAGCCTTCAATTAGGCGTATTTTGCATAAGGACTTAAATTGTCATCCTTATAAGCTGATGATGGTACAGGCATTGAAAGAAGGAGACTACGAACAGAATGCAGCTTTCGCTGAGAGAATGCTGAACTTCCATGAAGAAAATGAAGAAGCGATAGTCGTAATCAGTGACGAGGCACACTTCCACCTCGATGACACGGTAAATAAACAAAATTTCTGCTACTGGTCCATAGAAAATCCTCCGGAATTACACCAATGACCACTGCACAGCCCAAAAATGACGGTGTGGTGTGCTGTAGCTCCATTTGGCGTCATCGGCCCCTACTTTTTTAAAAAAACGGGATCCACGTTACTGTCACGTCAGCTCGCTACACCAGTATGATTGAACATTTTTCCGAACCAGAACTATGCAGGCGAAAGATTGACGTACGGAATGTGTGGTTCTAACAAGACAGGGCCACCGCTCATTCCGCTGCCGCCTCAATGGCTGTTCTTCGAAGATTGTTTCCCCGTCGCATTTTTTCTCGTTTCGGTAATTTGGCCTGGCCTCCCAGATCACCTGATCTGTCCACATGCGACTTTTTTCTGTGGGGCTTCCTTAATGCACGAATTTATGAAACCAAGCCTCGATCATTGGACGAGCTAAAATTATCCTTTTGCCGAGAAGTGGAAGCAATCAGCGAGAAAATGTTCAAGGAGAGAAATGGCAAATAAATAGCTTGCTTTTTGTATAAATAAATACATTTTAAACCAAAAACTAACAGAGTACTGCTTATTTTAAATACATCCGGTTCCCATGACGCACCCTGTATCTTTTTGCCCTATCTACAGCTTTACGGGAACCCAGACAATATGCACAACTTAACACCTGATGATCTTAACTGGCTCAACGCATTGGACATCGCTTTGTAGTTTTTGTATAATGTGATTTTTTTTTAAGTTTTAACAATCTGTCCCGCTCGCCTTCAGTCTAATTTACCTAGTTTTTTTTTTTTTTTTTGGAATTTACAACATTTCTACTCGTAATTTGGTAATCAGGGGATAGGACAAAAGAAAATACTATATATAAATAGGTATAACTATGTGAAAGGCCAGGTTTAAACTGAACTGGACTACTTTACTGAGAACCTTTTCCTAAACAATGTTCTTAGTTTTACTATTAGGCGCTAGCAGATTAAGGTTATTGCTGTAATTGACACGAGAAAACGCTACATATAACTGCTCATGCCAGAAGCATGGACTCTACAAATCAACGCCAGCTAATTTCAGGATTTGACCCTACGACTTATTTTAATTGGCATCGCAAAACAAACCCTGGCAGGAAATTGGAAAAGCTTGAACTGAACTGGTAAAATTGTAGGAATCATCGGTATTCTACGGATTACCACCTTTTTACCTGTACCGCAACCAGTTATAATGTTTGCCTCTACTACATAGTTTCTTGAACTGTTTACCTATAAACATGTTCCATTCCATAATTTTGGCGGGTTTATGTTCCTCGGAAACATTATTGGTAAGTAATTGGTACTTTCAAAGTAAAGTTGTGAGGTAAAAGCTTAATCTTGACTGGTTAAGAAAACTGTGTAATTTGACTGGATAGTGATCGGTACCTTGCTTATCTACAACCGTGTCGACAGACATGTAAGTATGGGTGAAAGATGCAAATTGTTCCAAGATTTGGAACTACTGAGAGAAGTACGCTTTTAAAAATTCATTCAATTCTGATTAGTTTATAAATCATGTACCATGTTTGCGATTGAAGAAATATATGTTGTCACTGTTAATTTCAAGAAATTGCATTGTATAATTGGATTTTGTATAAATCACATGCACTAACATAATTATATCATTGAAATTACTGAATAGATTTTAAAAATTCATTCAAATCTGATTAATTTATAAATCGCGTACTATGTCTGCCACTGAAGAAATATATGTTGTCACTGATAATTTGAAGAAATTGCATTTTTAATTGGATTTTGTATAACCCGCATGCACTAACATAATTATATCTTTAGAATTACTGAACAGATTTTAAAAATTCATTCAATACTGATTAGTTTATAAATCATGTACCATGTTTGCCAGTGAAGAAATATATGTTGTCACTGTTAATTTCAAGAAATTGCATTGTATTATTAAATTTTGTAAAAATCACATGCACTAACTTAATTATATCTTTGGAATTACTGGATAGATTTTAAAAATTCATTCAATTCTGATTAGTTTATAAAACGCGTACCATGTCTGGCAATGAAGAAATATATGTTGTCACTGATAATTTGAAGAAATTGCATTTTTTAATTGGATTTTGTATAACCCGCAAGCACTAACATAATTATATCTTTGGAATTACTAAACAGATTTTAAAAATTCATTAAATTCAGATAAGTTTATAAATCGTGTACCATGTTTTCGAGTGAAGAAATACATGTTGTCACTGTTAATTTCAAGAAAATGCATTGTATAATTGGATTTTGTATAACCCACATGCACTAACATAACTAAATCTTTGGAATTACTGAACAAATTTTAAAAATTCATTCAATTCTGATTAGTTTATAAATCGTGTACCATGTTTGCCACTGAAGAAATGTGTGTTATCACTGTTAATTTCAAGAAATTGCATTGTATAATTGGATTTTGTATTACCCACATGCACTACCATAATTATATCTTTGGAATTACTGAATAGGTTTTAAAAATTCATTCATTTCTGATTAGTTTATAAAACGCGTACCATGTCTGGCAATGAAAAAATAGGTGTTGTCACTGATAATTTGATGAAATTGCATTTTTCAATTGGATTTTGTATAACCCGAAAGCACTAACATAATTATATCTTTGGAATTACTGAACAGATTTTAAAAATTCATTAAATTCTGTTTAGTTTATAAATCGTGTACCATGTTTGCCACTGAAGGAATATATGTTGTCACTGTTAATTTCAAGAAATTGCATTGTATAATTGGATTTTGTATAACCCACATGCACTAACATAACTAAATCTTTGGAATTACTGAACAGATTTTAAAAATTCATTAAATTCTGTTTAGTTTATAACTCGTGTACCATGTTTGCCAGTGAAGAAATATGTGTTGTCACTGATAATTTCAAAAAATTGCATTGTATAATTGGATTGTGTATAACCCACATGCACTAACATATTTATATCTTTGGAATTACTGAATAGATTTTAAAAATTCATTCAATTTTGATTAGTTTATAAAACGCGTACCATGTCTGGCAATGAAGAAATATATGTTGTCACTGATAATTTGAAGAAATTGCATTGAATAATTGGATTTTGTATAACCCGCATGCACAAACATAACTAAATCTTTGGAATTACTGAACAGATTTTAAAAATTCATTCAATTCTGATTAGTTTAAAAATCGTGTACCATGTTTGCTACTGAAGAAATGTGTGTTGTCACTGTTAATTTCAAGAAATTGCATTGTATAATTGGATTGTGTATAACCCACATGCACTAACATATTTATATCTTTGGAATTACTGAATAGATTTTAAAAATTCATTCAATTTTGATTAGTTTATAAAACGCGTACCATGTCTGGCAATGAAGAAATATATGTTGTCACTGATAATTTGAAAAAATTGCATTGAATAATTGGATTTTGTATAACCCACATGCACTAACATAACTAAATCTTTGGAATTACTGAACAGATTTTAAAAATTCATTCAATTCTGATTAGTTTAAAAATCGTGTACCATGTTTGCCACTGAAGAAATATGTGTTGTCACTGATAATTTCAAGAAATTGCATTGAATAATTGGATTGTGTATAACCCACATGCACTAACATAATTATATCGTTGGAATTACTGAATAGATTTTAAAAATTCATTCAATTTTGATTAGTTTATAAAACGCGTACCATGTCTGGCAATGAAGAAATATATGTTGTCAATGATAATTTGATGAAATTGCATTGATAAATTGGATTTTGTATAACCCACATGCACTAACATAACTAAATCTTTGGAATTACTGAACAGATTTTAAAAATTCATTCAATTCTGATTAGTTTATAAATCGTGTACCATGTTCGCCACTGAAGAAATGTGTGTTTTCACTGTTAATTTCAAGAAATTGCATTGTATAATTAGATATTGTATTACCCACATGCACTAACATAATTATATCTTTTGAATTACTGAACAGATTTTAAAAATTCATTCAATTTTGATTAGTTTATAAAACGCGTACCATGTCTGGCAATGAAGAAATATATGTTGTCACTGATAATTTGAAGAAATTGCATTGAATAATTGGATTTTGTATAACCCACATGCACTAACATAACTAAATCTTTGGAATTACTGAACAGATTTTAAAAATTCATTCAATTCTGATTAGCTTATAAATCGTGTACCATGTTTGCCACTGAAGAAATGTGTGTTTTCACTGTTAATTTCAAGAAATTGCATTGTATAATTAGATTTTGTATTACCCACATGCACTAACATAATTATATCTTTTGAATTACTGAACAGATTTTAAAAATTCATTAAATTCAGATAAGTTTATAAATCGTGTACCATGTTTGCGAGTGAAGAAATTAATGTTGTCACTGATAATTTCAAGAAATTGCATTGTACAATTAAATTTTCTATTACCCACATGAACTAACATAATTATATCTTTGGAATAACTGACCAGATTTTAAAAATTCATTCAATTCTGATTAGTTTATAAATCGTGTACCATATTTGCCACTGAAGAAATATATGTTGTCACTGATAATTTCAAAAAATTGCATTGTATAATTGGATTTTGTATAACCCACATGCACTAACATAACTAAATCATTGGAAATACTGAACAGATTTTAAAAATTCATTCAATTCTGATTAGTTTATAAATCGTGTACCATGTTTGCCACTGAAGAAATGTGTGTTTTCACTGTTAATTTCAAGAAATTGCATTGTATAATTAGATTTTGTATTACCCACATGCACTAACATAATTATATCTTTTGAATTACTGAACAGATTTTAAAAATTCATTAAATTCAGATAAGTTTATAAATCGTGTACCATGTTTGCGAGTGAAGAAATACATGTTGTCACTGATAATTTCAAGAAATTGCATTGTATAATTGGATTTTGTATAACCCACATGCACTAACATAATTATATCTGTGGAATTACTGAACAGATTTTAAAAATTCATTAAATTCTGATAAGTTTATAAATCGTGTACCATGTTTGCGAGTGAAGAAATGCATGTTGTCACTGATAATTTCAAGAAATTGCATTGTATAATTGGATTTTGTATAACTCACATGCACTAACATAATTATATCTTTGGAATTACTGAACAGATTTTAAAAATTCATTCAATTCTGATTAGTTTATAAATCGTGTAGCATGTTTGCTACTGAAGAAATATGTGTTGTCACTGTTAATTTCAAGATATTGCATTGTATAATTGAATTTTGTATAACCCACATGCACTAACATAATTACATCTTTGGAATTACTGAACAGATTTTAAAACTTCATTCAATTCTGATTAGTTTATAAATCGTGCACCAGGTTTGCCAGTGAAGAAATATGTGTTGTCACTGATAATTTCAGGAAATTGCATTGTATAATTGGATTGTGTATAACCCACATGCACTTACATAATTATATCTTTGGAATTACTGAATAGATTTTAAAAATTCATTCAATTTTGATTAGTTTATAAAACGCGTACCATGTCTGGCAATGAAGAAATATATGTTGTCACTGATAATTTGAAGAAATTGCATTGAATAATTGGATTTTGTATAACCCACATGCACTAACATAACTAAATCTTTGGAATTACTGAACAGATTTTAAAAATTCATTCAATTCTGATTAGTTTATAAATCGTGTACCATGTTTGCCACTGAAGAAATTTGTGTTTTCACTGTTAATTTCAAGAAATTGCATTGTATAATTAGATTTTGTATTACCCACATGCACTAACATAATTATATCTTTTGAATTACTGAATAGATTTTAAAAATTCATTCAATTTTGATTAGTTTATAAAACGCGTACCATGTCTGGCAATGAAGAAATATATGTTGTCACTGATAATTTGAAGAAATTGCATTGAATAATTGGATTTTGTATAACCCACATGCACTAACATAACTAAATCTTTGGAATTACTGAACAGATTTTAAAAATTCATTCAATTCTGATTAGCTTATAAATCGTGTACCATGTTTGCCACTGAAGAAATGTGTGTTTTCACTGTTAATTTCAAGAAATTGCATTGTATAATTAGATTTTGTATTACCCACATGCACTAACATAATTATATCTTTTGAATTACTGAACAGATTTTAAAAATTCATTAAATTCAGATAAGTTTATAAATCGTGTACCATGTTTGCGAGTGAAGAAATACATGTTGTCACTGATAATTTCAAGAAATTGCATTGTATAATTGGATTTTGTATAACCCACATGCACTAACATAATTATATCTTTTGAATTACTGAACAGATTTTAAAAATTCATTAAATTCTGATAAGTTTATAAATCGTGTACCATGTTTGCGAGTGAAGAAATACATGTTGTCACTGATAATTTCAAGAAATTGCATTGTATAATTGGATTTTGTATAACTCACATGCACTAACATAATTATATCTTTGGAATTACTGAACAGATTTTAAACATTCATTCAATTCTGATTAGTTTATAAATCGTGTACCATATTAGCCACTGAAGAAATATATGATGTCACTGATAATTTCAAAAAATTGCATTGTATAATTGGATTGTGTATAACCCACATGCACTTACATAATTATATCTTTGGAATTACTGAATAGATTTTAAAAATTCATTCAATTTTGATTAGTTTATAAAACGCGTACCATGTCTGGCAATGAAGAAATATATGTTGTCACTGATAATTTGAAGAAATTGCATTGAATAATTGGATTTTGTAAAACCCACATGCACTAACATAACTAAATCTTTGGAATTACTGAACAGATTTTAAAAATTCATTCAATTCTGATTAGTTTATAAATCGTGTACCATGTTTGCCACTGAAGAAATGTGTGTTTTCACTGTTAATTTCATAAAATTGCATTGTATAATTAGATTTTGTATTACCCACATGCACTAACATAATTATATCTTTTGAATTACTGAACAGATTTTAAAAATTCATTCAATTTTGATTAGTTTATAAAACGCGTACCATGTCTGGCAATGAAGAAATATATGTTGTCACTGATAATTTGAAGAAATTGCATTGAATAATTGGATTTTGTATAACCCACATGCACTAACATAACTAAATCTTTGGAATTACTGAACAGATTTTAAAAATTCATTCAATTCTGATTAGCTTATAAATCGTGTACCATGTTTGCCACTGAAGAAATGTGTGTTTTCACTGTTAATTTCAAGAAATTGCATTGTATAATTAGATTTTGTATTACCCACATGCACTAACATAATTATATCTTTTGAATTACTGAACAGATTTTAAAAATTCATTAAATTCAGATAAGTTTATAAATCGTGTACCATGTTTGCGAGTGAAGAAATTAATGTTGTCACTGATAATTTCAAGAAATTGCATTGTACAATTGGATTTTCTATTACCCACATGCACTAACATAATTATATCTTTGGAATAACTGACCAGATTTTAAAAATTCATTCAATTCTGATTAGTTTATAAATCGTGTACCATATTTGCCACTGAAGAAATATATGTTGTCACTGATAATTTCAAAAAATTGCATTGTATAATTGGATTTTGTATAACCCACATGCACTAACATAACTAAATCATTGGAATTACTGAACAGATTTTAAAAATTCATTCAATTCTGATTAGTTTATAAATCGTGTAGCATGTTTGCCACTGAAGAAATATGTGTTTTCACTGTTAATTTCAAGATATTGCATTGTATAATTGAATTTTGTATAACCCACATGCACTAACATAATTACATCTTTGAAATTACTGAACAGATTTTAAAAATTCATTCAATTCTGATTATTTTATAAATCGTGTACCATGTTTGCCACTGAAGAAATATATGTTGTCACTGATAATTTCAAGAAATTGCATTGCTAAATTGTATTTTGCATAACCCACATGCACTAACATAATTATATCTTTGGAATAACTGAACAGATTTTAAAAATTCATTCAATTCTGATTAGTTTATAAATCGTGTACCATGTTTGCAACTTAAGACATATATGTTGTCACTGAAAATTTCAAGAAGTTGCATTGTTAAATTGGATTTTGCATAACCCACATGCAATAACATAATTATATCTTTGGAATAACTGAACAGATTTTAAAATTTCATTCAATTCTGATACGTTTATAAATCGTGTACCATATTTGCCACTGAAGAAATATATGTTGTCACTGATAATTTCAAAAAATTGCATTGTATAATTGGATTTTGTATAACCCACATGCACTAACATAACTAAATCTTTGAAATTACTGAAAAGATTTTAAAAATTCATTCAATTCTGATTAGTTTATAAATCGTGTAGCATGTTTGCCACTGAAGAAATATGTGTTTTTACTGTTAATTTCAAGATATTGCATTGTATAATTGAATTTTGTATAACCCACATGCACTAACATATTTACATCTTTGGAATAACTGAACAGATTTTAAAATTTCATTCAATTCTGATACGTTTATAGATCGTGTACCATATTTGCCACTGAAGAAATATATGTTGTCACTGATAATTTCAAAAAATTGCATTGTATAATTGGATTTTGTATAACCCACATGCACTAACATAACTAAATCTTTGAAATTACTGAACAGATTTTAAAACTTCATTCAATTCTGATTAGTTTATAAATCGTGCACCATGTTTGCCACTGAAGAAATATATGCTGTCACTGATAATATTAAGAAATTGCATTGTTAAATTGGATTTTGCATAACCCTTATGCACTAACCTAATTATATCTTTGGAATAACTGAACTGATTTTAAAAATTCATTCAATTCTGATTAGTTTATAAATCGTGTACCATGTTTGCAACAGAAGAAATATACGTTGTCACTGATAATTTCAAGAAGTTGCATTGTTAAATTGGATTTTGCATAACCCACATGCACTAACATAATTATATCTTTGGAATAACTGAACAGATTTTAAAAATTCATTCAATTCTGATTAGTTTATAAATCGTGTGCCATGTTTGCCACTGAAGAAATATATGTTGTCACTGATAATTTAAAGAAATTGCATTGTATAATTAAAATTTGTATAACCCACATGCACTAACATAATTATATCTTTGGAATTACTGAACAGATTTTAAAAATTCATTAAATTCTGATAAGTTTATAAATCGTGTACCATGTTTGCGAGTGAAGAAATACATGTTGTCACTGATAATTTCAAGAAATTACATTGTATACTTAGATTTTGTATAACCCACATGTACTAACATAATTATATCTTTGGAATTACTAAACAGATTTTAAAATTTCATTCAATAATGATTAGTTTATAAATCGTGTACCATATTTGCCACTGAAGAAATATATGTTGTCACTGATAATTTCAAAAAATTGCATTGTATAATTGGATTTTGTAAAACCCACATGCACTAACATAATTATATCTTTGGAATTGCTGAACAGATTTTAAAAATTCATTCAATTCTGATTAGTTTATAAATCGTGTACCATGTTTGCGAGTGAAGAAATACATGTTGTCACTGATAATTTCAAGAAATTGCATTGTATAATTTGATTTTGTAAAACCCACATGCACTAACATAATTATATCTTTGGAATTACTGAACAGATTTTAAAAATTCATTCAATTCTGATTAGTTTATAAATCGTGTACCATATTTGCCACTGAAGAAATATATGTTGTCACTGATAATTTCAAAAAATTGCATTGTATAAATGGATTTTGTATAACCCACATGCACTAACATAACTAAATCTTTGGAATTACTGAACAGATTTTAAAAATTCATTCAATTCTGATTAGTTTATAAATCGTGTACCATGTTTGCCATTGAAGAAATATATGTTGTCACTGATAATTTCAAGAAATTGCATTGTATAATTGGATTTTGTATAACCCACATGCACTAACATAATTATATCTTTGGAATAACTGAACAGATTTTAAAAATTCATTCAATTCTGTTTATATATCTTCACTTTAAAAATTCACTAAATTCTGATTAGTTTATAAATCGTGTACCATGTTTGCGAGTGAAGAAATACATGTTGTCACTGATAATTTCAAGAAATTGCATTGTATAATTGAAATTTGTATAACCCACATGCACTAACATAATTATATCTTTGGAATTACTGAACAGATTTTAAAAATTCATTAAATCCTGATAAGTTTATAAATCGTGTACCATATTTGCGAGTGAAGAAATACATGTTGTCACTGATAATTTCAAGAAATTGCATTGTATAATTGGATTTTGTGTAACCCACATGCACTAACATAATTATATCTTTGGAATTAGTAAACAGATTTTAAAAATTCATTCAATTCTGATTAGTTTATAAATCGTGTACCATGTTTGCCACTGAAGAAATATATGTTGTCACTGTTAATTTTAAAAAATTGCATTGGGTAATTGGATTTGGTATAACCCACATGCACTAACATTTAAAATACTGAACAGATTTTAAAAATTCATTCAATTCTGATTAGTTTTTAAATCGTGTAGCATGTTTGCCACTGAAGAAATATGTGTTGTCACTGTTAATTTCAAGGTATTGCATTGTATAATTGAATTTTGTATAACCCACATGCACTAACATAATTACATCTTTGGAATTACTGAACAGATTCTTAAAATTCATTCAATTCTGATTAGTTTATAAATCGTGTATAATGTTTGCCACTGAAGAAATACATGTTGTCACTGATAATTTAAAGAAATTGCATTGTATAATTGGAATTTGTATAACCCACATGCACTAACATAATTACATCTTTGGAATTACTGAACAGATTCTTAAAATTCATTCAATTCTGATTAGTTTATAAATCGTGTATAATGTTTGCCACTGAAGAAATACATGTTGTCACTGATAATTTAAAGAAATTGCATTGTATAATTGGAATTTGTATAACCCACATGCACTAACATAATTATATCTTTGGAATTACTGAACAGATTTTAAAAATTCATTCAATTCTGATTAGTTCATAAATTGTGTATCATATTTGCCACTGAAGAAATATATGTTGTCACTGATAATTTCAAAAAATTGCATTGTATAATTGGATTTTGTATAACCCACATGCACTAACATAACTAAATCTTTGAAATTACTGAACAGATTTTAAAAATTCATTCAATTTTGATTAGTTTATAAATCGTGTAGCATGTTTGCCACTGAAGAAATATGTGTTGTCACTTTTAATTTCAAGATATTGCATTGTATAATTGTATTTTGTATAACCCACATGCACTAACATAATTACATCTTTGGAATTACTGAACAGATTTTAAAAATTCATTCAATTCTGATTAGTTTATAAATCGTGTACCATGTTTGCTACTGAAGAAATATATGTTGTCACTGATAATTTCAGGAAATTGCATTGTTAAATTGGATTTTGCATAACCCACATGCACTAACATAATTATATCTTTGGAATAACTGAACAGATTTTAAAAATCATTCAATTCTGATTAGTTTATAAATCGTGTACCATGTTTGCCACTGAAGAAATATATGTTGTCACTAATAATTTCAAGAAGTTGCATTGTTAAATTGGATTTTGTATAACCCACATGCACTAACATAATTATATCTTTGGAATAACTGAACAGTTTTAAAAATTCATTCAAATCTGATTAGTTTATAAATCGTGTACCATGTTTGCCACTGAAAAAATGTGTGTTGTCACTGTAAATTTCAAGAAATTGCATTGTATAATTAGATTTTGTATTACCTACATGCACTAACATAATTATATCTTTTGAATTACTGAACAGATTTTAAAATTTTTTTTAAATTCAGATAAGTTTATAAATCGTGTACCATGTTTGCGAGTGAAGAAATACATGTTGTCACTGATAATTTCAAGAAATTGCATTGTACAATTGGATTTTATATAACCCACATGCACTAACATAATTATATCTTTGGAATAACTGAACAGATTTTAAAAATTCATTCAATTCTGATTAGTTTATAAATCGTGTACCATATTTGCCACTGAAGAAATATATGTTGTCACTGTTAATTTTAAAAAATTGCATTGTATAATTGGATTTTGTATAACCCACATGCACTAACATAACTAAATCTTTGAAATTACTGAACAGATTTTAAAAATTCATTCAATTCTGATTAGTTTATAAATCGTGTAGCATGTTTGCCACTGAAGAAATATGTGTTGTCACTTTTAATTTCAAGATATTGCATTGTATAATTGTATTTTGTATAACCCACATGCACTAACATAATTACATCTTTGGAATTACTGAACAGATTTTAAAAATTCATTCAATTCTGATTAGTTTATAAATCGTGTACCATGTTTGCCACTGAAGAAATATATGTTGTCACTGATAATTTCAGGAAATTGCATTGTTAAATTGGATTTTGCATAACCCACATGCACTAACATAATTATATCTTTGGAATAACTGAACAGATTTTAAAAATTCATTCAATTCTGATTAGTTTATAAATCGTGTACCATGTTTGCCACTGAAGAAACATATGTTGTCACTAATAATTTCAAGAAGTTGCATTGTTAAATTGGATTTTGTATAACCCACATGCACTAACATAATTATATCTTTGGAATAACTGAACAGTTTTAAAAATTCATTCAAATCTGATTAGTTTATAAATCGTGTACCATGTTTGCCACTGAAGAAATATATGTTGTCACTGATAATTTCCAGAAATTACATTGTATAATTGGATTTTGTAAAACCCACATGCACTAACATAATTATATCTTTGGAATTACTGAACAGATTTTAAAAATTCATTCAATTCTGATTAGTTTATAAATCGTGTACCATATTTGCCACTGAAGAAATATATGTTGTCACTGATAATTTCAAAGAATTGCATTGTATAATTGGATTTTGTATAACCCACATGCACTAACATAACTAAATCTTTGGAATTACTGAACAGATTTTAAAAATTCATTCAATTCTGATTAGATTATAAATCGTGTACCATGTTTGCCACTGAAGAAATATATGTTGTCACTGATAATTTCAAGAAATTGCATTGCTAAATTGTATTTTGCATAACCCACAAGCACTCACATAATTATATATTTGGAACAACTGAACAGATTTTAAAAATTCATTCAATTCTGATTAGATTATAAATCGTGTACCATGTTTGCAACTGAAGAAATATATGTTGTCACTGATAATTTGAAGAAATTGCATTGAATAATTGGATTTTGTATATCCCACATGCACTAACATAACTAAATCTTTGGAATTGCTGAACAGATTTTAAAAATTCATTAAATTCTGTTTAGTTTATAAATCGTGTACCATGTTTGCCAGTGAAGAAATATGTGTTGTCACTGATAATTTCAAGAAATTGCATTGTATAATTGGATTGTGTATAACCCACATGCACTAACATAATTATATCTTTGGAATTACTGAATAGATTTTAAAAATTCATTCAATTTTGATTAGTTTATAAAACACGTACCATGTCTGGCAATGAAGAAATATATGTTGTCACTGATAATTTGAAGAAATTGCATTGAATAATTGGATTTTGTATAACCCACATGCACTAACATAACTAAATCTTTGGAATTACTGAACAGATTTTAAAAATTCATTCAATTCTGAATAGTTTATAAATCGTGTACCACGTTTGCCACTGAAAAAATGTGTGTTGTCACTGTTAATTTCAAGAAATTGCATTGTATAATTAGATTTTGTATTACCTACATGCACTAACATAATTATATCTTTTGAATTACTGAACAGATTTTAAAAATTTTTAAATTCAGATAAGTTTATAAATCGTGTACCATGGTTGCGAGTGAAGAAATACATGTTGTCACTGATAATTTCAAGAAATTGCATTGTACAATTGGATTTTATATAACCCACATGCACTAACATAATTATATCTTTGGAATAACTGAACAGATTTTAAAAATTCATTCAATTCTGATTATTTTATAAATCGTGTACCATATTTGCCACTGAAGAAATATATGTTGTCACTGTTAATTTTAAAAAATTGCATTGTATAATTGGATTTTGTATAAGCCACATGCACTAACATAACTAAATCTTTGGAATTACTGAACAGATTTTAAAAATTCATTCAATTCTGATTAGTTTATAAATCGTGTAGCATGTTTGCCACTGAAGAAATATGTGTTGTCACTGTTATTTTCAAGATATTGCAATGTATAATTGAATTTTGTATAACCCACATGCATTAACATAATTACATCTTTGGAATTACTGAACAGATTTTAAAAATTCATTCAATTCTGATTAGTTTATAAATCGTGCACCATGTTTGCCACTGAAGAAATATATGTTGTCACTGATAATTTTAAGAAATTGCATTGCTAAATTGTATTTTGCATAACCCACATGCACTAACATAACTAAATCTTTGGAATTACTGAACAGATTTTAAAAATTCAGTCAATTCTGATTAGTTTATAAATCGTGTAGCATGTTTGCCACTGAAGAAATATGTGTTGTCACTGTTAATTTCAAGATATTGCATTGTATAATTGGATTTTTTAAAACACACATGCACTAACATAATTATATCTTTGGAATAACTGAACAGATTTTAAAAATTCATTCAATTCTGGTTAGTTTATAAATCGTGTACCATGTTTGCAACTGAAGAAATATATGTTGTCACTGATAATTTGAAGAAATTGCATTGAATAATTGGATTTTGTATATCCCACATTCTGATTAGTTTATAAATCATGTACCATGTTTGCCACTGAAGAAATATATGTTGTCACTTATAATTTCACGAAGTTGCATTGTTAAATTGGTTTTTGCATAACCCACATGCACTTACATAATTATATCTTTGGAAAAACTGAACAGATTTTAAAATTTCATTCAATTCTGATACGTTTATAAATCGTGTACCATATTTGCCACTGAAGAAATATATGTTGTCACTGATAATTTCAAAAAATTGCATTGTATAATTGGATTTTGTATAACCCACATGCACTAACATAACTAAATCTTTGAAATTACTGAACAGATTTGAAAAATTTATTCAATACTGATTAGTTTATAGATCGTGTAGCATGTTTGCCACTGAAGAAATATGCGTTGTCAATGTTAATTTCAAGATATTGCATTGTATAATTGAATTTTGTGTAACCCACATGCACTAACATAATTACATTGTTGGAATTACTGAACAGATTTTAAAACTTCATTCAATTCTGATTAGTTTATAAATCGTGCACCATGTTTGCCACTGAAGAAATATATGCTGTCACTGATAATATTAAGAAATTGCATTGTTAAATTGGATTTTGCATAACCCTTATGCACTAACATAATTATATCTTTGGAATAACTGAACTGATTTTAAAAATTTTATTCAATTCTAATTAGTTTATAAATCGTGTACCATGTTTGCAAGTTAAGAAATATATGTTGTCACTGATAATTTCAAGAAGTTGCATTGTTAAATTGGATTTTGCATAACCCACATGCACTAACATAATTATATCTTGGGAATAACTGAATAGATTTTAAAAATTCATTCAATTCTAATTAGTTTATAAATCGTGTGATATGTTTGCCACTGATGAAATATATGTTGTCACTGATAATTTAAAGAAATTGCATTGTATAATTAGAATTTGTATAACCCACATGCATTAACATAATTATATCTTTGGAATTACTGAACAGATTTTAAAAATTCATTTAATTCTGATAAGTTTATAAATCGTGTACCATGTTTGCGAGTGAAGAAATACATGTTGTCACTGATAATTTCAAGAAATTACATTGTATAATTGGATTTTGTATAACCCACATGTACTAACATAATTATATCTTTGGAATTACTAAACAGATTTTAAAAATTCATTCAATACTGATTAGTTTATAAATCGTGTACCATGTTTGCGAGTGAAGAAATACATGTTGTCACTGCTAATTTCAAAAAATTGCATTGTATAATTGGATTTTGTAAAACCCACATGCACTAACATAATTATATCTTTGGAATTACTGAACAGATTTTAAAAATTCATTCAATTCTGATTAGTTTATAAATCGTGTACCATGTTTGCGAGTGAAGATATACATGTTGTCACTGATAATTTCAAGAAATTGCATTGTATAATTGGATTTTGTAAAACCCACATGCACTAACATAATTATATCTTTGGAATTACTGAACAGATTTTAAAAAGTCATTCAATTCTGATTAGTTTATAAATCGTGTACCATATTTGCCACTGAAGAAATATATGTTGTCACTGATAATTTCAAAAAATTGCATTGTATAATTGGATTTTGTATAACCCACATGCACTAACATAACTAAATCTTTGGAATTACTGAACAGATTTTAAAAATTCATTCAATTCTGATTAGTTTATAAATCGTGTACCATGTTTGCCACTGAAGAAATATATGTTGTCACTGATAATTTCAAGAAATTGCATTGCTAAATTGTATTTTGCATAACCCACATGCTCTAACATAATTATATCTTTGGAATTACTGAACAGGTTTTAAAAATTCATTTAATTCTGATAAGTTTATAAATCGTGTACCATGTTTGCGAGTGAAGAAATACATGTTGTCACTGATAATTTCAAGAAATTGCATTGTTAAATTGGATTTTGCATAACCCACATGCACTAACATAAATATATCTTTGGAATTACTGAACAGATCTTAAAAATTTATTCAATTTTGATTAGTTTATAAATCGTGTACCATGTTTGCAACTGAAGAAATATATGTTGTCACTGATAATTTCAAGAAGTTGCATTGTTAAATTGGATTTTGCATAACCCACATGCACTAACATAATTATATCTTTGGAAAAACTGAACAGATTTTAAAATTTCATTCAATTCTGATACGTTTATAAATCGTGTACCATGTTTGCCACTGAAGAAATACATGTTGTCGCTGATAATTTAAAGAAATTGCATTGTATAATTGGATTTTGTATAACCCACATGCACTAACATAACTAAATCTTTGAAATTACTGAACAGATTTTAAAAATTTATTCAATTCTGATTAGTTTATAGATCGTGTAGCATGTTTGCCACTGAAGAAATATGCGTTGTCACTGTTAATTTCAAGATATTGCATTGTATAATTTAATTTTGTGTAACCCACATGCACTAACATAATTACATTGTTGGAATTACTGAACAGATTTTAAAACTTCATTCAATTCTGATTAGTTTATAAATCGTGCACCATGTTTGCCACTGAAGAAATATATGCTGTCACTGATAATATTAAGAAATTGCATTGTTAAATTGGATTTTGCATAACCCTTATGCACTCACATAATTATATCTTTGGAATAACTGAACTGATTTTAAAAATTTTATTCAATTCTGATTAGTTTATAAATCGTGTACCATGTTTGCAACTTAAGAAATATATGTTGTCACTGATAATTTCAAGAAGTTGCATTGTTAAATTGGATTTTGCATAACCCACATGCACTAACATAATTATATCTTTGGAATAACTGAATAGATTTTAAAAATTCATTCAATTCTAATTAGTTTATAAATCGTGTGATATGTTTGCCACTGAAGAAATATATGTTGTCACTGATAATTTAAAGAAATTGCATTGTATAATTGGAATTTGTACAACCCACATGCACTAACATAATTATATCTTTGGAATTACTGAACAGATTTTAAAAATTCATTTAATTCTGATAAGTTTATAAATCGTGTACCATGTTTGCGAGTGAAGAAATACATGTTGTCACTGATAATTTCAAGAAATTGCATTGTTAAATTGGATTTTGCATAACCCACATGCACTAACATAATTATATCTTTGGAATTACTGAACAGATCTTAAAAATTTATTCAATTCTGATTAGTTTATAATTCGTGTACCATGTTTGCAACTGAAGAAATATATATTGTCACTGATAATTTCAAGAAGTTGCATTGTTAAATTGGATTTTGCATAACCCACATGCACTAACATAATTATATCTTTGGAAAAACTGAACAGATTTTAAAATTTCATTCAATTCTGATACGTTTATAAATCGTGTACCATGTTTGCCACTGAAGAAATACATGTTGTCGCTGATAATTTAAAGAAATTGCATTGTATAATTGGATTTTGTATAACTCACATGCACTAACATAACTAAATCTTTGAAATTACTGAACAGATTTTAAAAATTTATTCAATTCTGATTAGTTTATAGATCGTGTAGCATGTTTGCCACTGAAGAAATATGCGTTGTCACTGTTAATTTCAAGATATTGCATTGTATAATTGAATTTTGTGTAACCCACATGCACTAACATAATTACATTGTTGGAATTACTGAACAGATTTTAAAACTTCATTCAATTCTGATTAGTTTATAAATCGTGCACCATGTTTGCCACTGAAGAAATATATGCTGTCACTGATAATATTAAGAAATTGCATTGTTAAATTGGATTTTGCATAACCCTTATGCACTCACATAATTATATCTTTGGAATAACTGAACTGATTTTAAAAATTTTATTCAATTCTGATTAGTTTATAAATCGTGTACCATGTTTGCAACTTAAGAAATATATGTTGTCACTGATAATTTCAAGAAGTTGCATTGTTAAATTGGATTTTGCATAACCCACATGCACTAACATAATTATATTTTTGGAATAACTGAATAGATTTTAAAAATTCATTCAATTCTAATTAGTTTATAAATCGTGTGATATGTTTGCCACTGAAGAAATATATGTTGTCACTGATAATTTAAAGAAATTGCATTGTATAATTGGAATTTGTATAACCCACATGCACTAACATAATTATATCTTTGGAATTACTGAACAGATTTTAAAAGTTCATTTAATTCTGATAAGTTTATAAATCGTGTACCATGTTTGCGAGTGAAGAAATACATGTTGTCACTGATAATTTCAAGAAATTGCATTGTAAAATTGGATTTTGCATAACCCACATGCACTAACATAATTATATCTTTGGAATTACTGAACAGATCTTAAAAATTTATTCAATTCTGATTAGTTTATAAATCGTGTACCATGTTTGCGACTGAAGAAATATATGTTGTCACTGATAATTTCAAGAAGTTGCATTGTTAAATTGGATTTTGCATAACCCACATGCACTAACATAATTATATCTTTGGAAAAACTGAACAGATTTTAAAATTTCATTCAATTCTGATACGTTTATAAATCGTGTACCATGTTTGCCACTGAAGAAATACATGTTGACGCTGATAATTTAAAGAAATTGCATTGTATAATTGGAATTTGTATAACCCACATGCACCAACATAATTATATTTTGGGAATTACTGAACAGATTTTAAAAATTCATTAAATTCTGATAAGTTTATAAATCGTGTACCATGTTTGCGAGTGAAGAAATACATGTTGTCACTGATAATTTCAAGAAATTGCATTGTATAATTCGATTTTGTATAACCCACATGCACTAACATAATTATATCTTTGGAATTACTGAACAGATTTTAAAAATTCATTAAATTCTGATAAGTTTAAAAATCGTGTACCATGTTTGCGAGTGAAGAAATACATGTTGTCACTGATAATTTCAAGAAATTACATTGTATAATTGGATTTTGTATAACCCACATGTACTAACATAATTATATCTTTGGAATTACTAAACAGATTTTAAAAATTCATTCAATACTGATTAGTTTATAAATCGTGTACCATATTTGCCACTGAAGAAATATATGTTGTCACTGATAATTTCAAAAAATTGCATTGTATAATTGGATTTTGTAAAACCCACATGCACTAACATAATTATATCTTTGGAATTACTGAATAAATTTTAAAAATTCATTCAATTCTGATTAGTTTATAAATCGTGTACCATGTTTGCGAGTGAAGAAATACATGTTGTCACTGATAATTTCAAGAAATTGCATTGTATAATTGGATTTTGTAAAACCCACATGCACTAACATAATTATATCTTTGGAATTAATGAACAGCTTTTAAATTTTCATTCAATTCTGATTAGTTTATAAATCGTGTACCATGTTTGCCACTGAAGAAATATATGTTGTCACTGATAATTTCAAGAAGTTGCATTGTTAAATTGGATTTTGCATAACCCACATGCACTAACATAATTATATCTTTGGAATAACTGAACAGATTTTAAAAATTCATTCAATTCTGGTTAGTTTATAAATCGTGTACCATGTTTGCAACTGAAGAAATATATGTTGTCACTGATAATTTCAAGAAGTTGCATTGTTAAATTGGATTTTGCATAACCCACATGCACTAACATAATTATATCTTTGGAATAACTGAACAGATTTTAAAATTTCATTCAATTCTGATACGTATATAAATCGTGTACCATGTTTGCCACTGAAGAAATACATGTTGTCACTGATAATTTAGAAAAATTGCATTGTATAATTGGATTTTGTATAACCCACATGCACTAACATAATTATATCTTTGGAATTATTGAACAGATTTCCAAAATTCATTCAATTCTGATTAGTTTATAAATCGTGTACCATATTTGCCACTGAAGAAATATATGTTGTCACTGATAATTTCAAAAAATTGCATTGTATAATTGGATTTTGTATAACCCACATGCACTAACATAACTAAATCTTTGAAATTACTGAACAGATTTTAAAAATTTATTCAATTCTGATTAGTTTATAGATCGTGTAGCATGTTTGCCACTGAAGAAATATGCGTTGTCACTGTTAATTTCAAGATATTGCATTGTATAATTGAATTTTGTGTAACCCACATGCACTAACATAATTACATTGTTGGAATTACTGAACAGATTTTAAAACTTCATTCAATTCTGATTAGTTTATAAATCGTGCACCATGTTTGCCACTGAAGAAATATATGCTGTCACTGATAATATTAAGAAATTGCATTGTTAAATTGGATTTTGCATAACCCTTATGCACTCACATAATTATATCTTTGGAATAACTGAACTGATTTTAAAAATTTTATTCAATTCTGATTAGTTTATAAATCGTGCACCATGTTTGCCACTGAAGAAATATATGCTGTCACTGATAATATTAAGAAATTGCATTGTTAAGTTGGAATTTGCATAACCCTTATGCACTAACATAATTATATCTTTGGAATAACTGAACTAATTTTAAAAATTCATTCAATTCTGATTAGTTTATAAATCGTGTACCATGTTTGCGAGTGAAGAAATACATGTTGTCACTGATAATTTCAAGAAATTGCATTGTATAATTGGATTTAGTAAAACCCACATGCACTAACATAATTATATCTTTGGAATTACTGAACAGATTATAAAAAATTCATTCAATTCTGATTAGTTTATAAATCGTGTACCATATTTGCCACTGAAGAAATATATGTTGTCACTGATAATTTCAAGAAATTGCATTGTATAATTGGATTTTGTAAAACACACATGCACTAACATAATTATATCTTTGGAATAACTGAACAGATTTTAAAAATTCATTCAATTCTGGTTAGTTTATAAATCGTGTACCATGTTTGCAACTGAAGAAATATATGTTGTCACTGATAATTTCAAGAAGTTGCATTGTTAAATTGGATTTTGCATAATCCACATGCACTAACATAATTATATCTTTGGAATAACTGAACTAATTTTAAAAATTCATTCAATTCTGATTAGTTTATAAATCGTGTACCATGTTTGCGAGTGAAGAAATACATGTTGTCACTGATAATTTCAAGAAATTGCATTGTATAATTGGATTTAGTAAAACCCACATGCACTAACATAATTATATCTTTGGAATTACTGAACAGATTATAAAAAATTCATTCAATTCTGATTAGTTTATAAATCGTGTACCATATTTGCCACTGAAGAAATATATGTTGTCACTGATAATTTCAAGAAATTGCATTGTATAATTGGATTTTGTAAAACACACATGCACTAACATAATTATATCTTTGGAATAACTGAACAGATTTTAAAAATTCATTCAATTCTGGTTAGTTTATAAATCGTGTACCATGTTTGCAACTGAAGAAATATATGTTGTCACTGATAATTTCAAGAAGTTGCATTGTTAAATTGGATTTTGCATAATCCACATGCACTAACATAATTATATCTTTGGAATAACTGAACAGATTTTAAAATTTCATTCAATTCTGATACGTTTATAAATCGTGTACCATGTTTGCCACTGAAGAAATACATGTTGTCACTGATAATTTAAAGAAATTGCATTGTATAATTGGATTTTGTATAACCCACATGCACTAACATAATTATATCTTTGGAATTACTGAACAGATTTCCAAAATTCATTCAATTCTGATTAGTTTATAAATCGTGTACCATATTTGCCACTGAAGAAATATATGTTGTCACTGATAATTTCAAAAAATTGCATTGTATAATTGGATTTTGTATAACCCACATGCACTAACATAACTAAATCTTTGAAATTACTGAACAGATTTTAAAATTTCATTCAATTCTGATTAGTTTATAAATCGTGTAGCATGTTTGCCACTGAAGATATATGTGTTTTTACTGTTAATTTCAAGATATTGCATTGTATAATTGAGTTTTGTATAACCCACATACACTAACATAATTACATCTTTGGAATTACTGAACAGATTTTAAAACTTCATTCAATTCTGATTAGTTTATAAATCGTGCACCATGTTTGCCACTGAAGAAATATATGCTGTCACTGATAATATTAGGAAATTGCATTGTTAAGTTGGATTTTGCATAACCCTTATGCACTAACATAATTATATCTTTGGAATAACTGAACTAATTTTAAAAATTCATTCAATTCTGATTAGTTTATAACTCGTGTACCATGTTTGCGAGTGAAGAAATACATGTTGTCACTGATAATTTCAAGAAATTGCATTGTATAATTTGATTTTGTAAAACCCACATGCACTAACATAATTATATCTTTGGAATTTCTGAACAGATTTTTAAAATTCATTCAATTCTGATTAGTTTATAAATCGTGTACCATGTTTGCGAGTGAAGAAATACATGTTGTCACTGATAATTTCAAGAAATTGCATTGTATAATTGGATTTTGTAAAACCCACATGCACTAACATAATTATATCTTTGGAATTACTGAACAGATTATAAAAAATTCATTCAATTCTGATTAGTTTATAAATCGTGTACCATATTTGCCACTGAAGAAATATATGTTGTCACTGATAATTTCAAGAAATTGCATTGTATAATTGGATTTTGTAAAACCCACATGCACTAACATAATTATATCTTTGGAATTACTGAACAGATTTTAAAAATTCATTCAATTCTGATTAGTTTATAAATCGTGTACCATGTTTGCGAGTGAAGAAATACATGTTGTCACTGATAATTTTAAGAAATTGCATTGTTAAATTGGATTTTGCATAACCCACATGCACTAACATAATTATATCTTTGGAATTACTGAACAGATTTTAAAAATTCATTCAATTCTGATTAGTTTATAAATCGTGTACCATGTTTGCAACTGAAGAAATATATGTTGTCACTGATAATTTCAAGAAGTTGCATTGTTAAATTGGATTTTGCATAACCTACATGCAGTAACATAATTATATCTTTGGAATAACTGAACAGATTTTAAAAATTCATTCAATTCTGATACGTTTATAAATCGTGTACCATGTTTGCCACTCAAGAAATACATGTTGTCACTGATAATTTAAAAAAATTGCATTGTATAATTGGAATTTGTATAACCCACATGCACTAACATACTTATATCTTTGGAATTACTGAACAGATTTTAAAAATTCATTAAATTCTGATAAGTTTATAAATCGTGTACCATGTTTGCGAGTGAAGAAATACATGTTGTCACTGATAATTTCAAGAAATTGCATTGTATATATGGATTTTGTACAACCCACATGCACTAACATAATTATATCTTTGGAATTACTGAACAGATTTTAAAAATTCATTAAATGCTGATTAGTTTATAAATCGTGCACCATGTTAGCCACTGAAGAAATATATGCTGTCACTGATAATATTAAGAAATTGCATTGTTAAATTGGATTTTGCATAACCCTTATGCACTAACATAATTATATCTTTGGAATAACTGAACAGATTTTAAAAATCCATTCAATTCTGATTTGTTTATAAATCGTGTACCATGTTCGCCACTGAAGAAATATATGTTGTCACTGATAATTTCAAGAAGTTGCATTGTTAAATTGGATTTTGCATAACCCACATGCACTAACATAATTATATCTTTGGAAAAACTGAACAGATTTTAAAAATTCATTCAATTCTGATTAGTTTATAAATCGTATACCATGTTTGCCACTGAAGAAATATATGTTGTCACTGATAATTTAAAGAAATTGCCGTGTATAATTGGATTTTGTATAATTCACATGCACTAACATAATTATATCTTTGGAATTACTGAACAGATTTTAAAAATTCATTCAATTTTGATTAGTTTATAAATCGTGTAGCATGTTTGCCACTGAAGAAATATGTGTTGTCACTGTTAATTTAAAGAAATTGCATTGTATAATTGGAATTTGTATAACCCACATGCATTAACCTAACTAAATCTTTGGAATTACTCAACAGATTTTAAAAATTCATTCAATTCTGATTAGTTTATAAATCGTATACCATGTTTGCCACTGAAGAAATATTTGTTGTCGCTTTTAATTTCAAGATATTGCATTGTATAATTGAATTTTGTATAACCAACATGCACTAACATAATTAAATCTTTGGAATTACTGAACAGATTTTAAAACTTCATTCAATTCTGATTAGTTTATAAATCGTGCACCATGTTTGCCACTGAAGAAATATATGCTGTCACTGATAATATTAAGAAATTGCATTGTTAAATTGGATTTTGCATAACCCTTATGCACTAACATAATTATATCTTTGGAATAACTGAACTGATTTTAAAAATTTTATTCAATTCTGATTAGTTTATAAATCGTGTACCATGTTTGCAACTTAAGAAATATATGTTGTCACTGATAATTTCAAGAAGTTGCATTGTTAAATTGGATTTTGCATAACCCACATGCACTAACATAATTATATCTTTGGAATAACTGAATAGATTTTAAAAATTCATTCAATTCTAATTAGTTTATAAATCGTGTGATATGTTTGCCACTGAAGAAATATATGTTGTCACTGATAATTTAAAGAAATTGCATTGTATAATTGGAATTTGTATAACCCACATGCATTAACATAATTATATCTTTGGAATTACTGAACAGATTTTAAAAATTCATTTAATTCTGATAAGTTTATAAATCGTGTACCATGTTTGCGAGTGAAGAAATACATGTTGTCACTGATAAATTCAAGAAATTACATTGTATAATTGGATTTTGTATAACCCACATGTACTAACATAATTATATCTTTGGAATTACTAAACAGATTTTAAAAATTCATTCAATACTGATAAGTTTATAAATCGTGTACCTTGTTTGCGAGTGAAGAAATACATGTTGTCACTGCTAATTTCAAAAAATTGCATTGTATAATTGGATTTTGTAAAACCCACATGCACTAACATAATTATATCTTTGGAATTACTGAACAGATTTTAAAAATTCATTCAATTCTGATTAGTTTATAAATCGTGTACCATGTTTGCGAGTGAAGATATACATGTTGTCACTGATAATTTCAAGAAATTGCATTGTATAATTGGATTTTGTAAAACCCACATGCACTAACATAATTATATCTTTGGAATTACTGAACAGATTTTAAAAATTCATTCAATTCTGATTAGTTTATAAATCGTGTACCATATTTGCCACTGAAGAAACATATGTTGTCACTGATAATTTCAAGAAATTGCATTGTATAATTGGATTTTGTATAACCCACATGCGCTAACATAACTAAATCTTTGGAATTACTGAACAGATTTTAAAAATTCATTCAATTCTGATTAGTTTATAAATCGTGTACCATGTTTGCCACTGAAAAATATATGTTGTCACTGATAATTTAAAGAAATTGCATTGTATAATTGGATTTTGTATAACCCACATGCACTAACATAACTAAATCTTTGGAATTACTGAACAGATTTTAAAAATTCATTCAATTCTGATTAGTTTATAAATCGTGTACCATGTTTGCCACTGAAGAAATATATGTTGTCACTGATAATTTCAAAAAATTGCATTGTATAATTGGATTTTGTATAACCCACATGCACTAACATAACTAAATCTTTGGAATTACTGAACAGATTTTAAAAATTCATTCAATTCTGATTAGTTTATAAATCGTGTACCATATTTGCCACTGAAGAAATATATGTTGTCACTGATAATTTCAAAAAATTGCATTGTATAATTGGATTTTGTATAACCCACATGCACTAACATAACTAAATCTTTGGAATTACTGAACAGATTTTAAAAATTCATTCAATTCTGATTAGTTTATAAATCGTGTACCATGTTTGCCACTGAAGAAATATATGTTGTCACTGATAATTTCAAAAAATTGCATTGTATAATTGGATTTTGTATAACCCACATGCACTAACAAAACTAAATCTTTGGAATTACTGAACAGATTTTAAAAATTCATTCAATTCTGATTAGTTTATAAATCGTGTACCATGTTTGCCACTGAAGAAATATATGTTGTCACTGATAATTTCAAGAAATTGCATTGCTAAATTGTATTTTGCATAACCCACATGCACTAACATAACTAAATCTTTGGAATTACTGAACAGATTTTAAAAATTCATTCAATTCTGATTAGTTTATAAATCGTGTAGCATGTTTGCCACTGAAAAAATATGTGTTGTCACTGTTAATTTCAAGATATTGCATTGTATAATTGAATTTTGTATAACCCACATGCACTAATATAATTACATCTTTGGAATTACTGAACAGATTTTAAAAATTCATTCAATTCTGATTAGTTTATAAATCATGTACCATGTTTGCCACTGAAGAAATATATGTTGTCACTGATAATTTCAAGAAGCTGCATTGTTAAATTGGATTTTGCATAACCCACATGCACTAACATAATTATATCTTTGGAAAAACTGAACAGATTTTAAAATTTCATTCAATTCTGATACGTTTATAAATCGTGTACCATATTTGCCACTGAAGAAATATATGTTGTCACTGATAATTTCAAAAAATTGCATTGTATAATTGGATTTTGTATAACCCACATGCACTAACATAACTAAATCTTTGAATTTACTGAACAGATTTTAAAAATTTATTCAATTCTGATTAGTTTATAGATCGTGTAGCATGTTTGCCACTGAAGAAATATGCGTTGTCACTGTTAATTTCAAGATATTGCATTGTATAATTGAATTTTGTGTAACTCACATGCACTAACATAATTACATTGTTGGAATTACTGAACAGATTTTAAAACTTCATTCAATTCTGATTAGTTTATAAATCGTGCACCATGTTTGCCACTGAAGAAATATATGCTGTCACTGATAATATTAAGAAATTGCATTGTTAAATTGGATTTTGCATAACCCTTATGCACTAACATAATTATATCTTTGGAATAACTGAACTGATTTTAAAAATTTTATTCAATTCTGATTAGTTTATAAATCGTGTACCATGTTTGCAACTTAAGAAATATATGTTGTCACTGATAATTTCAAGAAGTTGCATTGTTAAATTGGATTTTGCATAACCCACATGCACTAACATAATTATATCTTTGGAATAACTGAATAGATTTTAAAAATTCATTCAATTCTAATTAGTTTATAAATCGTGTGATATGTTTGCCACTGAAGAAATATATGTTGTCACTGATAATTTAAAGAAATTGCATTGTATAATTGGAATTTGTATAACCCACATGCACTAACATAATTATATCTTTGGAATTACTGAACAGATTTTAAAAATTCATTTAATTGTGATAAGTTTATAAATCGTGTACCATGTTTGCGAGTGAAGAAATACATGTTGTCACTGATTATTTCAAGAAATTGCATTGTTAAATTGGATTTTGCATAACCCACATGCACTAACATAATTATATCTTTGGAATTACTGAACAGATCTTAAAAATTTATTCAATTCTGATTAGTTTATAAATCGTGTACCATGTTTGCAACTGAAGAAATATATGTTGTCACTGATAATTTCAAGAAGTTGCATTGTTAAATTGGATTTTGCATAACCCACATGCACTAACATAATTATATCTTTGGAATAACTGAACAGATTTTAAAATTTCATTCAATTCTGATACGTTTATAAATCGTGTACCATGTTTGCCACTGAAGAAATACATGTTGTCGCTGATAATTTAAAGAAATTGCATTGTATAATTGGAATTTGTATAACCCACATGCACTAACATAATTATATCTTTGGAATTACTGAACAGATTTTAAAAATTCATTAAATTCTGATAAGTTTATAAATCGTGTACCATGTTTGCGAGTGAAGAAATACATGTTGTCACTGATAATTTCAAGAAATTACATTGTATAATTGGATTTTGTATAACCCACATGTACTAACATAATTATATCTTTGGAATTACTAAACAGATTTTAAAAATTCATTCAATACTGATAAGTTTATAAATCGTGTACCATGTTTGCGAGTGAAGAAATACATGTTGTCACTGCTAATTTCAAAAAATTGCATTGTATAATTGGATTTTGTAAAACCCACATGCACTAACATAATTATATCTTTGGAATTACTGAACAGATTTTAAAAATTCATTCAATTCTGATTAGTTTATAAATCGTGTACCATGTTTGCGAGTGAAGATATACATGTTGTCACTGATAATTTCAAGAAATTGCATTGTATAATTGGATTTTGTAAAACCCACATGCACTAACATAATTATATCTTTGGAATTACTGAACAGATTTTAAAAATTCATTCAATTCTGATTAGTTTATAAATCGTGTACCATATTTGCCACTGAAGAAACATATGTTGTCACTGATAATTTCAAGAAATTGCATTGTATAATTGGATTTTGTATAACCCACATGCGCTAACATAACTAAATCTTTGGAATTACTGAACAGATTTTAAAAATTCATTCAATTCTGATTAGTTTATAAATCGTGTACCATGTTTGCCACTGAAGAAATATATGTTGTCACTGATAATTTAAAGAAATTGCATTGTATAATTGGATTTTGTATAACCCACATGCACTAACATAACTGAATCTTTGGAATTACTGAACAGATTTTAAAAATTCATTCAATTCTGATTAGTTTATAAATCGTGTACCATGTTTGCCACTGAAGAAATATATGTTGTCACTGATAATTTCAAAAAATTGCATTGTATAATTGGATTTTGTATAACCCACATGCACTAACATAACTAAATCTTTGGAATTACTGAACAGATTTTAAAAATTCATTCAATTCTGATTAGTTTATAAATCGTGTACCATATTTGCCACTGAAGAAATATATGTTGTCACTGATAATTTCAAAAAATTGCATTGTATAATTGGATTTTGTATAACCCACATGCACTAACATAACTAAATCTTTGGAATTACTGAACAGATTTTAAAAATTCATTCAATTCTGATTAGTTTATAAATCGTGTACCATGTTTGCCACTGAAGAAATATATGTTGTCACTGATAATTTCAAAAAATTGCATTGTATAATTGGATTTTGTATAACCCACATGCACTAACAAAACTAAATCTTTGGAATTACTGAACAGATTTTAAAAATTCATTCAATTCTGATTAGTTTATAAATCGTGTACCATGTTTGCCACTGAAGAAATATATGTTGTCACTGATAATTTCAAGAAATTGCATTGCTAAATTGTATTTTGCATAACCCACATGCACTAACATAACTAAATCTTTGGAATTACTGAACAGATTTTAAAAATTCATTCAATTCTGATTAGTTTATAAATCGTGTAGCATGTTTGCCACTGAAAAAATATGTGTTGTCACTGTTAATTTCAAGATATTGCATTGTATAATTGAATTTTGTATAACCCACATGCACTTATATAATTACATCTTTGGAATTACTGAACAGATTTTAAAAATTCATTCAATTCTGATTAGTTTATAAATCATGTACCATGTTTGCCACTGAAGAAATATATGTTGTCACTGATAATTTCAAGAAGTTGCATTGTTAAATTGGATTTTGCATAACCCACATGCACTAACATAATTATATCTTTGGAAAAACTGAACAGATTTTAAAATTTCATTCAATTCTGATACGTTTATAAATCGTGTACCATATTTGCCACTGAAGAAATATATGTTGTCACTGATAATTTCAAAAAATTGCATTGTATAATTGGATTTTGTATAACCCACATGCACTAACATAACTAAATCTTTGAATTTACTGAACAGATTTTAAAAATTTATTCAATTCTGATTAGTTTATAGATCGTGTAGCATGTTTGCCACTGAAGAAATATGCGTTGTCACTGTTAATTTCAAGATATTGCATTGTATAATTGAATTTTGTGTAACTCACATGCACTAACATAATTACATTGTTGGAATTACTGAACAGATTTTAAAACTTCATTCAATTCTGATTAGTTTATAAATCGTGCACCATGTTTGCCACTGAAGAAATATATGCTGTCACTGATAATATTAAGAAATTGCATTGTTAAATTGGATTTTGCATAACCCTTATGCACTAACATAATTATATCTTTGGAATAACTGAACTGATTTTAAAAATTTTATTCAATTCTGATTAGTTTATAAATCGTGTACCATGTTTGCAACTTAAGAAATATATGTTGTCACTGATAATTTCAATAAGTTGCATTGTTAAATTGGATTTTGCATAACCCACATGCACTAACATAATTATATCTTTGGAATAACTGAATAGATTTTAAAAATTCATTCAATTCTAATTAGTTTATAAATCGTGTGATATGTTTGCCACTGAAGAAATATATGTTGTCACTGATAATTTAAAGAAATTGCATTGTATAATTGGAATTTGTATAACCCACATGCACTAACATAATTATATCTTTGGAATTACTGAACAGATTTTAAAAATTCATTTAATTGTGATAAGTTTATAAATCGTGTACCATGTTTGCGAGTGAAGAAATACATGTTGTCACTGATAATTTCAAGAAATTGCATTGTTAAATTGGATTTTGCATAACCCACATGCACTAACATAATTATATCTTTGGAATTACTGAACAGATCTTAAAAATTTATTCAATTCTGATTAGTTTATAAATCGTGTACCATGTTTGCAACTGAAGAAATATATGTTGTCACTGATAATTTCAAGAAGTTGCATTGTTAAATTGGATTTTGCATAACCCACATGCACTAACATAATTATATCTTTGGAATAACTGAACAGATTTTAAAATTTCATTCAATTCTGATACGTTTATAAATCGTGTACCATGTTTGCCACTGAAGAAATACATGTTGTCGCTGATAATTTAAAGAAATTGCATTGTATAATTGGAATTTGTATAACCCACATGCACTAACATAATTATATCTTTGGAATTACTGAACAGATTTTAAAAATTCATTAAATTCTGATAAGTTTATAAATCGTGTACCATGTTTGCGAGTGAAGAAATACATGTTGTCACTGATAATTTCAAGAAATATCATTGTATATTTCGATTTTGTATAACCCACATGCACTAACATAATTATATCTTTGGAATTACTGAACAGATTTTAAAAATTCATTAAATTCTGATAAGTTTATAAATCGTGTACCATGTTTGCGAGTGAAGAAATACATGTTGTCACTGATAATTTCAAGAAATTACATTGTATAATTGGATTTTGTATAACCCACATGTACTAACATAATTATATCTTTGGAATTACTAAACAGATTTTAAAAATTCATTCAATACTGATTAGTTTATAAATCGTGTACCATATTTGCCACTGAAGAAATATATGTTGTCACTGATAATTTCAAAAAATTGCATTGTATAATTGGATTTTGAAAAACCCACATGCACTAACATTATTATATCTTTGGAATTACTGAATATATTTTAAAAATTCATTCAATTCTGATTAGTTTATAAATCGTGTACCATGTTTGCGAGTGAAGAAATACATGTTGTCACTGATAATTTCAAGAAATTGCATTGTATAATTGGATTTTGTAAAACCCACATGCACTAACATAATTATATCTTTGGAATTACTGAACAGATTTTAAAAATTCATTCAATTCTGATTAGTTTATAAATCGTGTACCATATTTGCCACTGAAGAAATATATGTTGTCACTGATAATTTCAAAAAATTGCATTGCTAAATTGTATTTTGAATAACCCACATGCACTAACATAATTATATCTTTGGAATAACTGAACAGCTTTTAAATTTTCATTCAATTCTGATTAGTTTATAAATCGTGTACCATGTTTGCCACTGAAGAAATATATGTTGTCACTGATAATATCAAGAAATTGCATTGTATAATTGGATTTTGTATAACCCACATGCACTAACATAATTATATCTTTGGAATTACTGAACAGATTTTAAAAATTCATTCAATTCTGATTAGTTTATAAATCGTGTACCATGTTTGCGAGTGAAGAAATACATGTTGTCACTGCTAATTTCAAGAAATTGCATTGTATAATTGGATTTTGTAAAACCCACATGCACTTACATAACTAAATCTTTGGAATTACTGAACAGATTTTAAAAATTCATTCAATTCTGATTAGTTTATAAATCGTGTACTATGTTTGCCACTGAAGAAATATATGTTGTCACTGATAATTTCAAGAAATTGCATTGCTAAATTGTATTTTGCATAACCCACATGCTTTAACATAATTATATCTTTGGAATAACTGAACAGATTTTAAAAATTCATTCAATTCTGATAAGTTTATAAGTCGTGTACCATGTTTGCGAGTGAAGAAATACATGTTGTCAGTGATAATTTCAAGAAATTGCATTGTATAATTGGATTTTGTAAAACCCACATGCACTAACATAATTAAATCTTTGGAATTACTGAACAGAGTTTAAAAATTCATTCAATTCTGATTAGTTTATAAATCGTGTACCATATTTGCCACTGAAGAAATATATGTTGTCACTGATAATTTCAAAAAATTGCATTGTATAATTGGATTTTGTAAAACCCACATGCACTAACATAATTATATCTTTGGAATTACTGAACTGATTTTAAAAATTCATTCAATTCTGATTAGTTTATTAATCGTGTACCATGTTTGCGAGTGAAGAAATACATGTTGTCACTGATAATTTCAAGAAATTGCATTGTATAATTGGATTTTGTATAACCTACGTGCACTAACATAATTATATCTTTGAACTTACTGAACAGATTTTAAAAATTCATTAAATCCTGATAAGTTTATAAATCGTGTACCATATTTGCGAGTGAAGAAATACATGTTGTCACTGATAATTTCAAGAAATTGCATTGTATAATTGGATTTTGCATAACCCACATGCACTAACATAATAATACCTTTGGAATTACTGAACAGATTTTAAAAATTCATTCAATTATGATTAGTTTATAAATCGTGTACCATATTTGCCACTGAAGAAATATATGTTGTCACTGATAATTTCAAAAAGTTGCATTGTATAATTGGATTTTGTATAACCCACATGCACTAACATAATTATATCTTTGGAATTACTGAACAGATTTTAAAAATTCATTCAATTCTGATTAGTTTATAAATCGTGTACCATGTTTGCGAGTGAAGAAATACATGTTGTCACTGATAATTTCAAGAAATTGCATTGTATAATTGGATTTTGTAAAACCCACATGCACTAACATAACTAAATCTTTGGAATTACTGAACAGATTTTAAAAATTCATTCAATTCTGATTAGTTTATAAATCGTGTACTATGTTTGCCACTGAAGAAATATATGTTGTCACTGATAATTTCAAGAAATTGCATTGCTAAATTGTATTTTGCATAACCCACATGCTTTAACATAATTATATCTTTGGAATAACTGAACAGATTTTAAAAATTCATTCAATTCTGATAAGTTTATAAATCGTGTACCATGTTTGCGAGTGAAGAAATACATGTTGTCACTGATAATTTCAAGAAATTGCATTGTATAATTGGATTTTGCATAACCCACATGCACTAACATAATTATACCTTTGGAATTACTGAACAGATTTTAAAAATTCATTCAATTATGATTAGTTTATAAATCGTGTACCATATTTGCCACTGAAGAAATATATGTTGTCACTGATAATTTCAAAAAGTTGCATTGTATAATTGGATTTTGTATAACCCACATGCACTAACATAAATAAATCTTTGGAATTACTGAACAGATTTTAAAAATTCAATCAATTCTGATTAGTTTATAAATCGTGTACCATGTTTGCCACTGAAGAAATATATGTTGTCTCTGATAATTTCAAAAAATTGCATTGTTTAGTTGGATTTTGTATAACTAACATGCACTAACATAACTAAATCTTTGAAATTACTGAACAGATTTTAAAAATTCATTCATTTCTGATTAGTTTATAAATCGTGTAGCATGTTTGCCACTGAAGAAATATGTGTTGTTACTTTTATTTTCAAGATATTGCATTGTATTATTGTATTTTGTATAACCCACATGCACAAACATAATAACATCTTTGGAATTACTGAACAGATTTTAAAAATTCATTCAATTTTGATTAGTTTATAAAACGCGTACCATGTCTGGCAATGAAGAAATATATGTCGTCACTGATAATTTGAAGAAATTGCATTGAATAATTGGATTTTGTATAACCCACATGCACTAACATAACTAAATCTTTGGAATTACTTAACAGATTTTAAAAATTCATTCAATTCTGATTAGTTTATAAATCGTGTACCATGTTTGCGAGTGAAGAAATACATGTTGTCACTGATAATTTCAAGAAATTGCATTGTATATTTGGATTTTGTATAACCCACATGCACTAACATAATTATATCTTTGGAATTTCTGAACAGATTTTAAAAATTCATTCAATTCTGATTAGTTTATAAATCGTGTACCATGTTTGCGAGTGAAGAAATACATGTTGTCACTGATAATTTCAAGAAATTGCATTGTATATTTGGATTTTGAATAACCCACATGCACTAACATAATTATATCTTTGGAATTACTGAACAGATTTTAAAAATTCATTAAATCCTGATAAGTTTATAAATCGTGTACCATATTTGCGAGTGAAGAAATACATGTTGTCACTGATAATTTCAAGAAATTGCATTGTATAATTGGATTTTGCATAACCCACATGCACTAACATAATTATACCTTTGGAATTACTGAACAGATTTTAAAAATTCAATCAATTCTGATTAGTTAATAAATCGTGTACCATATTTGCCACTGAAGAAATATATGTTGTCACTGATAATTTCAAAAAATTGCATTGTATAGTTGGATTTTGTATAACCAACATGCACTAACATAACTAAATCTTTGAAATTACTGAACAGATTTTAAAAATTCATTCAATTCTGATTAGTTTATAAATCGTGTAGCATGTTTGCCACTGAAGAAATATGTATTGTCACTTTTAATTTCAAGATATTGCATTGTATTATTGTATTTTGTATAACCCACATGCACTAACATAATAACATATTTGGAATTACTGAACAGATTTTAAAAGTTCATTCAATTTTGATTAGTTTATAAATCGTGTACCATATTTGCCACTGAAGAAATATAAGTTGTCACTGATAATTTCAAAAAATTGCATTGTATAATTGGATTTTGTATAACCCACATGCACTAACATAACTAAATCTTTGAAATTACTGAACAGATTTTAAAAATTCATTCAATTCTGATTAGTTTATAAATCAATTACCATGTTTGCAACTGAAGAAATATGTGTTGTCACTGATAATTTCAAGAAGTTGCATTGTTAAATTGGATTTTGCATAAACCACATGCACTAACATAATTATATCTTTGGAATAACTTAAACGATTTTAACATTTCATTCATTTCTGATACGTTTATAAATCGTGTACCATGTTTGCCACTGAAGAATAACATGTTGTCACTGATAATTTAAAAAAATTGCATTGTATAATTGGATTTTGTATAACCCACATACACTAACATAAATATATCTTTGGAATTACTGAATAGATTTTAAAAATTCATTAAATTCTGATAAGTTTATAAATCGTGTACCATGTTTGCGAGTGAGGTAATACATGTTGTCACTGATAATTTCAAGAAATTGCATTGTATAATTGGATTTTGTATAACCCACATGCACTAACATAATTATATCTTTGGAATTACTGAACAGATTTTAAAAATTCATTCAGTTCTGATTAGTTTATAAATCGTGTACCATATTTGCCACTGAAGAAATATATGTTGTCACTGATAATTTCAAAAAATTGCATTGTATAATTGGATTTTGTATAACCTACATGCACTAACATAACTAAATCTTTGAAATTACGGAACAGATTTTAAAAATTCATTCAATTCTGATTAGTTTATAAATCGTGTAGCATGTTTGCCACTGAAGAAATATGTGTTGTCACTGTTAATTTCAAGATATTGCATTGTATAATTGAATTTTGTATAACCCTTATGCACTAACATAATTGCATCTTTGGAATTACTGAACAGATTTAAAAACTTCATTCAATTCTGATTAGTTTATAAATCGTGCACCATGTTTGCCACTGAAGAAATATATGCTGTCACTGATAATATTAAGAAATTGCATTGTTAAATTGGATTTTGCATAACCCTTATGCACTAACATAATTATATCTTTGAAATAACTGAACTGATTTTAAAAATTCATTCAATTCTGATTAGTTTATAAATCGTGTACCATGTTTGCGAGTGAAGAAATACATGTTGTCACTGATAATATCAAGAAATTGCATTGTATAATTGGATTTTGTATAACCCACATGCACTAACATAATTATATCTTTGGAATTACTGAACAGATTTTAAAAATTCATTCAATTCTGATTAGTATATAAATCGTGTACCATGTTTGCGAGTGAAGAAATACATGTTGTCACTGCTAATTTCAAGAAATTGCATTGTATAATTGGATTTTGTAAAACCCACATGCACTTACATAACTAAATCTTTGGAATTACTGAACAGATTTTAAAAATTCATTCAATTCTGATTAGTTTATAAATCGTGTACTATGTTTGCCACTGAAGAAATATATGTTGTCACTGATAATTTCAAGAAATTGTATTGCTAAATTGTATTTTGCATAACCCACATGCTTTAACATAATTATATCTTTGGAATAACTGAACAGATTTTAAAAATTCATTCAATTCTGATAAGTTTATAAGTCGTGTACCATGTTTGCGAGTGAAGAAATACATGTTGTCACTGATAATTTCAAGAAATTGCATTGTATAATTGGATTTTGTAAAACCCACATGCACTAACATAATTAAATCTTTGGAATTACTGAACAGAGTTTAAAAATTCATTCAATTCTGATTAGTTTATAAATCGTGTACCATATTTGCCACTGAAGAAATATATGTTGTCTCTGATAATTTCAAAAAATTGCATTGTATAATTGGATTTTGTAAAACCCACATGCACTAACATAATTATATCTTTGGAATTACTGAACTGATTTTAAAAATTCATTCAATTCTGATTAGTTTATTAATCGTGTACCATGTTTGCGAGTGAAGAAATACATGTTGTCACTGATAATTTCAAGAAATTGCATTGTATAATTGGATTTTGTATAACCTACATGCACTAACATAATTATATCTTTGAACTTACTGAACAAATTTTAAAAATTCATTAAATCCTGATAAGTTTATAAATCGTGTACCATATTTGCGAGTGAAGATATACATGTTGTCACTGATAATTTCAAGAAATTGCATTGTATAATTGGATTTTGCATAACCCACATGCACTAACATAATAATACCTTTGGAATTACTGAACAGATTTTAAAAATTCATTCAATTATGATTAGTTTATAAATCGTGTACCATATTTGCCACTGAAGAAATATATGTTGTCACTGATAATTTCAAAAAGTTGCATTGTATAATTGGATTTTGTATAACCCACATGCACTAACATAATTATATCTTTGGAATTACTGAACAGATTTTAAAAATTCATTCAATTCTGATTAGTTTATAAATCGTGTACCATGTTTGCGAGTGAAGAAATACATGTTGTCACTGATAATTTCAAGAAATTGCATTGTATAATTGGATTTTGTAAAACCCACATGCACTAACATAACTAAATCTTTGGAATTACTGAACAGATTTTAAAAATTCATTCAATTCTGATTAGTTTATAAATCGTGTACTATGTTTGCCACTGAAGAAATATATGTTGTCACTGATTATTTCAAGAAATTGCATTGCTAAATTGTATTTTGCATAACCCACATGCTTTAACATAATTATATCTTTGGAATAACTGAACAGATTTTAAAAATTCATTCAATTCTGATAAGTTTATAAATCGTGTACCATGTTTGCGAGTGAAGAAATACATGTTGTCACTGATAATTTCAAGAAATTGCATTGTATAATTGGATTTTGCATAACCCACATGCACTAACATAATTATACCTTTGGAATTACTGAACAGATTTTAAAAATTCATTCAATTATGATTAGTTTATAAATCGTGTACCATGTTTGCCACTGAAGAAATATATGTTGTCACTGATAATTTCAAAAAGTTGCATTGTATAATTGGATTTTGTATAACCCACATGCACTAACATAAATAAATCTTTGGAATTACTGAACAGATTTTAAAAATTCAATCAATTCTGATTAGTTTATAAATCGTGTACCATGTTTGCCACTGAAGAAATATATGTTGTCTCTGATAATTTCAAAAAATTGCATTGTTTAGTTGGATTTTGTATAACCAACATGCACTAACATAACTAAATCTTTGAAATTACTGAACAGATTTTAAAAATTCATTCATTTCTGATTAGTTTATAAATCGTGTAGCATGTTTGCCACTGAAGAAATATGTGTTGTTACTTTTAATTTCAAGATATTGCATTGTATTATTGTATTTTGTATAACCCACATGCACAAACATAATAACATCTTTGGAATTACTGAACAGATTTTAAAAATTCATTCAATTTTGATTAGTTTATAAAACGCGTACCATGTCTGGCAATGAAGAAATATATGTCGTCACTGATAATTTGAAGAAATTGCATTGAATAATTGGATTTTGTATAACCCACATGCACTAACATAACTAAATCTTTGGAATTACTTAACAGATTTTAAAAATTCATTCAATTCTGATTAGTTTATAAATCGTGTACCATGTTTGCGAGTGAAGAAATACATGTTGTCACTGATAATTTCAAGAAATTGCATTGTATATTTGGATTTTGTATAACCCACATGCACTAACATAATTATATCTTTGGAATTTCTGAACAGATTTTAAAAATTCATTCAATTCTGATTAGTTTATAAATCGTGTACCATGTTTGCGAGTGAAGAAATACATGTTGTCACTGATAATTTCAAGAAATTGCATTGTATATTTGGATTTTGAATAAAACACATGCACTAACATAATTATATCTTTGGAATTACTGAACAGATTTTAAAAATTCATTAAATCCTGATAAGTTTATAAATCGTGTACCATATTTGCGAGTGAAGAAATACATGTTGTCACTGATAATTTCAAGAAATTGCATTGTATAATTGGATTTTGCATAACCCACATGCACTAACATAATTATACCTTTGGAATTACTGAACAGATTTTAAAAATTCAATCAATTCTGATTAGTTAATAAATCGTGTACCATATTTGCCACTGAAGAAATATATGTTGTCACTGATAATTTCAAAAAATTGCATTGTATAGTTGGATTTTGTATAACCAACATGCACTAACATAACTAAATCTTTGAAATTACTGAACAGATTTTAAAAATTCATTCAATTCTGATTAGTTTATAAATCGTGTAGCATGTTTGCCACTGAAGAAATATGTATTGTCACTTTTAATTTCAAGATATTGCATTGTATTATTGTATTTTGTATAACCCACATGCACTAACATAATAACATATTTGGAATTACTGAACAGATTTTAAAAGTTCATTCAATTTTGATTAGTTTATAAATCGTGTACCATATTTGCCACTGAAGAAATATAAGTTGTCACTGATAATTTCAAAAAATTGCATTGTATAATTGGATTTTGTATAACCCACATGCACTAACATAACTAAATCTTTGAAATTACTGAACAGATTTTAAAAATTCATTCAATTCTGATTAGTTTATAAATCAATTACCATGTTTGCAACTGAAGAAATATGTGTTGTCACTGATAATTTCAAGAAGTTGCATTGTTAAATTGGATTTTGCATAAACCACATGCACTAACATAATTATATCTTTGGAATAACTTAAACGATTTTAACATTTCATTCATTTCTGATACGTTTATAAATCGTGTACCATGTTTGCCACTGAAGAATAACATGTTGTCACTGATAATTTAAAGAAATTGCATTGTATAATTGGATTTTGTATAACCCACATACACTAACATAATTATATCTTTGGAATTACTGAATAGATTTTAAAAATTCATTAAATTCTGATAAGTTTATAAATCGTGTACCATGTTTGCGAGTGAGGTAATACATGTTGTCACTGATAATTTCAAGAAATTGCATTGTATAATTGGATTTTGTATAACCCACATGCACTAACATAATTATATCTTTGAAATTACTGAACAGATTTTAAAAATTCATTCAGTTCTGATTAGTTTATAAATCGTGTACCATATTTGCCACTGAAGAAATATATGTTGTCACTGATAATTTCAAAAAATTGCATTGTATAATTGGATTTTGTATAACCTACATGCACTAACATAACTAAATCTTTGAAATTACGGAACAGATTTTAAAAATTCATTCAATTCTGATTAGTTTATAAATCGTGTAGCATGTTTGCCACTGAAGAAATATGTGTTGTCACTGTTAATTTCAAGATATTGCATTGTATAATTGAATTTTGTATAACCCTTATGCACTAACATAATTGCATCTTTGGAATTACTGAACAGATTTAAAAACTTCATTCAATTCTGATTAGTTTATAAATCGTGCACCATGTTTGCCACTGAAGAAATATATGCTGTCACTGATAATATTAAGAAATTGCATTGTTAAATTGGATTTTGCATAACCCTTATGCACTAACATAATTATATCTTTGAAATAACTGAACTGATTTTAAAAATTCATTCAATTCTGATTAGTTTATAAATCGTGTACCATGTTTGCGAGTGAAGAAATACATGTTGTCACTGATAATTTCAAGAAGTTGCATTGTTTAATTGGATTTTGTAAAACCCACATGCACTAACATAATTATATCTTTGGAATTACTGAACAGATTTTAAAAATTCATTCAATTCAGATTAGTTTATAAATCGTGTACCATATTTTTCACTGAAGAATTATATGTTGTCACTGATAATTTCAAAAAATTGCATTGTATAATTGGATTTTGTATAACCCACATGCACTAACATAACTTAATCTTTGAAATTACTGAAAGGATTTAAAAAATTCATTCAATTCTGATTAGTTTATAGATCGTTTAGCATGTTTGCCACTGAAGAAATATGTGTTGTCACTGTTATTTTCAAGATATTGCATTACATAATTGGATTTTGTATAACCCACATGCACTAACATAACTAAATCTTTGGAATTACTGAACAGATTTTAAAAATTCATTCAATTCTGATTAGTTTATAAATCGTGTACTATGTTTGCCACTGAAGAAATATATGTTGTCACTGATAATTTCAAGAAATTGCATTGCTAAATTGTATTTTGCATAACCCACATGCTTTAACATAATTATATCTTTGGAATAACTGAACAGATTTTAAAAATTCATTCAATTCTGATAAGTTTATAAATCGTGTACCATGTTTGCGAGTGAAGGAATACATGTTGTCACTGATAATTTCAAGAAATTGCATTGTATAATTGGATTTTGTAAAACCCACATGCACTAACATAATTAAATCTATGGAATTACTGAACAGATTTTAAAAATTCATTCAATTCTGATTAGTTTGTAAATCGTGTACCATATTTGCCACTGAAGAAATATATGTTGTCACTGACAATTTCAAAAAATTGCATTGTATAATTGGATTTTGAATAACCCACATGCACTAACATAATTATATCTTTGGAATTACTGAACAGATTTTAAAAATTCATTCAATTCTGATTAGTTTATAAATCGTGTACCATATTTGCCACTGAAGAAATATATGTTGTCACTGATAATTTCAAAAAATTGCATTGTATAATTGGATTTTGTATAACCCACATGCACTAACATAATTATATCTTTGGAATTACTGAACAGATTTTAAAAATTCATTCAATTCTGATTTGTTTATAAATCGTGTACCATGTTTGCGAGTGAAGAAATACATGTTGTCACTGATAATTTCAAGAAATTACATTGTATAATTGGATTTTGTATAACCCACATGTACTAACATAATTATATCTTTGGAATTACTTAACAGATTTTAAAAATTCATTCAATACTGATTAGTTTATAAATCGTGTACCATATTTTCCACTGAAGAAAAATATGTTGTCACTGATAATTTCAAAAAATTGCATTGTATAATTGGATTTTGTAAAACCCACATGCACTAACATAATTATATCTTTGGAATTACTGAACAGATTTTAAAAATTCATTCAATTCTGATTAGTTTATAAATCGTGTACCATGTTTGCGAGTGAAGAAATACATGTTGTCACTGATAATTTCAAGAAATTGCATTGTATAATTGGATTTTGTATAACCCACATGCACTAACATTATTATATCTTTGGAATTACTGAACAGATTTTAAAAATTCATTAAATCCTGATAAGTTTATAAATCGTGTACCATATTTGCGAGTGAAGAAATACATGTTGTCACTGATAATTTCAAGAAATTGCATTGTATAACTGGATTTTGCATAACCCACATGCACTAACATAATTATACCTTTGGAATTACTGAACAGATTTTAAAAATTCAATCAATTCTGATTATTTTATAAATCGTGTACCATATTTGCCACTGAAGAAATATATGTTGTCACTGATAATTTCAAAAAGTTGCATTGTATAATTGGATTTTGTATAACCCACATGCACTAACATAACTAAATCTTTGAAATTACTGAACAGATTTTAAAAATTCATTCAATTCTGATTAGTTTATAAATCGTTTACCATGTTTGCAACTGAAGAAATATGTGTTGTCACTGATAATTTCAAGAAGTTGCATTGTTGAATTGGATTTTGCATAAACCACATGCACTAACATAATTATATCTTTGGAATAACTTAACAGATTTTAAAATTTCATTCATTTCTGATACGTTTATAAATCGTGTACCATGTTTGCCACTGAAGAATAACATGTTGTCACTGATAATTTAAAGAAATTGCATTGTATAATTGGATTTTGTATAACCCACATACACTAACATAATTATATCTTTGGAATTATTGAATAGATTTTAAAAATTCATTAAATTCTGATAAGTTTATAAATCGTGTACCATGTTTGCGAGTGAGGAAATACATGTTGTCACTGATAATTTCAAGAAATTGCATTGTATAATTGGATTTTGTATAACCCACATGCACTAACATAATTATATCTTTGGAATTACTGAACAGATTTTAAAAATTCATTCAATTCTGATTAGTTTATAAATCGTGTACCATATTTGCCACTGAAGAAATATATGTTGTCACTGATAATTTCAAGAAGTTGCATTGTTAAATTGGATTTTGTATAACCCACATACACTAACATAATTATATCTTTGGAATTACTGAATAGATTTTAAAAATTCATTAAATTCTGATAAGTTTATAAATCGTGTACCATGTTTGCGAGTGAGGAAATACATGTTGTCACTGATAATTTCAAGAAATTGCATTGTATAATTGAATTTTGTATAACCCACATGCACTAACATAATTATATCTTTGGAATTACTGAACAGATTTTAAAAATTTATTCAATTCTGATTAGTTTATAAATCGTGTACCATATTTGCGAGTGAAGAAATACATGTTGTCACTGATAATTTCAAGAAATTGCATTGTATAACTGGATTTTGCATAACCCACATGCACTAACATAATTATACCTTTGGAATTACTGAACAGATTTTAAAAATTCAATCAATTCTGATTAGTTTATAAATCGTGTACCATATTTGCCACTGAAGAAATATATGTTGTCACTGATAATTTCAAAAAGTTGCATTGTATAATTGGATTTTGTATAACCCACATGCACTAACATAACTAAATCTTTGAAATTACTGAACAGATTTTAAAAATTCATTCAATTCTGATTAGTTTATAAATCGTTTACCATGTTTGCAACTGAAGAAATATGTGTTGTCACTGATAATTTCAAGAAGTTGCATTGTTGAATTGGATTTTGCATAAACCACATGCACTAACATAATTATATCTTTGGAATAACTTAACAGATTTTAAAATTTCATTCATTTCTGATACGTTTATAAATCGTGTACCATGTTTGCCACTGAAGAATAACATGTTGTCACTGATAATTTAAAGAAATTGCATTGTATAATTGGATTTTGTATAACCCACATACACTAACATAATTATATCTTTGGAATTATTGAATAGATTTTAAAAATTCATTAAATTCTGATAAGTTTATAAATCGTGTACCATGTTTGCGAGTGAGGAAATACATGTTGTCACTGATAATTTCAAGAAATTGCATTGTATAATTGGATTTTGTATAACCCACATGCACTAACATAATTATATCTTTGGAATTACTGAACAGATTTTAAAAATTCATTCAATTCTGATTAGTTTATAAATCGTGTACCATATTTGCCACTGAAGAAATATATGTTGTCACTGATAATTTCAAGAAGTTGCATTGTTAAATTGGATTTTGTATAACCCACATACACTAACATAATTATATCTTTGGAATTACTGAATAGATTTTAAAAATTCATTAAATTCTGATAAGTTTATAAATCGTGTACCATGTTTGCGAGTGAGGAAATACATGTTGTCACTGATAATTTCAAGAAATTGCATTGTATAATTGAATTTTGTATAACCCACATGCACTAACATAATTATATCTTTGGAATTACTGAACAGATTTTAAAAATTTATTCAATTCTGATTAGTTTATAAATCGTGTACCATATTTGCCACTGAAGAAATATATGTTGTCACTGATAATTTCAAAAAATTGCATTGTATAATTGGATTTTGTATAACCTACATGCACTAACATAACTAAATCTTTGAAATTACTGAACAGATTTTAAAAATTCATTCATTTCTGATTAGTTTATAAATCGTGTAGCATGTTTGCCACTGAAGAAATATATGTTGTCACTGATAATTTCAAAAAATTGCATTGTATAATTGGATTTTGTAAAACCCACATGCACTAACATAATTATATCTTTGGAATTACTGAACAGATTTTAAAAATTCATTCAATTCTGATTAGTTTATAAATCGTGTACCATGTTTGCGAGTGAAGAAATACATGTTGTCACTGATAATTTCAAGAAATTGCATTGTATAATTGGATTTTGTATAACCCACATGCACTAACATTATTATATCTTTGGAATTACTGAACAGATTTTAAAAATTCATTAAATCCTGATAAGTTTATAAATCGTGTACCATATTTGCGAGTGATATTGCATTACATAATTGGATTTTGTATAACCCACATGCACTAACATAACTAAATCTTTGGAATTACTGAACAGATTTTAAAAATTCATTCAATTCTGATTAGTTTATAAATCGTGTACTATGTTTGCCACTGAAGAAATATATGTTGTCACTGATAATTTCAAGAAATTGCATTGCTAAATTGTATTTTGCATAACCCACATGCTTTAACATAATTATATCTTTGGAATAACTGAACAGATTTTAAAAATTCATTCAATTCTGATAAGTTTATAAATCGTGTACCATGTTTGCGAGTGAAGAAATACATGTTGTCACTGATAATTTCAAGAAATTGCATTGTATAATTGGATTTTGTAAAACCCACATGCACTAACATAATTAAATCTATGGAATTACTGAACAGATTTTAAAAATTCATTCAATTCTGATTAGTTTGTAAATCGTGTACCATATTTGCCACTGAAGAAATATATGTTGTCACTGACAATTTCAAAAAATTGCATTGTATAATTGGATTTTGAATAACCCACATGCACTAACATAATTATATCTTTGGAATTACTGAACAGATTTTAAAAATTCATTCAATTCTGATTAGTTTATAAATCGTGTACCATATTTGCCACTGAAGAAATATATGTTGTCACTGATAATTTCAAAAAATTGCATTGTATAATTGGATTTTGTATAACCCACATGCACTAACATAATTATATCTTTGGAATTACTGAACAGATTTTAAAAATTCATTCAATTCTGATTAGTTTATAAATCGTGTACCATGTTTGCGAGTGAAGAAATACATGTTGTCACTGATAATTTCAAGAAATTACATTGTATAATTGGATTTTGTATAACCCACATGCACTAACATAATTATACCTTTGGAATTACTGAACAGATTTTAAAAATTCAATCAATTCTGATTAGTTTATAAATCGTGTACCATATTTGCCACTGAAGAAATATATGTTGTCACTGATAATTTCAAAAAGTTGCATTGTATAATTGGAATTTGTATAACCCACATGCACTAACATAACTAAATCTTTGAAATTACTGAACAGATTTTAAAAATTCATTCAATTCTGATTAGTTTATAAATCGTTTACCATGTTTGCAACTGAAGAAATATGTGTTGTCACTGATAATTTCAAGAAGTTGCATTGTTAAATTGGATTTTGCATAAACCACATGCACTAACATAATTATATCTTTGGAATAACTTAACAGATTTTAAAATTTCATTCATTTCTGATACGTTTATAAATCGTGTACCATGTTTGCCACTGAAGAATAACATGTTGTCACTGATAATTTAAAGAAATTGCATTGTATAATTGGATTTTGTATAACCCACATACACTAACATAATAATATCTTTGGAATTACTGAACAGATTTTAAAAATTCATTCAATTCTGATTAGTTTATAAATCGTGTACCATATTTGCCACTGAAGAAATATATGTTGTCACTGATAATTTCAAGAAGTTGCATTGTTAAATTGGATTTTGTATAACCCACATACACTAACATAATTATATCTTTGGAATTACTGAATAGATTTTAAAAATTCATTAAATTCTGATAAGTTTATAAATCGTGTACCATGTTTGCGAGTGAGGAAATACATGTTGTCACTGATAATTTCAAGAAATTGCATTGTATAATTGAATTTTGTATAACCCACATGCACTAACATAATTATATCTTTGGAATTACTGAACAGATTTTAAAAATTTATTCAATTCTGATTAGTTTATAAATCGTGTACCATATTTGCCACTGAAGAAATATATGTTGTCACTGATAATTTCAAAAAATTGCATTGTATAATTGGATTTTGTATAACCTACATGCACTAACATAACTAAATCTTTGAAATTACTGAACAGATTTTAAAAATTCATTCAATTCTGATTAGTTTATAAATCGTGTAGCATGTTTGCCACTGAAGAAATATGTGTTGTCACTGTTAATTTCAAAATACTGCATTGTATACTTGAATTTTGTATAACCCTTATGCACTAACATAACTAAATCTTTGGAATTACTGAACAGATTTAAAAACTTCATTCAATTCTGATTAGTTTATAAATCGTGCACCATGTTTGCCACTGAAGAAATATATGCTGTCACTGATAATATTAAGAAATTGCATTGTTAAATTGGATTTTGCATAACCCTTATGCACTAACATAATTATATCTTTGGAATAACTGAACTGATTTTAAAAATTCATTCAATTCTGATTAGTTTATAAATCGTGTTCCATGTTTGCGAGTGAAGAAATACATGTTGTCACTGATAATTTCAAGAAATTGCATTGTTAAATTGGATTTTGTAAAACCCACATGCACTAACATAATTATATCTTTGGAATTACTGAACAGATTTTAAAAATTCATTCAATTCTGATTAGTTTATAAATCGTGTACCATATTATCCACTGAAGAATTATATGTTGTCACTGATAATTTCAAAAAATTGCATTGTATAATTGGATTTTGTATAACCCACATGCACTAATATAACTAAATCTTTGGAATTACTGAAAGGATTTAAAAAATTCATTCAATTCTGATTAGTTTATAGATCGTTTAGCATGTTTGCCACTGAAGAAATATGTGTTGTCACTGTTATTTTCAAGATATTGCATTACATAATTGGATTTTGTATAACCCACATGCACTAACATAACTAAATCTTTGGAATTACTGAACAGATTTTAAAAATTCATTCAATTCTGATTAGTTTATAAATCGTGTACTATGTTTGCCACTGAAGAAATATATGTTGTCACTGATAATTTCAAGAAATTGCATTGCTAAATTGTATTTTGCATAACCCACATGCTTTAACATAATTATATCTTTGGAATAACTGAACAGATTTTAAAAATTCATTCAATTCTGATAAGTTTATAAGTCGTGTACCATGTTTGCGAGTGAAGAAATACATGTTGTCACTGATAATTTCAAAAAATTGCATTGTATAATTGGATTTTGTATAACCTACATGCACTAACATAACTAAATCTTTGAAATTACGGAACAGATTTTAAAAATTCATTCAATTCTGATTAGTTTATAAATCGTGTAGCATGTTTGCCACTGAAGAAATATGTGTTGTCACTGTTAATTTCAAGATATTGCATTGTATAATTGAATTTTGTATAACCCTTATGCACTAACATAATTGCATCTTTGGAATTACTGAACAGATTTAAAAACTTCATTCAATTCTGATTAGTTTATAAATCGTGCACCATGTTTGCCACTGAAGAATTATATGCAGTCACTGATAATATTAAGAAATTTCATTGTTAAATTGGATTTTTCATAACCCTTATGCACTAACATAATTATATCTTTGGAATAACTGAACTGATTTTAAAAATTCATTCAATTCTGATTAGTTTATAAATCGTGTACCATGTTTGCGAGTGAAGAAATACATGTTGTCACTGATAATTTCAAGAAATTGCATTGTTTAATTGGATTTTGTAAAACCCACATGCACTAACATAATTATATCTTTGGAATTACTGAACAGATTTTAAAAATTCATTCAATTCTGATTAGTTTATAAATCGTGTACCATATTTTTCACTGAAGAATTATATGTTGTCACTGATAATTTCAAAAAATTGCATTGTAAAATTGGATTTTGTATAACCCACATGCACTAACATAACTAAATCTTTGAAATTACTGAAAGGATTTAAAAAATTCAATCAATTCTGATTAGTTTATAGATCGTTTAGCATGTTTGCCACTGAACAAATATGTGTTGTCACTGTTATTTTCAAGATATTGCATTACATAATTGGATTTTGTATAACCCACATGCACTAACATAACTAAATCTTTGGAATTACTGAACAGATTTTAAAAATTCATTCAATTCTGATTAGTTTATAAATCGTGTACTATGTTTGCCACTGAAGAAATATATGTTGTCACTGATAATTTCAAGAAATTGCATTGCTAAATTGTATTTTGCATAACCCACATGCTTTAACATAATTATATCTTTGGAATAACTGAACAGATTTTAAAAATTCATTCAATTCTGATAAGTTTATAAATCGTGTACCATGTTTGCGAGTGAAGAAATACATGTTGTCACTGATAATTTCAAGAAATTGCATTGTATAATTGGATTTTGTAAAACCCACATGCACTAACATAATTAAATCTTTGGAATTACTGAACAGATTTTAAAAATTCATTCAATTCTGATTAGTTTATAAATCGTGTACCATATTTGCCACTGAAGAAATATATGTTGTCACTGATAATTTCAAAAAATTGCATTGTATAATTGGATTTTGAATAACCCACATGCACTAACATAATTATATCTTTGGAATTACTGAACAGATTTTAAAAATTCATTCAATTCTGATTAGTTTATAAATCGTGTACCATATTTGCCACTGAAGAAATATATGTTGTCACTGATAATTTCAAAAAATTGCATTGTATAATTGGATTTTGTATAACCCACATGCACTAACATTATTATATCTTTGGAATTACTGAACACATTTTAAAAATTCATTAAATCCTGATAAGTTTATAATTTGTGTACCATATTTGCGAGTGAAGTAATACATGTTGTCACTGATAATTTCAAGAAATTGCATTGTGTAATTGGATTTTGCATAACCCACATGCACTAACATAATTATACCTTTGGAATTACTGAACAGATTTTAAAAATTCAATCAATTCTGATTAGTTTATAAATCGTGTACCATATTTGCCACTGAAGAAATATATGTTGTCACTGATAATTTCAAAAAATTGCATTGTATAGTTGGATTTTGTATAACCAACATGCACTAACATAATTATATCTTTGGAATTACTGAACAGATTTTAAAAATTCATTCAATTCTGATTAGTTTATAAATCGTGTACCATATTTGCCACTGAAGAAATATATGTTGTCACTGATAATTTCAAAAAATTGCATTGTATAATTGGATTTTGTATAACCCACATGCACTAACATAATTATATCTTTGGAATTACTGAACAGATTTTAAAAATTCATTCAATTCTGATTAGTTTATAAATCGTGTACCATGTTTGCGAGTGATGAAATACATGTTGTCACTGATAATTTCAAGAAATTGCATTGTATAATTGGATTTTGTATAACTCACATGCACTAACATTATTATATCTTTGGAATTACTGAACACATTTTAAAAATTCATTAAATCCTGATAAGTTTATAAATCGTGTACCATATTTGCGAGTGAAGAAATACATGTTGTCACTGATAATTTCAAGAAATTGCATTGTATAATTGGATTTTGCATAACCCACATGCACTAACATAATTATACCTTTGGAATTACTGAACAGATTTCAAAAATTCAATCAATTCTGATTAGTTTATAAATCGTGTACCATATTTGCCACTGAAGAAATATATGTTGTCACTGATAATTTCAAAAAATTGCATTGTATAGTTGGATTTTGTATAACCAACATGCACTAACATAACTAAATCTTTGAAATTACTGAACTGATTTTAAAAATTCATTCAATTCTGATTAGTTTATAAATCGTGTAGCATGTTTGCCAATGAAGAAATATGTGTTGTCACTTTTAATTTCAAGATATTGCATTGTATTATTGTATTTTGTATAACCCACATGCACTAACATAATAACATCTTTGGAATTACTGAACAGATTTTAAAAGTTCATTCAATTTTGATTAGTTTTTAAATCGTGTACCATATTTGCCACTGAGGAAATATATGCTGTCACTGATAATTTCAAAAAATTGCATTGTATAATTGGATTTTGTATAACCCACATGCACTAACATAACTAAATCTTTGAAATTACTGAACAGATTTTAAAAATTCATTCAATTCTGATTAGTTTATAAATCGTTTACCATGTTTGCAACTGAAGAAATATGTGTTGTCACTGATAATTTCAAGAAGTTGCATTGTTAAATTGGATTTTGCATAAACCACATGCACTAACATAATTATATCTTTGGAATAACTTAACAGATTTTAAAATTTCATTCATTTCTGATACGTTTATAAATCGTGTACCATGTTTGCCACTGAAGAATAACATGTTGTCACTGATAATTTGAAGAAATTGCATTGTATAATTGGATTTTGTATAACCCACATACACTAACATAATTATATCTTTGGAATTACTGAATAGATTTTAAAAATTCATTAAATTCTGATAAGTTTATAAATCGTGTACCATGTTTGCGAGTGAGGAAATACATGTTGTCACTGATAATTTCAAGAAATTGCATTGTATAATTGGATTTTGTATAACCACATGCACTAACATAATTATATCTTTGGAATTACTGAACAGATTTTAAAAATTCATTCAATTCTGATTAGTTTATAAATCGTGTACCATATTTGCCACTGAAGAAATATATGTTGTCACTGATAATTTCAAGAAGTTGCATTGTTAAATTGGATTTTGTATAACCCACATACACTAACATAATTATATCTTTGGAATTACTGAATAGATTTTAAAAATTCATTAAATTCTGATAAGTTTATAAATCGTGTACCATGTTTGCGAGTGAGGAAATACATGTTGTCACTGATAATTTCAAGAAATTGCATTGTATAATTGAATTTTGTATAACCCACATGCACTAACATAATTATATCTTTGGAATTACTGAACAGATTTTAAAAATTTATTCAATTCTGATTAGTTTATAAATCGTGTACCATATTTGCCACTGAAGAAATATATGTTGTCACTGATAATTTCAAAAAATTGCATTGTATAATTGGATTTTGTATAACCTACATGCACTAACATAACTAAATCTTTGAAATTACTGAACAGATTTTAAAAATTCATTCATTTCTGATTAGTTTATAAATCGTGTAGCATGTTTGCCACTGAAGAAATATATGTTGTCACTGATAATTTCAAAAAATTGCATTGTATAATTGGATTTTGTAAAACCCACATGCACTAACATAATTATATCTTTGGAATTACTGAACAGATTTTAAAAATTCATTCAATTCTGATTAGTTTATAAATCGTGTACCATGTTTGCGAGTGAAGAAATACATGTTGTCACTGATAATTTCAAGAAATTGCATTGTATAATTGGATTTTGTATAACCCACATGCACTAACATTATTATATCTTTGGAATTACTGAACAGATTTTAAAAATTCATTAAATCCTGATAAGTTTATAAATCGTGTACCATATTTGCGAGTGAAGAAATACATGTTGTCACTGATAATTTCAAGAAATTGCATTGTATAATTGGATTTTGCATAACCCACATGCACTAACATAATTATACCTTTGGAATTACTGAACAGATTTTAAAAATTCAATCAATTCTGATTAGTTTATAAATCGTGTACCATATTTGCCACTGAAGAAATATATGTTGTCACTGATAATTTCAAAAAGTTGCATTGTATAATTGGAATTTGTATAACCCACATGCACTAACATAACTAAATCTTTGAAATTACTGAACAGATTTTAAAAATTCATTCAATTCTGATTAGTTTATAAATCGTTTACCATGTTTGCAACTGAAGAAATATGTGTTGTCACTGATAATTTCAAGAAGTTGCATTGTTAAATTGGATTTTGCATAAACCACATGCACTAACATAATTATATCTTTGGAATAACTTAACAGATTTTAAAATTTCATTCATTTCTGATACGTTTATAAATCGTGTACCATGTTTGCCACTGAAGAATAACATGTTGTCACTGATAATTTAAAGAAATTGCATTGTATAATTGGATTTTGTATAACCCACATACACTAACATAATAATATCTTTGGAATTACTGAACAGATTTTAAAAATTCATTCAATTCTGATTAGCTTATAAATCGTGTACCATATTTGCCACTGAAGAAATATATGTTGTCACTGATAATTTCAAGAAGTTGCATTGTTAAATTGGATTTTGTATAACCCACATACACTAACATAATTATATCTTTGGAATTACTGAATAGATTTTAAAAATTCATTAAATTCTGATAAGTTTATAAATCGTGTACCATGTTTGCGAGTGAGGAAATACATGTTGTCACTGATAATTTCAAGAAATTGCATTGTATAATTGAATTTTGTATAACCCACATGCACTAACATAATTATATCTTTGGAATTACTGAACAGATTTTAAAAATTTATTCAATTCTGATTAGTTTATAAATCGTGTACCATATTTGCCACTGAAGAAATATATGTTGTCACTGATAATTTCAAAAAATTGCATTGTATAATTGGATTTTGTATAACCTACATGCACTAACATAACTAAATCTTTGAAATTACTGAACAGATTTTAAAAATTCATTCAATTCTGATTAGTTTATAAATCGTGTAGCATGTTTGCCACTGAAGAAATATGTGTTGTCACTGTTAATTTCAAAATACTGCATTGTATACTTGAATTTTGTATAACCCTTATGCACTAACATAACTAAATCTTTGGAATTACTGAACAGATTTAAAAACTTCATTCAATTCTGATTAGTTTATAAATCGTGCACCATGTTTGCCACTGAAGAAATATATGCTGTCACTGATAATATTAAGAAATTGCATTGTTAAATTGGATTTTGCATAACCCTTATGCACTAACATAATTATATCTTTGGAATAACTGAACTGATTTTAAAAATTCATTCAATTCTGATTAGTTTATAAATCGTGTTCCATGTTTGCGAGTGAAGAAATACATGTTGTCACTGATAATTTCAAGAAATTGCATTGTTAAATTGGATTTTGTAAAACCCACATGCACTAACATAATTATATCTTTGGAATTACTGAACAGATTTTAAAAATTCATTCAATTCTGATTAGTTTATAAATCGTGTACCATATTATCCACTGAAGAATTATATGTTGTCACTGATAATTTCAAAAAATTGCATTGTATAATTGGATTTTGTATAACCCACATGCACTAATATAACTAAATCTTTGGAATTACTGAAAGGATTTAAAAAATTCATTCAATTCTGATTAGTTTATAGATCGTTTAGCATGTTTGCCACTGAAGAAATATGTGTTGTCACTGTTATTTTCAAGATATTGCATTACATAATTGGATTTTGTATAACCCACATGCACTAACATAACTAAATCTTTGGAATTACTGAACAGATTTTAAAAATTCATTCAATTCTGATTAGTTTATAAATCGTGTACTATGTTTGCCACTGAAGAAATATATGTTGTCACTGATAATTTCAAGAAATTGCATTGCTAAATTGTATTTTGCATAACCCACATGCTTTAACATAATTATATCTTTGGAATAACTGAACAGATTTTAAAAATTCATTCAATTCTGATAAGTTTATAAGTCGTGTACCATGTTTGCGAGTGAAGAAATACATGTTGTCACTGATAATTTCAAAAAATTGCATTGTATAATTGGATTTTGTATAACCTACATGCACTAACATAACTAAATCTTTGAAATTACGGAACAGATTTTAAAAATTCATTCAATTCTGATTAGTTTATAAATCGTGTAGCATGTTTGCCACTGAAGAAATATGTGTTGTCACTGTTAATTTCAAGATATTGCATTGTATAATTGAATTTTGTATAACCCTTATGCACTAACATAATTGCATCTTTGGAATTACTGAACAGATTTAAAAACTTCATTCAATTCTGATTAGTTTATAAATCGTGCACCATGTTTGCCACTGAAGAATTATATGCAGTCACTGATAATATTAAGAAATTTCATTGTTAAATTGGATTTTTCATAACCCTTATGCACTAACATAATTATATCTTTGGAATAACTGAACTGATTTTAAAAATTCATTCAATTCTGATTAGTTTATAAATCGTGTACCATGTTTGCGAGTGAAGAAATACATGTTGTCACTGATAATTTCAAGAAATTGCATTGTTTAATTGGATTTTGTAAAACCCACATGCACTAACATAATTATATCTTTGGAATTACTGAACAGATTTTAAAAATTCATTCAATTCTGATTAGTTTATAAATCGTGTACCATATTTTTCACTGAAGAATTATATGTTGTCACTGATAATTTCAAAAAATTGCATTGTAAAATTGGATTTTGTATAACCCACATGCACTAACATAACTAAATCTTTGAAATTACTGAAAGGATTTAAAAAATTCAATCAATTCTGATTAGTTTATAGATCGTTTAGCATGTTTGCCACTGAACAAATATGTGTTGTCACTGTTATTTTCAAGATATTGCATTACATAATTGGATTTTGTATAACCCACATGCACTAACATAACTAAATCTTTGGAATTACTGAACAGATTTTAAAAATTCATTCAATTCTGATTAGTTTATAAATCGTGTACTATGTTTGCCACTGAAGAAATATATGTTGTCACTGATAATTTCAAGAAATTGCATTGCTAAATTGTATTTTGCATAACCCACATGCTTTAACATAATTATATCTTTGGAATAACTGAACAGATTTTAAAAATTCATTCAATTCTGATAAGTTTATAAATCGTGTACCATGTTTGCGAGTGAAGAAATACATGTTGTCACTGATAATTTCAAGAAATTGCATTGTATAATTGGATTTTGTAAAACCCACATGCACTAACATAATTAAATCTTTGGAATTACTGAACAGATTTTAAAAATTCATTCAATTCTGATTAGTTTATAAATCGTGTACCATATTTGCCACTGAAGAAATATATGTTGTCACTGATAATTTCAAAAAATTGCATTGTATAATTGGATTTTGAATAACCCACATGCACTAACATAATTATATCTTTGGAATTACTGAACAGATTTTAAAAATTCATTCAATTCTGATTAGTTTATAAATCGTGTACCATATTTGCCACTGAAGAAATATATGTTGTCACTGATAATTTCAAAAAATTGCATTGTATAATTGGATTTTGTATAACCCACATGCACTAACATTATTATATCTTTGGAATTACTGAACACATTTTAAAAATTCATTAAATCCTGATAAGTTTATAATTTGTGTACCATATTTGCGAGTGAAGAAATACATGTTGTCACTGATAATTTCAAGAAATTGCATTGTATAATTGGATTTTGCATAACCCACATGCACTAACATAATTATACCTTTGGAATTACTGAACAGATTTTAAAAATTCAATCAATTCTGATTAGTTTATAAATCGTGTACCATATTTGCCACTGAAGAAATATATGTTGTCACTGATAATTTCAAAAAATTGCATTGTATAGTTGGATTTTGTATAACCAACATGCACTAACATAATTATATCTTTGGAATTACTGAACAGATTTTAAAAATTCATTCAATTCTGATTAGTTTATAAATCGTGTACCATATTTGCCACTGAAGAAATATATGTTGTCACTGATAATTTCAAAAAATTGCATTGTATAATTGGATTTTGTATAACCCACATGCACTAACATAATTATATCTTTGGAATTACTGAACAGATTTTAAAAATTCATTCAATTCTGATTAGTTTATAAATCGTGTACCATGTTTGCGAGTGATGAAATACATGTTGTCACTGATAATTTCAAGAAATTGCATTGTATAATTGGATTTTGTATAACTCACATGCACTAACATTATTATATCTTTGGAATTACTGAACACATTTTAAAAATTCATTAAATCCTGATAAGTTTATAAATCGTGTACCATATTTGCGAGTGAAGAAATACATGTTGTCACTGATAATTTCAAGAAATTGCATTGTATAATTGGATTTTGCATAACCCACATGCACTAACATAATTATACCTTTGGAATTACTGAACAGATTTCAAAAATTCAATCAATTCTGATTAGTTTATAAATCGTGTACCATATTTGCCACTGAAGAAATATATGTTGTCACTGATAATTTCAAAAAATTGCATTGTATAGTTGGATTTTGTATAACCAACATGCACTAACATAACTAAATCTTTGAAATTACTGAACTGATTTTAAAAATTCATTCAATTCTGATTAGTTTATAAATCGTGTAGCATGTTTGCCAATGAAGAAATATGTGTTGTCACTTTTAATTTCAAGATATTGCATTGTATTATTGTATTTGGTATAACCCACATGCACTAACATAATAACATCTTTGGAATTACTGAACAGATTTTAAAAGTTCATTCAATTTTGATTAGTTTTTAAATCGTGTACCATATTTGCCACTGAGGAAATATATGCTGTCACTGATAATTTCAAAAAATTGCATTGTATAATTGGATTTTGTATAACCCACATGCACTAACATAACTAAATCTTTGAAATTACTGAACAGATTTTAAAAATTCATTCAATTCTGATTAGTTTATAAATCGTTTACCATGTTTGCAACTGAAGAAATATGTGTTGTCACTGATAATTTCAAGAAGTTGCATTGTTAAATTGGATTTTGCATAAACCACATGCACTAACATAATTATATCTTTGGAATAACTTAACAGATTTTAAAATTTCATTCATTTCTGATACGTTTATAAATCGTGTACCATGTTTGCCACTGAAGAATAACATGTTGTCACTGATAATTTGAAGAAATTGCATTGTATAATTGGATTTTGTATAACCCACATACACTAACATAATTATATCTTTGGAATTACTGAATAGATTTTAAAAATTCATTAAATTCTGATAAGTTTATAAATCGTGTACCATGTTTGCGAGTGAGGAAATACATGTTGTCACTGATAATTTCAAGAATTTGCATTGTATAATTGGATTTTGTATAACCACATGCACTAACATAATTATATCTTTGGAATTACTGAACAGATTTTAAAAATTCATTCAATTCTGATTAGTTTATAAATCGTGTACCATATTTGCCACTGAAGAAATACATGTTGTCACTGATAATTTTAAGAAGTTGCATTGTTAAATTGGATTTTGTATAACCCACATACACTAACATAATTATATCTTTGGAATTACTGAATAGATTTTAAAAATTCATTAAATTCTGATAAGTTTATAAATCGTGTACCATGTTTGCGAGTGAGGAAATACATGTTGTCACTGATAATTTCAAGAAATTGCATTGTATAATTGGATTTTGTATAACCTACATGCACTAACATAACTAAATCTTTGAAATTACTGAACAGATTTTAAAAATTCATTCAATTCTGATTAGTTTATAAATCGTGTAGCATGTTTGCCACTGAAGAAATATGTGTTGTCACTGTTAATTTCAAAATACTGCATTGTATACTTGAATTTTGTATAACCCTTATGCACTAACATAACTAAATCTTTGGAATTACTGAACAGATTTAAAAACTTCATTCAATTCTGATTAGTTTATAAATCGTGCACCATGTTTGCCACTGAAGAAATATATGCTGTCACTGAAAATATTAAGAAATTGCATTGTTAAATTGGATTTTGCATAACCCTTATGCACTTACATAATTATATCTTTGGAATAACTGAACTGATTTTAAAAATTCATTCAATTCTGATTAGTTTATAAATCGTGTACCATGTTTGCGACTGAAGAAATACATGTTGTCACTGATGATTTCAAGAAATTGCATTGTTTAATTGGATTTTGTAAAACCCACATGCACTAACATAATTAAATCTTTGGAATTACTGAACAGATTTTAAAAATTCATTCAATTCTGATTAGTTTATAAATCGTGTACCATATTTGCCACTGAAGAAATATATGTTGTCACTGATAATTTCAAAAAATTGCATTGTATAATTGGATTTTGAATAACCCACATGCACTAACATAATTATATCTTTGGAATTACTGAACAGATTTTAAAAATTCATTCAATTCTGATTAGTTTATAAATCGTGTACCATATTTGCCACTGAAGAAATATATGTTGTCACTGATAATTTCAAGAAATTGCATTGTATAATTGGATTTTGTATAACCCACATGCACTAACATTATTATATCTTTGGAATTACTGAACACATTTTAAAAATTCATTAAATCCTGATAAGTTTATAAATCGTGTACCATATTTGCGAGTGAAGAAATACATGTTGTGACGGATAATTTCAAGAAATTGCATTGTATAATTGGATTTTGCATAACCCACATGCACTAACATAATTATACCTTTGGAATTACTGAACAGATTTTAAAAATTCAATCAATTCTGATTAGTTTATAAATCGTGTACCATATTTGCCACTGAAAAAATATATGTTGTCACTGATAATTTCAAAAAATTGCATTGTATAGTTGGATTTTGTATAACCAACATGCACTAACATAACTAAATCTTTGAAATTACTGAACAGATTTTAAAAATTCATTCAATTCTGATTAGTTTATAAATCGTGTAGCATGTTTGCGACTGAAGAAATACATGTTGTCACTGATAATTTCAAGAAATTGCATTGTTTAATTGGATTTTGTAAAACATACATGCACTAACATAATTATATCTTTGGAATTACTGAACAGATTTTAAAATTTCATCAATTCTGATTAGTTTATAAATCGTGTACCGTATTTGCCACTGAAGAAATATATGTTGTCACTGATAATTTCAAAAAATTGCATTGTATAATTGGATTTTGTATAACCCACATGCACTAACATAACTAAATCTTTGGATTTACTGAACAGATTCTAAAAATTCATTCAGATCTTATTAGTTTATAACTCGTGTACCATGTTTGCCACTGAAGAAATATGTGTTGTCACTTTTAATTTCAAGATATTGCATTGTATAATGGAAATTTGTATAACCCACATGCACTAACATTACTAAATCTTTGGAATTACTGCACAGATTTTAAAAATTCATTCAATTCTGATTAGTTTATGAATCGTGTACCATGTTTGCCACTGAAGAAATATATGTTGTCACTGTTAATTTCAATAAATTGCATTGTGTAATTGGATTTGGTATAACCCACATGCACTAACATAATTATATCTTTGGAATTACTGAACAGTTTTTAAAAATTCATTCGATTCTGATTAGTTTATAAATTGTGTACCATATTTGCCACTGAAGAAATATATGTTGTCACTGATAATTTCAAAAAATTGCATTGTATAATTGGATTTTGTATAACCCACATGCACTTACATAACTAAATTTTTGAAATTACTGAACAGATTTTAAAAATTCACTCATTTCTGATTAGTTTAAAAATCGTGTACCATGTTTGCGAGTGAAGAAATACATGTTGTCACTGATAATTTCAAGATATTGCATTGTATAATTGAATTTTGTATAACCCACATGCACTAACATAATTATATCTTTGGAATTACTGAACAAATTTTAAAAATTCATTAAATTCTGATAAGTTTATAAATCGTGTACCATGTTTGCGAGTGAAGAAATACATGTTGTCACTGATAATTTCAAGAAATTGCATTGTATAATTGGATTTTGTATAACTCACATGCACTAACATAATTATATCTTTGGAATTACTGAACAGATTTTAAAAATTCATTCGATTCTGATTAGTTTATAAATTGTGTACCATATTTGCCACTGAAGAAATATATGTTGTCACTGATAATTTCAAAAAATTGCATTGTATAATTGGATTTTGTATAACCCACATGCACTTACATAACTAAATTTTTGAAATTACTGAACAGATTTTAAAAATTCATTCATTTCTGATTAGTTTATAAATCGTGTAGCATGTTTGCCACAGAAGAAATATGTGTTGTCACTGTTAATTTCAAGATATTTCATTGTATAATTGAATTTTGTATAATTCACATGCACTAACATAATAACATCTTTGGAATTACTGAACAGATTTTAAAAATTCATTCAATTCTGATTAGTTTAAAAATCGTGTACCATGTTTGCGAGTGAAGAAATACATGTTGTCACTGATAATTTCGAGATATTGCATTGTATAATTGAATTTTGTATAACCCACATGCACTAACATAATTATATCTTTGGAATTACTGAACAAATTTTAAAAATTCATTAAATTCTGATAAGTTTATAAATCGTGTACCATGTTTGCGAGTGAAGAAATACATAGTGTCACTGATAATTTCAAGAAATTGCATTGTATAATTGGATTTTGTATAACTCACATGCACTAACATAATTATATCTTTGGAATTACTGAACATATTTTAAAAATTCATTAAATCCTGATAAGTTTATAAATCGTGTACCATATTTGCGAGTGAAGAAATACATGTTGTCACTGATAATTTCAAGAAATTGCATTGTATAATTGGATTTTGTATAACCCACATGCACTAACATAATTATATCTTTGGAATTACTGAACAGATTTTAAAAATTCATTAAATCCTGATAAGTTTATAAATCGTGTACCATATTTGCGAGTGAAGAAATACATGTTGTCACTGATAATTTCAAGAAATTGCATTGTATAATTGGATTTTGTATAACCCACATGCACTAACATAATTATATCTTTGGAATTACTGAACAGATTTTAAAAATTGATTAAATCCTGATAAGTTTATAAATCGTGTACCATATTTGCGAGTGAAGAAATACATGTTGTCACTGATAATTTCAAGAAATTGCATTGTATAATTGGATTTTGTATAACCTACATGCACTAACATAAATATATCTTTGGAATTACTGAACAGATTTTAAAAATTCATTAAATCCTGATAAGTTAATAAATCGTGTACCATATTTGCGAGTGAAGAAATACATGTTGTCACTGATAATTTCAAGTATTGCATTGTATAATTGGATTTTGTATAACTCACATGCACTAACATAATTATATCTTTGGAATTACTGAACAGATTTTAAAAATTCATTAAATCCTGATAGTTTATAAATCGTGTACCATATTTGCGAGTGAAGAAATACATGTTGTCACTGATAATTTCAAGAAATTGCATTGTATAATTGGATTTTGTATAACCCACATGCACTAACATAATTATATCTTTGGAATTACTGAACAGATTTTAAAAATTCATTAAATCCTGATAAATTTATAAATCGTGTACCATAATTGCGAGTGAAGAAATACATGTTGTCACTGATAATTTCAAGAAATTGCATTGTATAATTGGATTTTGTATAACCCACATGCACTAACATAATTATATCTTTGGAATTACTGAACAGATTTTAAAAATTCATTCAATTCTGATTAGTTTATAAATCGTGTACCATATTTGCCACTGAAGAAATATATGTTGTCACTGATAATTTCAAAAAATTGCATTGTATAATTGGATTTTGTATAACCCACATGCACTAACATAACTAAATCTTTGAAATTACTGAACAGATTTTAAAAATTCATTCAATTCTGATTAGTTTATAAATCGTGTAGCATGTTTGCCACTGAAGAAATATGTGTTGTCACTTTTAATTTCAAGATATTGCATTGTATAATTGTATTTTGTCTAACCTACATGCACTAACATAATTACATCTTTGGAATTACTGAACAGATTTTAAAAATTCATTCAATTCTGATTAGTTTATAAATCGTGTACCATGTTTGCCACTGAAGAAATATATGTTGTCACTGATAATTTCAAGAAATTGCATTGTTAAATTGGATTTTGCATAACCCACATGCACTAACATAATTATATCTTTGGAATAACTGAACAGATTTTAAAAATTCATTCAATTCTGATTAGTTTATAAATCGTGTACCATGATTGCCACTGAAGAAATATATGTTGTCACTGATAATATAAAGAAATTACATTGTATAATTGGAATTTGTATAACCCACATGCACTAACATAATTACATCTTTGGAATTACTGAACAGATTTTAAAAATTCATTCAATTCTGATAAGTTTATAAATCGTGTACCATGTTTGCCACTGAAGAAATATATGTTGTCACTGATAATTTCAAGAAATTGCATTGTTAAATTGGATTTTGCATAACCCACATGCACTAACATAATTATATCTTTGGAATAACTGAACAGATTTTAAAAATTCATTCAATTCTGATTAGTTTATAAATCGTGTACCATGTTTGCCACTGAAGAAATATATGCTGTCATTGATAATTTCAAAAAATTGCATTGTATAATTGGATTTTGTATAACCCACATGCACTAACACAACTAAATCTTTGAAATTACTGAACAGATTTTAAAAATTCATTAAATCCTGATAAGTTTATAAATCGTGTACCATATTTGCAACTGAAGGAATATGTGTTGTCACTGATAATTTCAAGAAGTTGCATTGTTAAATTGGATTTTGCATAAACCACATGCACTAACATAACTAAATCTTTGGAATTACTGCACAGATTTTAAAAATTCATTCAATTCTGATTAGTTTATGAATCGTGTACCATGTTTGCCACTGAAGAAATATAGGTTGTCACTGTTAATTTCAATAAATTGCATTGTGTAATTGGATTTGGTATAACCCACATGCACTAACATAATTATATCTTTGGAATTACTGAACAGATTTTAAAAATTCATTCGATTCTGATTAGTTTATAAATTGTGTACCATATTTGCCACTGAAGAAATATATGTTGTCACTGATAATTTCAAAAAATTGCATTGTATAATTGGATTTTGTATAACCCACATGCACTTACATAACTAAATTTTTGAAATTACTGAACAGATTTTAAAAATTCATTCATTTCTGATTAGTTTAAAAATCGTGTACCATGTTTGCGAGTGAAGAAATACATGTTGTCACTGATAATTTCGAGATATTGCATTGTATAATTGAATTTTGTATAACCCACATGCACTAACATAATTATATCTTTGGAATTACTGAACACATTTTAAAAATTCATTAAATTCTGATAAGTTTATAAATCGTGTACCGTGTTTGCGAGTGAAGAAATACATGTTGTCACTGATAATTTCAAGAAATTGCATTGTATAATTGGATTTTGTATAACTCACATGCACTAACATAATTATATCTTTGGAATTACTGAACAGATTTTAAAAATTCATTAAATCCTGATAAGTTTATAAATCGTGTACCATATTTGCGAGTGAAGAAATACATGTTGTCACTGATAATTTCAAGAAATTGCATTGTATAATTGGATTTTGTATAACCCACATGCACTAACATAATTATATCTTTGGAATTACTGAACAAATTTTAAAAATTCATTAAATCCTGATAAGTTTATAAATCGTGTACCATATTTGCGAGTGAAGAAATACATGTTGTCACTGATAATTTCAAGAAATTGCATTGTATAATTGGATTTTGTATAACCCACATGCACTAACATAATTATATCTTTGGAATTACTGAACAAATTTTAAAAATTCATTAAATCCTGATAAGTTTATAATTTGTGTACCATATTTGCGAGTGAAGAAATACATGTTGTCACTGATAATTTCAAGAAATTGCATTGTATAATTGGATTTTGTATAACCCACATGCACTAACATAATTATATCTTTGGAATTACTGAACAGATTTTAAAAATTCATTAAATCCTGATAAGTTTATAAATCGTGTACCATATTTGCGAGTGAAGAAATACATGTTGTCACTGATAATTTCAAGAAATTGCATTGTATAATTGGATTTTGTATAACCTACATGCACTAACATAAATATATCTTTGGAATTACTGAACAGATTTTAAAAATTCATTAAATCCTGATAAGTTAATAAATCGTGTACCATATTTGCGAGTGAAGAAATACATGTTGTCACTGATAATTTCAAGTATTGCATTGTATAGTTGGATTTTGTATAACTCACATGCACTAACATAATTATATCTTTGGAATTACTGAACAGATTTTAAAAATTCATTAAATCCTGATAAGTTTATAAATCGTGTACCATATTTGCGAGTGAAGAAATACATGTTGTCACTGATAATTTCAAGAAATTGCATTGTATAATTGGATTTTGTATAACCCACATGCACTAACATAATTATATCTTTGGAATTACTGAACAGATTTTAAAAATTCATTAAATCCTGATAAGTTTATAAATCGTGTACCATAATTGCGAGTGAAGAAATACATGTTGTCACTGATAATTTCAAGAAATTGCATTGTATAATTGGATTTTGTATAACCCACATGCACTAACATAATTATATCTTTGGAATTACTGAACAGATTTTAAAAATTCATTCAATTCTGATTAGTTTATAAATCGTGTACCATATTTGCCACTGAAGAAATATATGTTGTCACTGATAATTTCAAAAAATTGCATTGTATAATTGGATTTTGTATAACCCACATGCACTAACATAACTAAATCTTTGAAATTACTGAACAGATTTTAAAAATTCATTCAATTCTGATTAGTTTATAAATCGTGTAGCATGTTTGCCACTGAAGAAATATGTGTTGTCACTTTTAATTTCAAGATATTGCATTGTATAATTGTATTTTGTTTAACCCACATGCACTAACATAATTACATCTTTGGAATTACTGAACAGATTTTAAAAATTCATTCAATTCTGATTAGTTTATAAATCGTGTACCATGTTTGCCACTGAAGAAATATATGTTGTCACTGATAATTTCAAGAAATTGCATTGTTAAATTGGATTTTGCATAACCCACATGCACTAACATAATTATATCTTTGGAATAACTGAACAGACTTTAAAAATTCATTCAATTCTGATTAGTTTATAAATCGTGTACCATGATTGCCACTGAAGAAATATATGTTGTCACTGATAATATAAAGAAATTGCATTGTATAATTGGAATTTGTATAACCCACATGCACTAACATAATTACATCTTTGGAATTACTGAACAGATTTTAAAAATTCATTCAATTCTGATTAGTTTATAAATCGTGTACTATGTTTGCCACTGAAGAAATATATGTTGTCACTGATAATTTCAAGAAATTGCATTGTTAAATTGGATTTTGCATAACCCACATGCACTAACATAATTATATCTTTGGAATAACTGAACAGATTTTAAAAATTCATTCAATTCTGATTAGTTTATAAATCGTGTACCATGTTTGCCACTGAAGAAATATACGTTGTCACTGATAATTTAAAGAAATTGCATTGTATAATTGGAATTTGTATAACTCACATGCACTAACATAATTATATCTTTGGAATTACTGAACAGATTTTAAAAACTCATTAAATTGTGATAAGTTTATAAATCGTGTACTATGTTTGCGAGTGAAGAAATACATGTTGTCACTGATAATTTCAAGAAATTGCATTGTATAATTGGATTTTGTATAACCCTCATGCACTAACATAATTATATCTTTGGAATTACTAAACAGATTTTAAAATTCATTCAATACTGATTAGTTTATAAATCGTGTTCCATATTTGCCACTGAAGAAATATATGTTGTCACTGATAATTTCAAAAAATTACATTGAATAATTGGATTTTGTGAAACCCACATGCACTAACATAACTATATCTTTGGAATTACTGAACAGATTTTAAAATTTCGTTCAATTCTGATTAGTTTATTAATCGTGTACCATGTTTGCCACTGAAGAAATATATGTTGTCACTGATAATTTCAAGAAATTGCATTGTTAACATAATTACATCTTTGGAATTACTGAACAGATTTTAAAAATTCATTCAATTCTGATTAGTTTATAAATCGTGTACCATGTTTGCCACTGAAGAAATATATGTTGTTACTGATATTTTCAAGAAATTGCATTGTATAATTGGATTTTGTAGAACCCACATTCACTGACGTAATTATATCTTTGGAATTACTAAACAGATTTTAAAAATTCATTCAATTTTATTTTATTTATAAATCGTGTACCATGTTTGCCACTGAAGAAATATATGTTGTCACTGATATATTAAAGAAATTTCATTGTGTAATTGGATTTGGTATAAACCACATGCACTAACATAATTATATCTTTGGAATTACTGAACAGATTTTAAAAGTTCATTCAATTCTGATTAGTTTATAAATCGTGTACCATGTTTGCCACTGAAGAAATATATGTTGTCTCTATTAATTTCAAAAAATTGCATTGTGTAATTGGATTTGGTATAACCCACATGCACTAACATAATTATATCTTTGGAATTACTGAACAGATTTTAAAAATTCATTCAATTCTGATTAGTTTATAAATCGTGTACCATGTTTGTTACTGAAGAAATATATGTTGTCACTGATAATTTCTAGAAATTGCATTGTTAAATTGGATTTTGCATAACCCACATGCACTAACATAATTATATCTTTGGAATAACTGAACAGATTTTAAAATTTCATTCAATTCTGATTAGTTTATAAATCGTGTACCATGTTTGGCACTGAAGAAATATATGTTGTCACTGATAATTTCAAGAAGTTGCATTGTTAAATTGGATTTTGTATAACCCACATGCACTAACATAATTATATCTTTGGAATAACTGAACAGATTTTAAAAATTCATTCAAATCTGATTAGTTTATAAATCGTGTACCATGTTTGCCACTGAAGAAATATATGTAGTCACTGATAATATAAAGAAATTGCATTGTATAATTGGAATTTGTATAACTCACATGCACTAACATAATTATATCTTTGGAATTACTGAACAGATTTTAAAAACTCATTCAATACTGATTAGTTTATAAATCGTGTTCCATATTTGCCACTGAAGAAATATATGTTGTCACTGATAATTTCAAAAAATTACATTGTATAATTGGATTTTGTGAAACCCACATGCACTAACATAACTATATCTTTGGAATTACTGAACAGATTTTAAAATTTCGTTCAATTCTGATTAGTTTATTAATCGTGTACCATGTTTGCCACTGAAGAAATATATGTTGTCACTGATAATTTCAAGAAATTGCATTGTTAAATTGGATTTTGCATAACCCACATGCACTAACATAATTATATCTTTGGAATAACTGAACAGATTTTAAAAATTCATTCAATTCTGATTAGTTTATAAATCGTGTACCATGTTTGCCACTGAAGAAATATACGTTGTCACTGATAATTTAAAGAAATTGCATTGTATAATTGGAATTTGTATAACTCACATGCACTAACATAATTATATCTTTGGAATTACTGAACAGATTTTAAAAACTCATTAAATTGTGATAAGTTTATAAATCGTGTACTATGTTTGCGAGTGAAGAAATACATGTTGTCACTGATAATTTCAAGAAATTGCATTGTATAATTGGATTTTGTATAACCCTCATGCACTAACATAATTATATCTTTGGAATTACTAAACAGATTTTAAAATTCATTCAATACTGATTAGTTTATAAATCGTGTTCCATATTTTCCACTGAAGAAATATATGTTGTCACTGATAATTTCAAAAAATTACATTGAATAATTGGATTTTGTGAAACCCACATGCACTAACATAACTATATCTTTGGAATTACTGAACAGATTTTAAAAATTCATTAAATCCTGATAAGTTTATAAATCGTGTACCATGTTTGCGAGTGAAGAAATACATGTTGTCACTGATAATTTCAAGAAATTGCATTGTATAATTGGATTTTGTATAACTCACATGCACTAACATAATTATATCTTTGGAATTACTGAACAGATTTTAAAAATTCATTAAATCCTGATAAGTTTATAAATCGTGTACCATATTTGCGAGTGAAGAAATACATGTTGTCACTGATAATTTCAAGAAATTGCATTGTATAATTGGATTTTGTATAACCCACATGCACTAACATAATTATATCTTTGGAATTACTGAACAAATTTTAAAAATTCATTAAATCCTGATAAGTTTATAAATCGTGTACCATATTTGCGAGTGAAGAAATACATGTTGTCACTGATAATTTCAAGAAATTGCATTGTATAATTGGATTTTGTATAACCCACATGCACTAACATAATTATATCTTTGGAATTACTGAACAGATTTTAAAAATTCATTAAATCCTGATAAGTTTATAAATCGTGTACCATATTTGCGAGTGAAGAAATACATGTTGTCACTGATAATTTCAAGAAATTGCATTGTATAATTGGATTTTGTATAACCTACATGCACTAACATAAATATATCTTTGGAATTACTGAACAGATTTTAAAAATTCATTAAATCCTGATAAGTTAATAAATCGTGTACCATATTTGCGAGTGAAGAAATACATGTTGTCACTGATAATTTCAAGTATTGCATTGTATAATTGGATTTTGTATAACTCACATGCACTAACATAATTATATCTTTGGAATTACTGAACAGATTTTAAAAATTCATTAAATCCTGATAAGTTTATAAATCGTGTACCATATTTGCGAGTGAAGAAATACATGTTGTCACTGATAATTTCAAGAAATTGCATTGTATAATTGGATTTTGTATAACCCACATGCACTAACATAATTATATCTTTGGAATTACTGAACAGATTTTAAAAATTCATTAAATCCTGATAAGTTTATAAATCGTGTACCATAATTGCGAGTGAAGAAATACATGTTGTCACTGATAATTTAAAGAAATTGCATTGTATAATTGGATTTTGTATAACCCACATGCACTAACATAATTATATCTTTGGAATTACTGAACAGATTTTAAAAATTCATTCAATTCTGATTAGTTTATAAATCGTGTACCATATTTGCCACTGAAGAAATATATGTTGTCACTGATAATTTCAAAAAATTGCATTGTATAATTGGATTTTGTATAACCCACATGCACTAACATAACTAAATCTTTGAAATTACTGAACAGATTTTAAAAATTCATTCAATTCTGATTAGTTTATAAATCGTGTACCATGTTTGTTACTGAAGAAATATATGTTGTCACTGATAATTTCTAGAAATTGCATTGTTAAATTGGATTTTGCATAACCCACATGCACTAACATAATTATATCTTTGGAATAACTTAACAGATTTTAAAATTTCATTCAATTCTGATTAGTTTATAAATCGTGTACCATGTTTGCCACTGAAGAAATATATGTAGTCACTGATAAAATAAAGAAATTGCATTGTATAATTGGAATTTGTATAACTCACATGCACTAACATAATTATATCTTTGGAATTACTGAACAGATTTTAAAAACTCATTCAATACTGATTAGTTTATAAATCGTGTTCCATATTTACCACTGAAGAAATATATGTTGTCACTGATAATTTCAAAAAATTACATTGTATAATTGGATTTTGTGAAACCCACATGCACTAACATAACTATATCTTTGGAATTACTGAACAGATTTTAAAATTTCGTTCAATTCTGATTAGTTTATTAATCGTGTACCATGTTTGCCACTGAAGAAATATATGTTGTCACTGATAATTTCAAGAAATTGCATTGTTAACATAATTACATCTTTGGAATTACTGAACAGATTTTAAAAATTCATTCAATTCTGATTAGTTTATAAATCGTGTACCATGTTTGCCACTGAAGAAATATATGTTGTTACTGATATTTTCAAGAAATTGCATTGTATAATTGGATTTTGTAGAACCCACATTCACTGACGTAATTATATCTTTGGAATTACTAAACAGATTTTAAAAATTCATTCAATTTTAATTTATTTATAAATCGTGTACCATGTTTGCCACTGAAGAAATATATGTTGTCACTGATATATTAAAGAAATTTCATTGTGTAATTGGATTTGGTATAAACCACATGCACTAACATAATTATATCTTTGGAGTTACTGAACAGATTTTAAAAGTTCATTCAATTCTGATTAGTTTATAAATCGTGTACCATGTTTGCCACTGAAGAAATATATGTTGTCTCTATTAATTTCAAAAAATTGCATTGTGTAATTGGATTTGGTATAACCCACATGCACTAACATAATTATATCTTTGGAATTACTGAACAGATTTTAAAAATTCATTCAATTCTGATTAGTTTATAAATCGTGTACCATGTTTGTTACTGAAGAAATATATGTTGTCACTGATAATTTCTAGAAATTGCATTGTTAAATTGGATTTTGCATAACCCACATGCACTAACATAATTATATCTTTGGAATAACTGAACAGATTTTAAAATTTCATTCAATTCTGATTAGTTTATAAATCGTGTACCATGTTTGCCACTTAAGAAATATATGTTGTCACTGATAATTTCAAGAAGTTGCATTGTTAAATTGGATTTTGTATAACCCACATGCACTAACAAAATTATATCTTTGGAATAACTGAACAAATTTTAAAAATTCATTCAAATCTGATTAGTTTATAAATCGTGTACCATGTTTGCCACTGAAGAAATATATGTAGTCACTGATAATATAAAGAAATTGCATTGTATAATTGGAATTTGTATAGCTCACATGCACTAACATAATTATATCTTTGGAATTACTGAACAGATTTTAAAAACTCATTCAATACTGATTTGTTTATAAATCGTGTTCCATATTTGCCACTGAAGAAATATATGTTGTCACTGATAATTTCAAAAAATTACATTGTATAATTGGATTTTGTGAAACCCACATGCACTAACATAATTATATCTTTGGAATAACTGAACAGATTTTAAAAATTCATTCAATTCTGATTAGTTTATAAATCGTGTACCATGTTTGCCACTGAAGAAATATATGTTGTCACTGTTAATTTCAAAAAATTGCATTGTGTTATTGGATTTGGTATAACCCACATGCACAAACATAATTATATCTTTGGAATTACTGAACAGATTTTAAAAGTTCATTCAATTCTGATTAGTTTATAAATCATATACCATGTTTGCCACTGAAGAAATATATGTTGTCTCTATTAATTTCAAAAAATTGCATTGTGTAATTGCATTTGGTATAACCCACATGCACTAACATAATTATATCTTTGGAATTACTGAACAGATTTTAAAAATTCATTCAATTCTGATTAGTTTATAAATCGTGTACCATGTTTGCCACTGCAGAAATATGTGTTGTCACTTTTAATTTCAAGATATTGCATTGTATAATTGAATTTTGTATAACCTACATGCACTAACATAACTAAATCTTTGGAATTACTGAACAGATTTTAAAAATTCATTCAATTGTGATTAGTTTATAAATCGTGTAGCATGTTTGCCACTGAAGAAATATGTGTTGTCACTTTTAATTTCAAGATATTGCATTGTTAACATAATTTCATCTTTGGAATTACTGAACAGATTTTAAAAATTCATTCAATTCTGATTAGTTTATAAATCGTGTAGCATATTTGCCACTGAAGAAATATGTGTTGTCATTGTTAATTTCAAGATATTATATTGTATAATTGAATTTTGTATAACCCACATGCATTAACATAGTTACATCTTTGGAATTACTGAACAGATTTTAAAATTTCATTCAATTCTGATTAGTTTATAAATCGTGTACCATGTTTGCAACTGAAGAAATATATGTTGTCACTGATAATTTCAAGAAATTGCATTGTAAATTTGGATTTTGCATAACCCACATGCACTAACATAATTATATCTTTGGAATAACTGAACAGATTTTAAAAATTCATTCAATTCTGATTAGTTTATAAATCGTGTACCATGTTTGCAACTGAAGAAATATATGTTGTCACCGATAATTTCAAGAAATTGCATTGTATAATTGGATTTTGTATAACCAACATTCACTAACGTAATTATATCTTTGGAATTACTAAACAGATTTTAAAAATTCATTCTATTCTGATTAGTTTATAAATCGTGTACCATGTTTGCCACTGAAGAAATATATGTTGTCACTGATAATTTCAAGAAATTGCATTGTTTAATTGGTTTTTGCATAACCCACATGCACTAACATATTTATATCTTTGGAATTACTGAACATATTATAAAAATTCATTCAATTCTGATTAGTTTATAAATCGTGTAGCATGTTTGCCACTGAAGAAATATGTGTTGTCACTTTTAATTTCAAGATATTGCATTGTATAATTGAATTTTGTATAAGCAACATGCACTTACATAACTAAATCTTTGGAATTTCTGAACAGATTTTAAAAATTCATTCAATTCTGATTAGTTTATAAATCGTGTACCATGTTTGCCACTGAAGAAATACATGTTGTCACTGATAATTTCAAGAAATTGCATTGTTAAATTGGGTTTTGCATAACCCACATGTTCTAACATAATTATATCTTTGGAATAACTGAACAGATTTTAAAAATTCATTCAATTCTGATTAGTTTATAAATCGTGTACCATGTTTGCCACTGAAGAAATATATGTTGTCACTGATAATTTAAAGAAATTTCATTGTATAATTGGAATTTGTATAACCCACATGCACTAACATAACTAAATCTTTGGAATTACTGAACAGATTTTAAAAATTCATTCAATTCTGATTAGTTTATAAATCGTGTACCATGTTTGCCACTGAAGAAATATATGTTGTCTCTGTTAATTTCAAAAAATTGCATTGTGTAATTGGATTTGGTATAACCCACATGCACTAACATAATTATATCTTTGGAATTACTGAACAGATTTTAAAAATTCATTCAATTCTGATTAGTTTATAAATCGAGTACCATGTTTGCCACTGAAGAAATATATGTTGTCTCTGATAATTTCAAGAAATTGCATTGTTAACATAATTTCATCTTTGGAATTACTGAACAGATTTTAAAAATCCATTCAATTCTGATTAGTTTATAAATCGTGTAGCATATTTGCCACTGAAGAAATATGTGTTGTCACTGTTAATTTCAAGATATTATATTGTATAATTGAATTTTGTATAACCCACATGCATTAACATAGTTACATCTTTGGAATTACTGAACAGATTTTAAAATTTCATTCAATTCTGATTAGTTTATAAATCGTGTACCATGTTTGCAACTGAAGAAATATATGTTGTCACTGATCATTTCAAGACATTGCATTGTTAATTTGGATTTTGCATAACCCACATGCACTAACATAATTATATCTTTGGAATAACTGAACAGATTTTAAAAATTCATTCAATTCTGATTAGTTTATAAATCGTGTACCATGTTTGCCACTGAAGAAATATATGTTGTCACTGATAATTTAAAGAAATTTCATTGTATAATTGGAATTTGTATAACCCACATGCACTAACATAACTAAATCTTTGGAATTACTGAACAGATTTTAGAAATTCATTCAATTCTGATTAGTTTATAAATCGTGTACCATGTTTGCCACTGAAGAAATATATGTTGTCTCTGTTAATTTCAAAAAATTGCATTGTGTAATTGGATTTGGTATAACCCACATGCACTAACATAATTATATCTTTGGAATTACTGAACAGATTTTAAAAATTCATTCAATTCTGATTAGTTTATAAATCGAGTACCATGTTTGCCACTGAAGAAATATATGTTGTCTCTGATAATTTCAAGAAATTGCATTGTTAACATAATTTCATCTTTGGAATTACTGAACAGATTTTAAAAATCCATTCAATTCTGATTAGTTTATAAATCGTGTAGCATATTTGCCACTGAAGAAATATGTGTTGTCACTGTTAATTTCAAGATATTATATTGTATAATTGAATTTTGTATAACCCACATGCATTAACATAGTTACATCTTTGGAATTACTGAACAGATTTTAAAATTTCATTCAATTCTGATTAGTTTATAAATCGTGTACCATGTTTGCAACTGAAGAAATATATGTTGTCACTGATAATTTCAAGACATTGCATTGTTAATTTGGATTTTGCATAACCCACATGCACTAACATAATTATATCTTTGGAATAACTGAACAGATTTTAAAAATTCATTCAATTCTGATTAGTTTATAAATCGTGTACCATGTTTGCAACTGAAGAAATATATGTTGTCACCGATAATTTCAAGAAATTGCATTGTATAATTGGTTTTTGTAAAACACACATGCACTAACATAATTATATCTTTGGAATTTCTGAACAGATTTTAAAAATTCATTCAATTCTGATTAGTTTATAAATCGTGTAGCATGTTTGCCACTGAAGAAATATATGTTGTTACTGATATTTTCAAGAAATTGCATTGTATAATTGGTTTTTGTAAAACACACATGCACTAACATAATTATATCTTTGGAATTTCTGAACAGATTTTAAAAATTCATTCAATTCTGATTAGTTTATAAATCGTGTACCATGTTTGCAACTGAAGAAATATATGTTGTCACCGATAATTTCAAGAAATTGCATTGTATAATTGGTTTTTGTAAAACACACATGCACTAACATAATTATATCTTTGGAATTTCTGAACAGATTTTAAAAATTCATTCAATTCTGATTAGTTTATAAATCGTGTAGCATGTTTGCCACTGAAGAAATATGTGTTGTCACTTTTAATTTCAAGATATTGCATTGTATAATTGAATTTTGTGTAAGCAACATGCACTAACATAACTAAATCTTTGGAATTTCTGAACAGATTTTAAAAATTCATTCAATTCTGATTAGTTTATAAATCGTGTAGCATGTTTGCCACTGAAGAAATATGTGTTGTCACTTTTAATTTCAAGATATTGCATTGTATAATTGAATTTTGTATAAGCAACATGCACTAACATAACTAAATCTTTGAAATTACTGAACAGATTTTAAAAATTCATTCAATTCTGATTAGTTTATAAATCGTGTACCATATTTGCCACTTAAGAAATATATGTTGTCCCTGATAATTTCAAGAAATTGCATTGTATAATTGGATTTTGTATAACCCACATGCACTTACATAATTATATCTTTGGAATTACTGAACAGATTTTAAAAATTCATTCAATTTTAATTTATTTATAAATCGTGTACCATGTTTGCCACTGAAAATATATTTGTTGTCACTGATAATTTCAAGAAATTGCATTTTTTAAATGGATTTTGTATAACACACATGCACTGACATAATTATATCTTTGGAATTACCGAAAAGATTTTAAAAATTCATTCAATTCTGATTAGTTAATAAATCGTGTACCATGTTTGCCACTGAAGAAATATTTGTTGTCACTGATAATTTCAAGAATTTGCATTGTATAATTGGATTTGGTTACCCACATGCACTAACATAATTACATTTTTGGAATTACTGAACAGATTTTAAAAATTCATTCAATTCTGATTAGTTTATAAATCGTTTACCATGTTTGCCACTGAAGAAATATATGTTGTCACTGTTAATTTCAAGAAATTGCATTGTATAATTGGATTTGGTATAACCCACATGCACTAACATAATTATATCTTTGGAATTACTGAACAGATTTTAAAAGTTCATTCAATTCTGATTAATTTATAAATCGTGTACCATGTTTGCCACTGAAGAAATATATGTTGTCACTGATAATTTCAAGAAATTGCATTGTTTAATTGGATTTTGCGTAACCCACATGCACTAACATAATTATATCTTTGGACTTACCTACTAAACAGATTTTAACTGAAGTGAGTTTACTGACTAAAGGAGTTCGGGTAGTAGGCGTGAGTGTTATCCAGGGTTCATCATTACGATATGTGAATTAAATGATATGTATTGTTGTACTTACCAACCGACTGAACAGGTATCTTGTATCTAGTCTGGATCTTAAATGTTCACTTAACTGTTTAGGAGTGAATGGTTACACACGTTAAATAAGACGATACGAGTTTTAGTATTAAGTTTAAAGTTTTACTAAAATATAAAATTACAATTAGTTTTTAAATGTTCAAAAGTATATGAGTTTATGAAATATTGAAAAATAATATGAAATAACCCGGATCGGTAGAACACCAGAATGTCGAACCAGTTCCTCTAGAACCCCACAAGTTTGATCTTTAAGTTAACCCAGCCGAATACGTTCTGATCCCTTCTCCAGAGAGCTAGGGGTTTAAATAAGCATTTTGGTAGTATTTCCAATAAAAACAAAAGGTTTTGTCTTTGATCAGGAGGAAGCTGTTCAAAGTTATTAGGAAATAACTTTGAATAACAGTCCTCTCGAACAATGAACCATCAAAACATATATTCCTAAAAATACGTGTTTTGGAGTAAAAATCTTAATTTTTATCTGATTATCTGAATATCTAAAATGTATTCTTTAAATTCCCCTTGTACAAATGAACAAGTTCGAACAAGTTCGAAAGTTCGAACAAGTTCAAAACGAAGTTCGAAAAACGATTGTAATCTCTTTTCTACGAAATTCTCGTGCTGGTGATTTGTGAGGGTTGGTTCTTTATCCCAGCGAACTGACCGATTCGTTACATTTGCCACTGAAGAAATATGTGTTGTCTTTTAATTTCAAAAAATTGCATTGTGTAATTGGATTTGGTATAACCGACATGCACTAACATAATTATATCTTTGGAATTACTGAACAGATTTTAAAAATTTATTCAATTCTGATTAGTTTATAAATCGTGTACCATGTTTGCCACTGAAGAAATATATGTTGTCCCTGATAATTTCAAGAAATTGCATTGTATAATTGGATTTTGTATAACCCACATGCACTAACATAATTATATCTTTGGAATTACTGAACAGATTTTAAAAATTCATTCAATTCTGATTAGTTTATAAATCCTGTACCATGTTTGCCACTGAAGAAATATATGTTGTCACTGATAATTTCAAAAAATTGCATTGTGTAATTGGATTTGGTATAACCCACATGCACTAACATAATTATATTTTTGGAATTACTGAACAGATTTTAAAAGTTCATTCAATTCTGATTAGTTTATAAATCGTGTACCATGTTTGCCACTGAAGAAATATATGTTGTCACTGAAAATTTCAAGAAAGTGCATTGTTAAATTGGATTTTGCATAAGTCACATGCACTAACATAATTATATCTTTGGAATTACTGAACAGATTTTAAAAATTCATTCAATTCTGATTAGTTTATAAATCGTGTACCATGTTTGCCACTGAAGAAATATATGTTGTTACTGATATTTTCAAGAAATTGCATTGTTTAATTGGATTTTGTATAACCCACATGCACTAATATAATTATACCTTTGGAATTACTGAACAGATTTTAAAAATTCATTTAATTCTGATTAGTTTAGAAATCGTGTACCGTGTTTGCCACTGAAGAAATATATGTTGTCACTGATATTTTCAAGAAATTGCATTGTATAATTAGATTTTGTATAATCCACATGCACTAAAATAATTATATCGTTGGAATTACTGAACAGATTTTAAAATTTTATTCAATTCTGATTAGTTCATAAATCGTGTACCATGTTTGCCACTGAAGAAATGTATGTTGTCACTGATAATTTTAAGAAATTGGATTGTATAATTGGATTTTGTATAACCTACATGCACTAATATAATTATATCTTTGGAATTACTGAACAGATTTTAAAAATTCATTTAATTCTGATTAGTTTAGAAATCGTGTACCGTGTTTGCCACTGAAGAAATATATGTTGTCACTGATATTTTCAAGAAATTGCATTGTATAATTAGATTTTGTATAATCCACATGCACTAAAATAATTATATCGTTGGAATTACTGAACAGATTTTAAAATTTTATTCAATTCTGATTAGTTCATAAATCGTGTACCATGTTTGCCACTGAAGAAATGTATGTTGTCACTGATAATTTTAAGAAATTGGATTGTATAATTGGATTTTGTATAACCTACATGCACTAACATAATTATATCTTTGGAATTACTGAACAGATTTTAAAAATTTATTCAATTCTGAATATTTTATAAATCGTGTGCCATGTTTGCCACTAAAGAAATATATGTTGTCACTGGTAATTTCAAGAAATTGCATTGTATCATTGGATTTTGTATAACCCACATGCACTAACATAATTATATCGTTGGAATTATTGAACAGATTTTAAAAATTCATTCAATTCTGATTAGTTTATAAATCGTGTACCATGTTTGCCACTGAAGAAATATATGTTGTCACTGATAGTTTCAAGAAATTGCATTTTTTAATTGGATTTTGTATAACTCACATGCACTTATATAATTATACCGTTGGAATTACCGAAAAAATTTTAAAATTTCATTCAATTCTGGTTAGTTTATAAATCGTGTACCATGTTTACCACTGAAGAAATATATGTTGTCACTGATATTTTCAAGAAATTGCATTGTATAATTGGATTTTGTAGAACCCACATTCACTAACGTAATTATATCTTTGGAATTACTAAACAGATTTTAAAAATTCATTCAATTTTAATTTATTTATAAATCGTGTACCATGTTTGCCACTGAAAATATATTTGTTGTCACTGATAATTTCAAGAAATTGCATTTTTTAGATGGATTTTGTATAACACACATGCACTGACATAATTATATCTTTGGAATTACCGAAAAGATTTTAAAAATTCATTCAATTCTGATTAGTTAATAAATCGTGTACCATGTTTGCCACTGAAGAAATATTTGTTGTCACTGATAATTTCAAGAATTTGCATTGTATAATTGGATTTGGTAACCCACATGCACTAACATAATTACATTTTTGGAATTACTGAACAGATTTTAAAAATTCATTCAATTCTGATTAGTTTATAAATCGTGTACCATGTTTGCCACTGAAGAAATATATGTTGTCACTGTTAATTTCAAGAAATTGCATTGTATAATTGGATTTGGTATAACCCACATGCACTAACATAATTATATCTTTGGAATTACTGAACAGATTTTAAAAGTTCATTCAATTCTGATTAATTTATAAATCGTGTACTATGTTTGCCACTGAAGAAATATATGTTGTCACTGATAATTTCAAGAAATTGCATTGTTTAATTGGATTTTGCGTAACCCACATGCACTAACATAATTATATCTTTGGACTTACCTACTAAACAGATTTTAAAAATTCATTCAATTCTGATTAGTTTATAAATCGTTTATCATGTTTGCCACTGAAGAAATTTATGTTGTCACCGCTAATTTCAAGAAATTGCATTGTTTAATTGGATTTTGTATAACCCACATTCACTAACGTAATTATATCTTTGGAATTACTAAACAGATTTTAAACTTTCATTCAATTCTGATTAGTTTATAAATCGTGTACCATGTTTACCACTGAAGAAATATATGTTGTCACTGATAATTTCAAGAAATTGCATTGTATAATTGGATTTTGTGTAACCCACATGCACATGTTAGTGCATGTGGGTGCAATTATGTTAAATTATATCTTTGGAATTACTGAACAGATTTAAAAAAGCATTCAATTCTGATTAGTTTATAAATCGTGTACCATGTTTGCCACTGAAGAAATATGTGTTGTCACTGATAATTTCAAGAAATTGCTTTGTATAATTGTATTTTGTGTAACCCACATGCACTTACATAATTATATCGTTGGAATTACTGAACAGATTTTAAAAATTTATTCAGTTCTGATTAGTTTATAAATCGTGTACCATGTTTGCCACTGAAGAAATATATGTTGTCACTGTTAATTTCAAGAAATTGCATTGTTTAATTGGATTTTGTCTAAATCACATGCACTAACATAATTATATCTTTGGAATTACTGAACAGATTTTAAAATTTCATTTAATTCTGTTTAGTTTACAAATCGTGTACCATATTTGCCACTGAAGAAATATATGTTGTCACTGATAATTTCAAGAAATTGCATTGTATAATTGGATTTTGCATAACCCCCATGCACTAACATAATTATATCTTTGGAATTACTGAACAGATTTTAAAAATTCATTCAATACTGATTAGTATATAAATCGTGTACCATGTTTGCCACTGAAGAAATATATGTTGTCACTGATAATTTCAAGAAATTGCATTGTATAATTGGATTTTGTATAACCCCCATGCACTAACATAATTATATCTTTGGAATTACTGAACAGATTTTAAAAATTCATTCAATACTGATTAGTTTATAAATCGTGTACCATGTTTGCCACTGAAGAAATATATTTTGTCACTGATAATTTCAAGAAATTGCATTGTATAATTGGATTTTGCATAACCCCCATGCACTAACATAATTATATCTTTGGAATTACTGAACAGATTTTAAAAATTCATTCAATACTGATTAGTTTATAAATCGTGTACCATGTTTGCCACTGAAGAAATATATGTTGTTACTGATATTTTCAAGAAATTGCATTGTATAATTGGATTTTGTATAACCCCTATGCACTAACATAATTATATCTTTAGAATTACTGAACAGATTTTTAAAATTCTTTCAATTCTGATTAGTTTAAAAATCGTGTACCATGTTTGCCAGTGAAGAAATAAATGTTGTCACTGATAATTTGAAGAAATTGCATTGTATAATTGGATTTTGTATAACCCGCATGCACTAACATAATTATATCTTTGGAATTATTGAACAGATTTTAAAAATTCATTCAATTCTGTTTAGTTTATAAATCGTGTACCATGTTTTCCATTGAAGAAATATATGTTGTCACTGATAATTTTAAAAAATTGCATTGTATAATTGGATTTTGTATAACCCCCATGCACTAACATAATTATATCTTTGGAATTACTGAACAGATTTTTAAAATTCATTCAATTCTGATTAGTTTATAAATCGTGTACCATGTTTGCCACTGAAGAAATATATGTTGTCACTAATAATTTCAAGAAATTGCATTGTATAATTGGATTTTGTATAACCCCCATGCACTAACATAATTATATCTTTGGAATTACTGAACAGATTTTTAAAATTCTTTCAATTCTGATTAGTTTAAAAATCGTGTACCATGTTTGCCAGTGAAGAAATAAATGTTGTCACTGATAATTTGAAGAAATTGCATTGTATAATTGGATTTTGTATAACCCGCATGCACTAACATAATTATATCTTTGGAATTACTGAACAGATTTTAAAAATTCATTCAATTCTGTTTAGTTTATAAATCGTGTACCATGTTTGCTACTGAAGGAATAGATGTTGTCACTGATAATTTCAAGAAATTGCATTGTTTAATTGTATTTTGTATAACCCACATGCACTTACATAATTATATCTTTGGAATTACTGAACCGATTTTAAAAATTCTTGCAATTGTGGGGTGTATAAATCGTGTACGAACCTTGCTGCTGACGAAGCCTATGTTATCGCTTTCAATAAAATACTTTAAATATGGACAAAATAACATGGATTTCGTTTTACCCGCTCGCACAAATTTTATTATTTGTTTAGAACTATAGAACCAATTTTAATGAAAGGCAGACCAAAACCTGACCAGATGATGAAATACAGATAAAAAAAAAGAAAAATGCATGAAAAACTTTTCTGCAGTTCTCGAGTAATGCTTTTAATATAAACTCGTTAGTGTGATTTACTTTTGGCTAAAAAATTTAACTAAAAAATACGTATTTATGTCTAAAATATTTTTTTAAACAATATTTTCATGCAAGTTTTGGGTTGAGAAATTGGAATGACGACGGATACCCGGGTACCCGCTACCCGACCCAGTAAGGTTCTACCTGGTTCCGAATTTGAATAACCGGTACCCGTTATCTATCCATTACTAGTTTATATACGGGTAATTAACGGGTTTTGAGTATTTAGCAGGTAGCGGGTAATTAACAGGTAGCGGATAATTAACGGGTAATTGTGTGAGATATTTTGAGTATTTATTTATCTGTGACTATTTCGCTCTCGGTTACAGTAATAGGAATTAAGTATGCGTATTTCATAATGCACCTGTGCTTATTTTTAGGATTTTCCAGGTATGACCACCAAGAAACCCTTATAAAGTAACTCATGTGTCTGTCTGTCTTAGTGGTGGCGCTAGCGGGAGTCCAGGGGGGCCCGGGTCCCCCTATAAATTGCTCGGGCCTCCAGTTGGTCCCCCCAGAATTGCTTGGAGATAAATGTATTTTAGAAGTGAGGATCATTTTTTAGGTCATCACTTTGTAAACGATGATTTCAAATATTTCCTGGCACCCCCAGATTCTAAGAATCAGCGCCGCCACTGGTCTGTCTGTACGGTAGAAATTGTAGCCAAACGGCTTAAGATAGAAAGTTGAAATTTGGCATGCTTATATAACTCTTTGACGCACATATAGGAAAACTACTTTTAAGAGTTCAAAAACCACATCTCGAAATAAATATAAACAAATAAATAAGTATTTAATGAAAAATTAAATATTTTTGAGATTTTCTCTAAATATATGCCAAAAAACTTTTGTCCCCCACCCTATCTCTCAGGAGGGTTGATGTTGTTGGGGTTTTTGTCGTTGAAAAAAAAACTGGATTTTTTATAAATGTATTCTGTGGTATCAAAAGGAATCTCTGAAGACGTAGATTAAGGAACGAAAAGTTGTTTTTTAAAAATAGTTTCTTTTAACACCATTTTGGCCAAAAATCTGAAAAAATTATAGGTAATGCATATTATATCTGAGCCGGAAACGTACGAGAGATTTTTTTTTTTTATTAATGGCTAAATTATGGCTTATTATTAAAATTTAGTTTAAAAAAATTAAATGGAAGCTCTTAGTAATCAAATAACGAATAAAAATGTTCAAAAAATGATTATCAAAAATTATTTTTAGACATAAATAACTACAAAACCCTGAAATGAGTGAAAATTAAGACTTAACATCAATTTTGCGATACTTACTTTTAATTTTTATATATTAACGGGTAACGGGTAATTATCGGGTAGTGGGTTATTAACGGGTAGTGGGTAATATCCGGGTAATTATTGCGGGTACCCGGTTCCATAAATTTCTAGTTCTCGTTGTTCCTAGTTGAGAAGCAATGATGTAGATTACATAACATTTCCATATACGAACTATGTCAAAATTTATTTAACAAAATAAATAATATATATATTTGAAACCAAATATCGACTATAAAACTAGAATGAACGATACTGAATGAACGATACGATTAAATGTGTTCACCAGAAAGCTATTTTAACTGAAAAGTTAAAGAAATATAACAAAATATATCTCGAACATTTGTAAATTTTTCATGTGCTATATCCCAAAGAATTTACTGAATTCCGTATATATCCTCCGTATTTCTTTGTGACGCAGATTCCCGACTATTGTCACCGTCAATTGAAGTACATTATCCTTGATAAAAATTTTATATGTTGCTTCCGTTTATTTTGAAAATCTGAGCGTGTGTCTTAACGTAGTGTATTCGTCACAGCCAAACGATTGCATTTGGTCAATTTGTCTTTACCTCTCAGTTCTCAACATACAAAAAGCTACCCTTCCTTACAACTTACAAAAGAAAGAATAATTCTCGACTTACGAGTTTGCAAAGTCTCCTAACATAATCAATAAATTCAATGACTATATCTCTTCTAAAAGGAAACGAATAACGAATAGATACCATCCAAAAACATATTGAAAAAACTTTTTAAGATATTTGTATTAGCTTGAACAGAAAGTTTACTATACTGAAACAAGTAGCACTAGAATAGAACACTTACTTCTAGATTATCTGCAAGTGCCAGCTGCACTCTAAAATCAGCTCTACACTATGTATATACACGCCAGCGGGAACAAGACAAAAGTTCGGCCATAAACTAATGATTAGTTTATGTGATCGATTAGTGACTAACAATTCCGCAAAAACTCCCTACTAACAGCCAATCACTGTTAAAATCTATAAATAATTTTAACTTATTCAGGTGATATTTTATTATTTTGATAATTGGAAAGAGAAATCACTAGATGACAGATATCCCGCTGAGTTAACCTCGTCTAATGTCTACAATTCGTGGTAGTACAAATGATATACTATCAGATATCTGTATCCTGAAATAGAAGTTCTTATGATTGCAATACAAAACCAAGTGGTAAATAAACACTAAGAACTATCTAAAACAAAGGTGTCTAAACTACGGCCCGCGGGACAAATCCGGCCCATGGACATTTTTTTAAAGTCTGATTACATATAAACAGCAATTTAAAATAATCAGAAAATCGCAAAATAAAACATAACTATAACTAAATAATATCCGATTCTTAATTATTATTATTTTTATTAATAATATCATTATCATTATGAAGACTGTTTTAAAATCAAGCGCCAAGAGCTCAGCTGAATTCAAGTTGTCCGGCCCGCCATTTATTTAATATGGCCCGCTTCCGAAAAAGTTTGGAAACCCCTGATCTAAAATATATTATCAATTCCAAATATATAATATGACAGTTGCCGAGCATGTAGACAAGCACGTGAAACGAAGAATACATAATAGCTATTTGTAATGTTCTAGCACCAACAGGATTCAAGACTATACTCTATTCGTGAAGGACATGCAGTCTACGTAAGCATTTGAACTACGTCAATCTTGTTCTAATTGGACGAAAAGATATTTAAATGACTTTAAATGGCATTCAAGGTGATTTAAATGTCTTTTCGTCTCGCGGTGCTCGCAGTTTTTACTGCCGGCGTACAAAATAATCTTCTTAGCGGCACAGGCGGCTCCTAGCCGCACGAGATTGGGCAATAACAAGTGTGTGATGCCCTGAGAAGTTCTGGGCCGCACGCGCCCTACTCTGAAGAAATCAGCGTGCCCTCCCTGGCCGAGAGGTCCGGGTAACCCACAGAACCACCTTCGTGCTAGGGGCTTGGGGCTTACAATTGTTCTCCATGAACGAGGAATTCCCAGTAAACGCGAGTCATAAGCTCGCGTTGATTCCGTCCCTGCCCATTATACATACTGTCCGTCGTTACTACCAATTGAATAATTTAGTGAGGTCTTCGGACCGGTACGCGGGGAGGTTTCGACGTCAAACCTTCATCGCGGACCTTCGCGTGCAGTAATTGGTCCGGATTGTGTACGATGAGGTGAAGGATTTTCTTGATAGACTTCCGAACAAGCCTATCACACTCAACCAATATGCTCATCATCAAAGCCGGGGATTGAAAACTGTAGTACAGGCGAGGCAACAAATATGTTCCTAGTATGTAGTACTTCTAGTCTGGCTACAGAGGCTAGCCATCGCGACAGGTTGTAGACTGTCGGTCTGGCCGCTTCGGATACCGAAAACTGGTGTCCAAGGTATCGGAACGTCTGGAAGTCAGTTGTGGTCCATATACGGCTTCTACCAATCCTGAAGATGGAGCCTGTGCGAGGCATGGATTTACCTGCATACGCGGCAGCCGCTACGGCTACACACTTGTTGAAATTTAGCTCCATCCCCCTTGCTGCAAAGTTTATACGTTTCAAATTATTATAAGACTATATCCGCAAAAAAAAATATTTTTTTTTCTGTCTGTCTGTCTGTCCGAGATTCAAGCAAAGACAGCTGGACATGGTGGTATGATGTTAGAGTAAAACCAAGATTCGAACATAGGCTATAAGGCATTTCAAAATTTTTATTCTAGGGGTTAAAAGTGTTTATTAAAAAATATCTCCCGCAGAGAAAAATACAGAACAAAAATTGTTTATATTAAGAAAAAAATCTTTTTTATTCAAAGCATTTTTTTAATTAGATGAATATTTGGGAGTTTCGGGGGTCACCCGAAAACTAAAATCTTGAAATATCTCACTTATTATTTAGTTCACATCAAAAATGTATACGAGGAAACATTTTTTTTTTTTCTTAGTTTCAGTGCAGTTTTTAATAAGATTATTTAGGAAGCAAGGGGAAAGTTCCTTATAGGGTTGAAATATCTCATGTATCATTAAATTAACAGCAAAAATGAATATGAGAAAAGAAACTATTCGTCTATGTCCAATGTAGTTTTTAATAAGATATATGTATTTTAGGGGAGCTATGGGGAGAGCTACCTATAAACGAAGTAATTCACGTGTTATTTACTTAACATTGAAAATATATAAAAACGGGTCGTTAGAATAAGGAAACGATTATTTTCTGTTATACTTGAAATTGAAATATCTCATTTATGAGCAAAAATATACATTACAAAAACTATGCGAAGTGCGGGCACTAGCTAGTAAATAATAATAACGGAAAAATAAATTTGTAGTATATATTAGTCGAACAAATCCAAAATATTCAAAAATAACTAATGGGCAAATACTTATGAGCGGCAGTGTAACTCAGTATTCAGTGGCAAGCCCTTAAGACAAGGAGTAGTGCAAAATTTACTACTACATTCGGTGAGCTAACCAAATCGGATGTTCTCGCAGATCTCTTGCAGTTTACGCTTTGATCGTATTATTTCCATCTCACTACAAGCACCTCGACAACAATCTAAACAACAAAAATTTGGACCTACTTGTAAGCATGATATAGATAAATAACAATTTTATTGTTTTAAGTTATATCTATCGTCAGGGGCGGACTGGCCCTAAAATTTTTGTGTGGAAAAAATGTTACCAGCCCATTAATAAAAAATCAGCTGTAGCCACCACAGGACCGATCGCCATCATAAAGTACTTGTAATGGGTGTTTTTTTTAGAGATATAGAACTTTAAATTGCAATAAAACAACGATGGATTATTCGATTGACATGAATTTTTTTTTATTCGAAAGATAATCTTGTGGCATTACATTTTAAATATGATTTCTGGCATATGACCGCCACGGCTGGCTCGGATGTAGTCCAATCTGGACGTCCAATTTTCGATGACTTTTTCCAACATTTGTGGCCGTATATCGGCAATAACACGGCGAATGTTGTCTTCCAAATGGTCAAGCGTTTGTGGCTTATCCGCATAGACCAATGACTTTACATAGCCCCACAGAAAGTACTCCAGCGGTGTTAAATCACAAGATCTTGGAGGCCAATTCACAGGTCCAAAACGTGAAATTAGGCGGTCACCAAACGTGTCTTTCAATAAATCGATTGTGGCACGAGCTGTGTGACATGTTGCGCCGTCTTGTTGGTATGATTTAATGTAATGCCACAAGATTATCTTTCGAATAAAAAAAAATTCATGTCAATCGAATAATCCATCGTTGTTTTATTGCAATTTAAAGTTCTATACCTCTAAAAAAAACACCCGTTATAAAATACATTCTAGCAGCAGAGTAGAAATAACTTGGCCTAATATTTTCTAACAGATATATTATTTATCATGACCATGGAAACGTTACATGTAAGTATAAAAAATTGAGACAGGCTGGGCTGGGTTATGCAATTTTCAAAATCTTATTGAACCTTGCTATATAAAAAAAAGAAAAAATACTGCACATATTTAGAAACCTAAATAATGGTATTAGCCATTCGAATTAAAATTAATAAAATATTTTAACATAAAATTTATTTTGGCATCCCAACTAATCATCATTCACTTACTAAAACCTGCGAAATCCTGAAATGTTTGAAAATACACACTTCACATCAATTTTTTAATTTTCAATTTTTGGTACTTTTCTACAATTTTATTTGATGGCCTATTAATAAAGTTGTGTGCTAGCCACTAAATCTTCAATTTTTTTCTAAACTATTTAAAGTCTGAGGATTTCAAAAATTCAAACCGCAGGCTCTATCTCTTACCGTTTTTGAGATATGATTTTTTGGAAAATTAAAGTTGGCATTTCCATATTTAAAGAAATGATTAATACATAATAATATTAAAAAAATAATAAATAAAATAATGTAAACCTATGTTTGTTAATAATAATAATATAATAATAATAATAGTTTATTTATTTAGCTAATGCTAGTAAGATCCATATTAACAAACATAAACATATAAACATTATAATAAACATTCAAATCAAATTTAATCCTTATTTTGTCAATTTAAACCATTATTTGTCCACTTAGTTCATGCAAAACGTGATTTTTGTCAAATTTAAATATCGTTTTTTCGTAATTTAGTGCTTTAAAATTTTAATAACGTATTTGAATTAATTGTTTGGGACCTTAAAAATAAGTAGGTCATAAAATAAGGTTCCAAACTTGTTGCAAATTGGTTTGTAATGTTTTCTACAATAATTTCAAAACTGTATTACTGTGATAAATCATATTTTGAATGTTATCTTCTCAAATATTTTTAATATCAGCCCTGCCTACGAAATCCTGTAAACTATGAAAATTCACAGTTTATATATTTTTTCAGATAAACATGTTTCGTCGCATAAATGTTTACGTAATTCCTGCTAATGATATAAAAATAAAATTTCCTTATCAACTTATTTAAGAGGATTAATTATTTTTTTAATCCCATACTAATTCATTTGTGGTTTTTTTTTTTTTTTTATAAAAGATTCTTTATTTACTAATTGTGTTACAAAATAAAATCATAACTTAATCTATTTTACAAAGTTTTAAGAATGCAGTGGCAAGGTGTTGGGGATTGGTTGGATCTTGTTTGTCTTATAGTTTGTTGTTGAACATGTCTCTTCTTACGGAAGGTGGAATAATTCTTCGCCTGTCGTTCACCAGTTGGATATATTCACGTGTATCTACATATTCGGGGTATTTTTCGAATATATATTCTAAATGTAGACCCATCAGCCATATGGCTGAATTATTTATGTCTGAAGTTCCGTAGTCGAAGTCGGGGAGTAGAAATGTATTTGATGAAAAGGATCTTCGGTGTTGCCCAGTAACTATGGATAAGAGGTCTGTTGTCACCTGCCAAATTTGCCTTATCAGACGGCATATAGAGATTCTGTGGCAAGAGTCGTCAACTTGATTAGGGCAGAGATCACATAATGGATCGGTACGTCTGTTTGTCCTGTGGAGTCTTTCATTAGTGGGAAATATGTTATGGACTATTTCTAGCCATATACATCTTTGTTTTTGGGAAAGTATTTTTGAGTTTATGTTTTTCCATATTTTCTGCCAGTTATTGCGTGGGTTTAAAGTTTGGATTTTTGGTGGGGGTATATGGTTCGACATAGCTTTGTAAATGTCTTTTTGATTCAGGCTTTCATGTAGATTGATAGGTAAGTATGCTATTTCTTCGATGAGATATTTTATATGGTACAGTTCTTTAGGTAATTGTTTAGTATACGGTGGGTTTTGTAAGATGGCTTTGTTTAGATATTTATTGATAAAAAATTTGCAGAAATCGTCACCTTCTCCGTGCAGGTGCGTGTTGGTTCGTTTTATTAACAATGCGTTTGATTTATATTCTATATTAATTATATTTAGCCCACCTTTTAATTTTGTCAGTGTTGTCTGAAGCCGGGGTATTCTTATATTCTTCTTGTACCACAAGAACCATCCTACTGAAGATATTATTTTGGTACGGAATTTTTTTGGCAGTGGTAGTGTTTGAGCCATATACCAAACTTTAGAAAGCGCATAGGTGTTGATGAAAAAAGCTCTTTGGATAATGTTTAAGTTTCTCTGTTTGTTTGAGAGAAGGAAAGCTTGTACCATATTTGTTGTCTTCTGCCAATTCTCGTTGACAGTCTCCTTGGTTGTTTTGTGGAATTGTATTCCTAGAATTTTGATGGATTCAGCTTCTGTCATCCAGGAATGTTGGCAGTTTGTTGAACGGTTGATAGTCATGAATTTGGTTTTTGACGTGTTTAATTTCATACCAGAGCAGAGGGTGTATTTATCTAGTTCTTCTTTTATTTTACTTATGTTGTTCGGTTGTGTAATTATCGTAACGTCGTCAGCATGAGCTCTAATTATGGTCTCAGTGTTTTCTAGTGCAGAAGCTAAATTTCTTATTAGTGGTTCTATAGCAATGGTGAATAGTACCATTGATAATGGACAACCTTGGCGTACCGATCTGTTAATTGGAATTTTAGCACACTGTTTGTTATTGACTATGAGGTTTGATTTTGTGTTGGTCAGGCAGTTCATTATGAGAGTGGTTAGTTCTTTTTTTAAATTTATGTGATCGAGGATTCTTTTTATGTGTGCGTGGGAGACTCTGTCAAACGCGTGGTCAAAATCAAGCGATATGCAAACTATTTCTTTTTTGTTTTGGTTGGCTTCGGCTATTTTGTCACGCAGTGCGTTGGTGTTATTAATTATACACGATCCAGGTAATCCACAGCTTTGGCGATTGCTTATAATACAAGGTAGAACTTGTGTTATTCTTTGTTTTAGGCATCGCATTAATAATTTGTAGTCTACATTTAACAGTGAAATTGGTCGTAAGTCCTTTATGGTTTGAGTCTGTTTACTTTTTGGTAAGAGAATAATGTTACCGTCTTTAAATTCATCAGGAAATTTTTTGTTCGTAATGGCTTCGTTCATTATTTTTGTTAGATCTCCTTTTATTACGTCCCATATTTTAATATATAGTTCTCTTGAGAACCCATCGGGGCCAGGGGATTTTCTAGATGGACTATTTTTTAGATGTTTGTGTAATTCTTCTTCCGTTATTGTTGCTGTAATTGTCGATTGTTGGTTCAAAGTAAGTGTTGGCAATGTTAAAAGATAGTTTTCGAGATTTGAGGTTTCGTTTTCTTCGTAGAGTTGTTTGAAAAAATTACTGACGAATTCATTAATTTCTTCTGCGTTAGTTAAGGTTGTATTATTGTTATTTAAAATTTTCTTTATTGTTTGGCTGTTTTTTCGTTTTTCTAATTTTATGATTTGGTAGAGTGAGGTTTCTTCATTTATTATGTAATTTTTGTCCGCGTAGTTTTTTATTTGGTTTAAGTTGTTATTGTGGGTTTTGAGAAGTTTTGCTTTGATCATTTTGATATTGATAAAATTTTCTTCGGCTGCGGGATTATTTCTGTATAATCTATGTAATAAACTGTTTAAAAAATCTCGAGTATTGTTGATTTCGTTGTAGAATTCCTTGGTCTGCCACTTTAAAAAATTTTTTAAGCGAGGTTTTACGAATTTTATCCACCATGTTATGGTGTTGATGAATTTATGCTTGTGATTTTGCCAGTATTTATATTTTGATCGAAATATGTCTAGGTCGAATTTATTGGAGGTGAGGAAATGATGGTTTACTTTCCATGTGTGACCCCTAGGTATAAAAGGGCGGTTACCAAGACGGATTCTGCATATGATACCGTTATGGTCTGAGATTTCTGTAATGATCATTTGTGCGAATCTCATTTCATTTTTCAGGTTTGGCGATGTGTAGATCCTATCTATCCTTGAAGCTGAATTTACTCTATAGTATGTATAACCAGTTTCTCCGGGTTTTAAATGTTTCCAAATATCTATTAAATTAAGACCTTGTGCCAATAGTTTGAGACTGTGGCAGTAGTTGAAATTGTTGAGAGCATCATCCTGTGAAAGGACACAGTTAAAATCGCCAGCAAAAATAAGGTTGTCTGCAGGTAGGTCGAATAGTGGAGTGATAGTTTGGGAGAAAAAAATATCTCTCTGGTTTTTTGCTTGCGTTCCGGACGGTGCATATATATTAATGATTTTTGTACTCCCCACTGTGACAGCAATTCCTCTAGAGTCGTTTGTTTTAATTTCGTTGCGGTAAGAAATACCTTCCCTTATTGCTATGGCCGTTCCCAGACTGTTGTCAACGTTGGTTATTACGTTGAACCCAGGGAGTGAGAGATCGGGCATTGTGACTTCTTGGAACAGCGCGATGTCGATATCATAATCCCTGAGAAGTTTTTGCAAAAGGTTTAATTTTAATCGCGATGAGATTGAGTTGATGTTGAGCGTGAGTACGGAGGTTAGAGTTATTGAAATGTTGTTGTTCATGGTTGTGATGATTGGTCTTGTTTTGACGATTTTCTGTTTCTTTTGAATTTTTTCTTGGGTGTGTTTTGATTTGAGCTTTGGGATGACACTGACTCATTTTCTGAAATCTCGCTGACATTTTTTTCTTGCTGATCTTGTTCGCAAATTGTTGCGTGTGTGTCCGGTATTTGTGATTCATTGGTGTTTTGTTTATTCGTTTCTGGTATTTGTTGTGGTATGTTATCTTTTTCCTCTATAGCGTTTGATTGTTCCTGGATACTGGGAGGTTGTTGGTTTTCCTTGTTGATCGCTTTTTTAAACAATTGGTATATATTATTGGACACAGGGAGGACGGTTTTCTCAGATATGTTTTTCTCAAGTATTGGTGCATCTGGCAGTTGAGTGATGGGGTTGTTGTTGATGTTAGTTGATGAGTATGCACTGACTTTATTAGCATAAGAAGTTCTTACGTTTGGATCGTTGAGATTTTTGAGTTTAGAGTTTAGTTTTAGAGGACAATTTTGAGCAATGTGGTCTGAGTTATTGCAGTGAAAACAGGTTTGAATTTGGTTGGGATAAGTTACAAGGGTTTTTGTCTCGTCAATTATTAAATATGAAGGTATTGGTTTGTTTATTACCATATTAACAATGCGAACGCCACTTAGTACTTGAAATTTTACGTTGTGACTCCATTTTTCGTTTGTGAGTGAGTGGATGACGCCATATTTGGAAAGAGTGTGTTTTAATGTTTCGTTGCTTAGTTCTGGGGGCAAGTCGTAGACTCGGACATCTACTGCTCCATCTGCCATGGTGATGTTAACTGGGAAGAGAATGCCTTCTTCGTTCAGGAACGCAAGATTTTGGTTTGTTGTGCATGCTTCGACTGCGGCTTGTAGGGTGTCCATTTTAATGAAAACTTGTTTATGGATATGGTCTATTTGGATGGTGTTCATAAGCTTGAAATTGATATTTATATTTTCAAAAATCCATTGGTGAATTGCAGGCGGACTTGGTTTTTTCGGAAGAGAACGGAGGTTAATTACAAATGTGTTTGTTCTTTTAATGGGCATGGTGATGATGTGAGATGTAATTGAACGGGATTAGTCTTATTAATTTTAATGAGGCAACTATCTTACCGCACTGTTTTGATATCGCACTGGCACTGATAACGCTGTTAACCTGATCGCTGCCACGAGCGAACTCTGGTTAACAAAACATCGAGATAACATTAAAATGGGAACTTCTGATCAGACCTCGGTCAAGACCAGACGTGTTATTGTGTAGCTCCGTTAATTGGATGATTAGTGATATCTAATTAAGACGTTACATGTGATTGTGTTCAGTGACTATCGACATTGTAAAAATAGTAAAATCTGTTTACGAATAATTTATTGTTCTACAATAGGTTTTATAAACATTTTTAAAATTTATTGTGTAATATTTATAAAATAGTGTCGGAGTATTAGTTCAAAATGAGTGACGATAACCCGGGCTCAGCCCGGGTTACCTCACCTGACAAACATGTAGACGAAGACAATAAACAAAAAAAGATTAATTTGTACTCAACGGGAGACATCGCACCTTTTGAGGTGTATGTGCAATCCCTAAGTATTGATAACCAAATTGAAAAAACAGAACCTACACCAACCAGCAACGTACACCCCATGACATTTGGCAAAATGATTTATACGGAAAAGATTAATGGTGTCAAAAGCATAGATAAAAAAGGACGTGACAGACTTGGAGTGGTGTTTGAAACATATGAACAGGCCAACAACTTTGTTCAAAACCCTGAACTAAAGAAAAAATTCGACATATATATCCCGTGGTATCTAACTTCTAGACAAGGAATAATACGGTCAGTTGATGTTTCACTAAGCATTGAAGAAATAATAAGCAATGTCTCTAGCCCATACAAAGTGCTCTCAGCTCGTCGTTTAAATCGACGCTCCAGTCCAACAGGCGTCTCTCCACCCACCTATGCACCCACACAGTCAGTTGTGCTTACATTCGCTGGAGGTAAGCTGCCTTCAAAAGTTTCATTATTTTATGTTACACGTGAGGTAGAAGTATATGTCCTACCAGTGCTCAGATGTTTTAAATGCCTCCGTTTTGGACACACATCTAAGCAATGCAAAAGTAAGGTACGTTGTGCTAATTGCTGCGGTGAGCATCCTAAAAGCGCTTGCACGGCCACAAACTGTGTTCCAGTCTGTGTCATTGTAAGGGCAACCATTCATCGTTAGACCCTTCATGCCCAGAACTGGTCAGGCAACAAGCTATAAAAAAATACATGGCTACTGAAAGAAAAACTTTTTTCGAAGCAATTGGCAACAGAAACACATATAATCCATCAGCGGTACCGCAGGATTTTCCACACATTGATCCCACCACTACAAAACATGCTTCTTTTCTTACTCCGATACAGAATAAAACGAGCTATTCCAAAATAGTTAGTACTCCAAAAAAACGAAAACAGACTTACTCTCCAGGTTATGATAAACAAGAACATAATAAGCATCTATTCTTCCCGAATGGGCAAGTACACAACTTCTCTAGTCCGGTATTTACGGCTAATAACCCTACAACATCTGTTACCACCACGTCAAAAGACATAATCTCACTTCTCACGATAGCTAGCAAGCTCCCTCAACGCGAGCAACTTATCTCTCTCATCTATAGCATCCTTACTCAAATCAATTATCCAATCAATTCTTCTGCACACACAGCATCAAACAATAATGGAAGTTCTTCACTGGAATTGCCATAGTGTAAACGCTAACAAAACCGATCTTCTCCGGCTTCTCCACTGCTTCAAAATCAAGATAGCTACATTATCCGAGACATGGCTTAAGCCAAACAAGACATATCGCATAACTGGTTATGATATCGTTCGACATGACCGTTATGATGGATATGGAGGCTGTGCTATCCTTATCCGACACGGGATAAACTACATACCTTTAACAGTACAAAATCCTTATGCAACTTTACATGTAGCGGCGATCAAAATAAATAATTTAACAATCGTATCCATGTATATACTACCCGACACAATCATCACAACGCGGCAGCTGAGACACATTATAAATCAATTTCAATCTCCTTTCCTACTCTGCGGCGACCTCAATGGGCACAGTCTCAGCTGGGGTAGTCACAGTACAAACAATATCGGCTCAGTACTGGAAGACATAATTGATGACTTGAATTTATGTGTGATGAATGACGGAAAACCTACACGACTAACCCCACCAGGGTCTCCTCCAAGCATCGTAGACTTGGCTATAGCCACTCCTTGCATTGCAGCTTCCATGAATTGCATAACCCTACCAGATACATATGGAAGTGACCACTTCCCGCTTTCACTGAATCTACACATACCATCACCAAGATGCAACCCTAGACTTACCACTCCTATTCACAACTTTAAAGAAGCAAACTGGAATCTCTACTACAATATTTGTCAAGAACTTGCTGCCCAGCTCCCAGCCAACGAGAATAATGCTGACAAATACAAATCATTATGCAACATCATTCTAGAAGCATCCCAGCAAGCTATTCCAATAATCAAGAAAAGAAGTGGTTATTGTCCTACACCATGGTGGGACAAAGAATGCGCCGAAGCTAAAAGAGAGCGAAAGAAGTCAATCTACGCATATAAGAAACAACCAACATTGGAAAATTTTATCAAGGCACAACAAAGCATAGCAAGAGCAAAGAGACAGTTTAAAAATAAAAAAAAAAGATTCCTTCAAGAACTTTTGCCAGTCTTTGAACCCAGAAACGCCCATTAAAGAAGTTTGGACAAAAATCAAAATTTACAAAAAGGCACTTTCTGATAATGATCAGTATACACCTATGCCGTGTGTAAGTGATTTTTTATTCTCACTGACACCGCCATATGTCACCCCCAGTCCAGACATCCCAGCTTCTCATGCTACTGACGCCATGCACACTACACCCTTTACTCTCAATGAGTACAATGCAATCTGCAATAGAGTAAAGCCGACATCTCCTGGACCAGATAAAATATCATATTTACAGCTGAAAAACCTACCTAACTGTCTGAAACTCAAACACCTCGAAATCATAAATAGCGTACTTTATGGAGCTGTGATTCCTGAAGAATGGCGTAACACTTACATAGTCCCGATCCGAAAACCAGGGAAAGATCCCATGTTAGCGTCCTCGTATCGACCTGTCGCGTTAACCTCTACCTTTCTCAAGATTGCGGAACATCTAGTCAAACAGCGCTTAGACTGGTGGCTAGAGAAAAACCGAACATTCTCCGCGCAACTTACAGGATTCCGAAAAGGTATGTCTTGCTTCAACTGCACAGCAAAACTCACGACAGATATTCATATAGCGTTTCTTAAGAAAGAATATCTTATAGCTGTATTTCTGGACATCAAAGGAGCCTTCGACAACGTAGATATTCCCACACTATTAAAAATACTCGCTGAGAAGAACATACCATCGACCATCATACATATAGTCAGCCAGCTGATCGCCTATAAGATCATCCACGTGAAGCATAGAAATGAACTATATGGCCCTAGAACTTCGTTCAACAGCCTCCCGCAAGGCTCTGTACTCAGTCCTATACTATTTAACTTATACACACTTTCAATTTTCCTGCTCATACAATCTTACGTACAGATTTTACAATACGCTGATGATATAGTCATCTATAAGTCACACAAGAACATTTATGCAAGTATACATTCAATAAACCTTGCCTTAGAAACTCTGAACACCTGGCTCTCCAAGCATAATTTCACTCTGTCACCTTCCAAAACTAAGGCAGTCATATTTACACACAGAAAAATCCCTAGCCTCTGCCCTAGAATATCTAGTAACAACCAACCCATCGAATATGTTACCGCATACCAATATCTGGGTATATACCTAGATTCAAAATTGACATGGCAGTGCCAAATTAATCATATAACCAAACAATGCCACCAAATCTTAAATATCCTCAAATCCCTGACAAGAACATGGTGGGGAGGACATCCACAAACTCTGCTTCTACTGTATAAAAGTTTACTTCGTTCCCGTTTGGATTACTCATCTGCGATAATGTCACCTCTAACCGCCAGCAGGAAACTAAAACTTGACCGTATTCAGTTCCAAGCTTTGAGAATATGCCTGGGTGCTATGAGGTCAACACCAACAAATGCTCTCCTAATAGAAGCCGCCGAGCCTCCCCTCCATCTTAGAGCCCAACGTCTGATATCGAAAAAAATTCTTCAACAGATCTCACGTACAAACAATAACCTCATCCATACATTACATGAATTATCGCATCTTCAAAGGCGGAGTTCTAAACCTCCTCCTCTAATCCTTAAACAATTCAGGTACCTACTACCATATCTCCATAAAATCAGCAGCCATTACACACTTCCTTGCTATCTAACACCATACCAAGCACAATTTAATCCACCCTCAATCCAACTAAACATAGGACTTGAGAAAACAAATAGCCCTGTCTCGCATAATGTCTTGCTAAATGAAGTACTCAGAAATAAATTCCCTAATCACACCTACATTTACACCGATGCCTCAAATAATCTCAGCCCTGACTGCACTGGCTACGGTATTTTTGTTCCCTCGATGGACTTACGACTTTCAAAGAAAACATCCCCTTTTCTTCAGATTATGTCTGCCGAACTTCTGGCTATTCGACACTCTCTATCATTAATACCCACACTTAATATAAGGAAAGCCGTTATTCTCACAGACTCACTCAGTTCATTGCAGTCTATCAATAAAACTGGAATCTTGAACACGAATATTTATTTATTTATTTATTTATTTATTTATTGAAAGGGTGCTTAACGGGACAAGCCCAAAATAAAGCACCACAAAGTATAATATACAAAGAAAATATCGTACAGTACATCAATGTTTCTCAACCGGTAATACATTTTAATATATTTTGAATTAGTAATTGTTTCAAGAAAAATGTTGTGAAACACTATAGTACATGAAACATATGAAATTACAAAAGGTAATACAAAAATTTAGCAATTGCACAGTGTATTTCTTACCAATTTTTTAAAATTTAAATAAGAAATAAAAAATATGTCACAGCTATTGAAATGGCAGTTGAAAAGAATCATTATTCTAGTAAAAGGGGAATTTAGCCCCAGATTTGTATTACATGTTCTTAGGTAAAATCGTAACACGTTTCTTGTATAAGTTTGGGGAACATTGAATCTAAGTAATTGTATCAGATAAGGACAGTCGAAATAATCATTAACAATACGGTGAACAATAAGAATGTCATTAATATTCCGTTTTATTTCAAGAGAAGGTAACTTATAGTGCAGGAGCACATTGTTATACGTGTATGAAAAAGGACCGTTAGTGTGGAACTTGTAATACAAATATTTGCACAGTCTTTTTTGAACACTTTCGAGTCTACTAATATAATTCTGATAATTGGGATTCCAGATAACAGAGCCATAATTCAAATTGGAACCCACAAGATAATCATAAAGCCTCAGGATGCTTACAGGTTTCTTAAAATGCTTACACGATCGCATTATAAATCCTAGCATTTTGTAAGATTTAGAAATGATTGAATTCATGTGTTCATGAAAATTCAATTTACAATCGAAAATTATACCAAGGTCTCTAATATGATCAACAAAGGTTAAATAATGCGACTCAAGACGATACAAGTAGGTTATAGGATTGACTTTCCGTGTAAAAGTAATATAATGACATTTGTCAACGTTAAGAAATAAATTATTATTTTTGCAGTAAATATTTAAACGATCCAAGTCATCCTGAACTTTTAGACAGTCTAATGGACCAATAATCTTCTTATAAAATTTTAAGTCGTCAGCATACATAACAAAATTGCAAAACTTAAAGCAATCAGAGATATCGTTTATAAAGAGTAGAAATAATAATGGGCCAAGATGGGACCCTTGCGGCACTCCGGAAGTGACGGACACACAATCAGATATATGATCATTGATAACTACAGCTTGCAATCTGTTACGGATATAAGAATCAATCCATCTTAATAAATTACCATGTATGCCTAGACAATTTAATTTAGATAATAGTAGATCATGGTTGACCTTGTCGAAAGCTTTACTAAAGTCAGTAAAAACAACATCGACTTGCTCTTTTTTATCAAGTGATTCGAAGAGAAATTCTGTATATGGAAGAAGGTTTGTTACAATCGAGCGACGCGACATAAAACCATGTTGCTCGGGCACAATAATTTGTCTAAAGGCTAAAGTAAGTTCTTGAGTTACTATAGATTCAAAAATTTTACCCATAATACTTAACTTAGAAATCGGTCGGTAATTAGTAATGTAATTTTTTGGACCACTTTTATGAACAGGTGTGACCAAAGCTTTTTTCCACATATCAGGAAAAATTCCACATTGTAAAGATTTATTAAATATAATTGTTAAAGGTAAGCAAAGGGCGTCAGCACACATTTTTAGAAGATAAGGTGGTATCCCATCTGACCCAGCACCTTTATTTACATTCAAATTATTAAGTGATGTTTGTACAATAGTTTGATTTATATGAGTAATATTGACAGACTCATTATAAGGAGTAAAATTTAATGTATTATTATGTTTAGTAGAAGGTTCGAAAACTGATTGAAAATAATCATTAAAAGCGTAACAAATTGTGGAATAATCATTAAATTCTGTATCATTTAATAACATAGTGCTGGGAATAGAGCAAGTACCTTTTTTAGCAGATATATAAGACCAGAAAAATTTTGGATCTTTAGAAACACTCTCCTCGACATTGGACAACCATGAGTTATAATCCTTATGAATACAATTTTTAACTTGACGCCTAAGATTAGTAAAAGTAACATAATATTGAGGTTGCATAAATACTTTCAATTTTTTGTGAGCTTTATTTTTGCACCTTATTAGGGCGATAGTGGAGGCAGTGAACCAAATTGGATAATTACGTTTATTTGATTTTTTTAAAGGAGTATATTTGTGAATTATCTCATTTAAAATTTCATAAAATAGTTCAACACATCCATTTACATCGTCCAAATTTAATAATTCATTCCAATCTATTGAATTAAGATCATAATTAATTGAATTGTAGTTAGCACGATAAAAATTTAGGCGGTTTGAAACATTTTTAGGGCGCATATTACTATTAATTCCAGTAATGTTAAAAATAAGCGATCTGTGAAGAGGATCCTCTTTAACTAAAGGAAATAGAGGTGGTTTCAAATCTATTTCAATAAAATTGGAAAGAATTAGATCCAGTATCTTATTTTGTACATTGGCTAAATAATTAAATTGGTTAAGATCTAAGAGAGTAAATGTATCTACAAAAGTTTCGGATTTTAAATCAGGTGGTCTAGATGGCAATAAGTACTTACATTGACTATCTGGAGTCCATGAGATGTTACTCAAGTTAAAGTCACCACACACAATAATAATAGCACTACTGTGTTCATTAACTAGATTAATTAGATTTTCAGTGAAAGAGTTAATACGGTCAATGTCAACATAGGGGGTTATATAAGCACAACAAATATAAATACGTTGGTTTGATAGACATAGAGAGATCCAAAGGTCTTCGGCGTTGTTAGTATTCCAGGAAAATTGTGGAACGGCGTGAAGGTGTTTCCGAACTGCAATAAGGGCTCCTCCACCGTCAGATTTGTCGGATGTTGTAGCATCACGATCGCGACGAAACACATCATAATGGCCATCAAAAAGTTCAGAACTATAGACATTAGAATTCAGCCAGGTTTCGGTAAGACATATTACGTCATATTGGCACTGTATAAGATTTAATGAAAATATTCCTGTTTTTGTGCGCAGACCGCGCACATTTTGATAATAAATAGAAACCATTATTTGTAATCACGTAAAAATTCGGTTGTTTGCACTTGAGTAGGAGTTAGTTTATAAATTTGCTGATATCACTGTCCGCGGAAATTAAATATATTTTAGATGTCTCGTTACGGCGTACAAGTATCTTTGCGTCCTTTACCCAACAGAATTTATAATTTTTTAATTTACATACATCTCTGGCCTTCTTATACAACAATTTATTTATAAGCGTAAGATGTTCACTAATGAAAACTGGAAAGTCAGGTTTAGAGCAATTAGTGTAAATTTTCCCAGCTGTTAATCCCTTGCACAATTTGGAACGACCAAGAAATGCATTTCTCTTGGACCTGTTGACGAAACGGACCACGATAGGTTTGGGCCCAATAGGATTAGCTGTTGAGGTGGATGGCGTGGACAGCATTGGTCTGGTTCTATGCACTGCGTCAATGTCGGCAGCTTCTAAGTTACATTGGATCACTTCACCAATTTCTTTTACGACTTCCGTAAGATTTTCATTATGGCGCTCAGGCAATCCCCTAATTTCTACGTTCCATGAACGAGAATATTGCTCCATTTTATCAACAGAAGCTTCCAACGTATGAACACGTTGCTTTAGTTCATCATTTTCTTTCTTAATACTATCAAAATTGTCTATTACAATTGAGAAACTCTTAAGCCGAGCTTCAAAATCGTCAATTTTTCCTGAGCAAAAATCAGTAGACTTTAAAAGTTGAATTTGAGTGTCTTTGATAGTGGAAAGTTCTTCAAGAACCACGGATAACTTCGTGAGAACTTCACCGAGAGTAGGTTCCGGTTGGTCCACTGTGGGTTGCACTGCATTTCTTGTTTGCACCATGTTAAATAAATATGGCAACACTTATTTATTATGTACTAACACATGTATTTAAAGTTGTAAGTTGAAAATAAATTATTGTAGCTATTTCACTGTCACAAACTAACAAGACACAATCAAAGAAGAACAGGTCTGCACTGTACGACTGATATGACAAGAATATGACAATACTTCACATCAAAACACTCATAAACTCAATGAAAACATCTGGAATTGAAGTACAGCTTGTGTGGATACCTAGCCATTGCGGTATTTATGGCAATGAAATCGCTGATCAGCTGGCAAAGACTGGAGCCGCCAAACCTGGACCTCAACTAATCGATACGGTATATTACCTTGATCTGTTCCCGCTCATAAGTCAAGCATTATCCCGCAAATGGCAAGAGGAATGGAACGAAACAGCACGAGTAAAAGGAGCCCACCTACATTCGATTCAACCCCATATTCCACGAAAACCATGGTTTGATAATTTAAATATCTCAAAAATGTCATACATACACACATCTGCATAAAATAAAAGTAATAGAATCAGATCTATGCACCTGCGGTGAACTCGGCGACATGACTCATATTCTGTTTAACTGCCCGAATCACTCAGCCCAGTCTACAAAGCTGTACCAGGATCTCACCAAGCATCTGCCATCCCCTATGGACATGAAGACAATTCTCGCACATCCCACCCCCGGCATCTGCCCACTTATCACAGGGTTTCTCAATACAATAAATTTTAAATTCTAAATATCACCTAATCAACAATGCTATGCGCTGGTGGAATGGTCAACTGACCTAAACCAAATTAAATATAGAATAGAATAGAATAATAGAAAACATTAAAATGTCTTTCTTATAAATTCAAATAAGTTATTTTTTGTACGTACATATGTACATCTGTATTTTAACATTGAATATATTGGGTCTCGTGAAAGTGTAGTTATTTTTGGAAATTTGGGTATTAAATCAAAAACTATATCTCAAAAATGGTAAGAAATAGAGACCTAAGGTTTAAGGGCCGTGTGCATAATCTTTTACTAAATTCTACAACTAAATTTGACGTTTATGAAAAGAGTGCGTCATACCTCCCAGATATTGTGTCAGAGCGAGAAGCATGATTAATAGTGCCTAGTTTCATTCCCTAGTAGTGCTATTAACATTTAGTAAAAGATTATGCACATGGCCCTAAATCTTTAAAAAATTTAGTTTTACGATCTTTTTCTGTAATATTTGGTCCGTAATGACCTAAAACTAATTGGTAAAATTTTGATTTTATTTTGTAAATTTCAAAAATTCATATCTCAAAAATGGTAAGAGGTAGGGACTTGAGGTTTGAATTTTTGGAATTCTTACACCTTGTTTTATCTAAAAAAAAATTAATGTTTGGTCCGTGATGACATAAAACTATTGAAAATTTTGATTTTTTTGTAATTTTAAAAATTCATATCTCAAAAAAGGTAAGACATAGAGATTTGAGGTTTGAATTTTTGGAATTCTCACACTTTGTTTTGTCTAGAAAAAATTAATGTTTGGTCCGTTATCAGAGTTGGGCAAATTGCAATCAAACTAATGATTGACGATTGAGATTAAAAATTTAATTTCAAGACTTGATTAATGAGTAAGGTACATCACTCATAATGCAGTTATTCACACTGGTAACTAAATTAAATATTTACTCATTATTATGATTAAATTTTTAGTTATGATTGAAACTAAATTCAGGATTGAGATTTGATTTTTTCACGAGTTTTCTAATTAATAAGTGCGGCAAAAGGCCTTATGAAACAAGTTTTTTTCACTATTTTTTCTACTTTGTCATTTATTCTTTAATTTGATAAATTTGTATTAATAGCAAACAGTATCATTTTATGCAATATTTGTTATATGTTGGTATCACTGATTTGTTGTTTTGTTGTGCTGTCAGCTGTCAGTACCCCACCATATTGCAGTAAATACCTTGCAAAATTTACTTCCCCGGAAGTCAAAAGAGGCATACGACAGAGAATATAACTTATTTGGGGAAAGTTCATTGAACACCACTATAATATTGGGGGGAGGGGAAGTTACCTTATATACCAAAAAAGGAAAAGAAGGGACGTCCTCCTGGCATTGAAGGATCTACAACCCAATTTCAGTGGGAATTTCCTCAAGAGAGATAGTTAAAAAAACGAATCATAAATATGAATGAAGGAGGGGGGGGGGGGGATTATACACCGCAAAAGATGCGGACTATTGAATTGGAGAGGGGTTTCATAAAGGGGGGATAAAAAACACGTTAAAAACCTCAAATTCTGAAGCCCTTAGGCGCTAGAGACAAAAAACTAAAACTTTTCAGTCGTTTCCAGAAAAACTGCAAAAAAAATTAACAAAAACCACGAATATATTAGGTTAACTTGACAGCATCAGAATTTGACATTTCATTCAGTGTTACCAACCTCCTATAACTAAAATTCGGGTGTTGAAATATCGAAACCTTCTTATAGCACTCAAATGAATGTGGAAATGAGCGTCTTATGACCGCAAAGTAGACAAATATTGTTTATTGAATTTTATATCTCATCTTAAAAAATGGAAACGATGCATTTATTGCATTTAAAAAATATTGATTCTAAAGGTAGACAAACAGTTGTTTCTCAATAATCAAGAACTATTAGAACATTGTCACAACAAAAATTTGAAGAAGACATTACCAAATATGTTATTCCTCTAAGGTCGGTAGCAGTGGCGCACCCAGGAATTTTTGTTGGAGGGTGCCCGAAAGACAAAATTATTTAAATTATGTAAATATAAAATGATGACCTAAAAAAAAAGGTCCTCACTTCTAAAATACAAATGACGACTTAAAAAAAAGCTCCTCATTTGTATTTTTAAAATTTTCTAGTATGTTTGTGTCTTTTTATTTTCATTTCCTTCCTTCTTAGGGGGGGACCCGTGCCCCCTGTTTGGGCGCGCCACTGGTCGGTAGAGAGGCAAAATGTAATGATCTTTCGAAAGCTGCAATACGACCGAAAATTATTGAAAATTTGGGTATAGGGATATTATATATGTAATATATAAATTGATCCAAGCGATTCAAATTTTTCTGACAAAATATCACAATATGATTGAAAACTAATGATTTGACACTAATGATTATCATTTAGTTAAGGATTTATGATTACATCCATTATTGATTGAATAAAGAATGATTCATTTAGTTTGATTACATTTTCATTCAAATTTTTAGTTGATTGAAAGTTTAGTTAAATAATGCCCAACTCTGTCCGTTATGACTTAAAACTATTGAAAATTTTGATTTTTTTTTTTTTGTAATTTTAAAAATTCATATCTCAAAAAAGGTAAGACATAGAGATTTGAGGTTTGAATTTTTGGAATTCTCACACCTTGTTTTGTCTAGAAAAAAATAATGTTAGGTCCGTAATGACCTAAAACTATTGACAATTTTGATTTTTTTTGTAATTTTAAAAATTCATATCTCAAAAAAGGGAAGAAATAGAGACTTGAGGTTTGAATTTTTGGAATTCTCACACCTTGTTTTGTCTAGAAAAATATAATGTTTGGTCCGTAATGACCTAAAACTATTAGGGAAAATTTTGATTTTTTTTTGGAATTTTAAAAAATTCATATCTCATAAAAGGTAAGAAATAGAGACTTGAGGTTTGAATTTTTGGAATTCTCACACCTTGTTTTGTCTAGAAAAAATTAATGTTTGGTCCATACTGACCTAAAACTATTAGGGAAAATTTTGATTTTAATGGAATTTAAAACAAATCTTATCTCAAAAAAGGTAAGAGATAGAGACTTGAGGTTTAAATTTTTTGAATTCTCACATCTTATTTTGTCTAGAAAAAATTAATGTTTGGTCCGTAATGATCTAAAACTATTTATTTTTTATTTTCGTTTTTTTTTATTTTTTATTTTCGTTTTATCAAAAAATGTCTCAAATAAAAGTTGTTAGTTATTACTTTTGTTCAATAATTTTTTTCGAAATATTTTTCTGTTGTGAAATATTCGCAAAAATCTTAAAATCGACACGAGTAAACTCCCATTTTTAGTCAACCGATTTTTACCAAAAGTTGATCAACTTGTTCCATTGATGGCAGAAGCTTAAATATGAAGTTTCATAAAAATCCTTTCAGCCGAATTTGCTCTGCACGTGTACACAGACAGACAGACAGACAGACAGACAGACAGACGGATGGACGGACGGACGGACAGACAGACAGACCGACAGACATCATGCTAAAAATAGTCAAAACGTTATGTAGGGACCTCAATTCGTGGAGATCCATTAAAATCTCGAAACGTCAAAATCGGTATGATCACAATACCTCCCTTATATATGTTGGCGGTCGGTAAAAATATATTGTTTTTTTACATATGTATATTTAAATATATTCAAAATACAGTAAATGACTACAGAAAATGACTAAAAATCACAATAACCACAAATCTACAACATTAATTTTTCATTTAGAAGTTAGCTCTGTTGAAAAACAATATTAATGACATCATCAAAATCTATTTCATTTAAAATATCCTTCTCCACTGACATTAACATAAAGGCTTCTAGATTTTTTTGCGAGATACTTGATCTTAGTCTGCTTTTAATAAATTTTAATGTTGAAAAACTCCGTTCACAGGACCCTTGTGTTACAGACATACATATATAGTAGATATTTTTATGCTTGACCAAGTATAGAATAAGCGTTACTTAACATGTTATATCGGAATAATAGATATATTATAACAAAAAATAGGACAATTTTTGCAAGCTTTTCAATGAGGATAAAATGGCATGTTTATCAATTTCTACTTCATCAGTAGCTTGTTCATTTTCGTTTAATTTTTTGAAAGTTTCACTGACTTTTACCTTTAAAATATTCCATTGAGATTTAAAATGTTGTAATTCTGAAATAATATTGTGTTGAGTTGCTTTTGGATTAAACTGTATAAAAATACAGCTTAAATATTGAAATGCGTTTTCAGGAATATTTTCAGAATTTTTGTTTGAATTCAAACATGCGAAGTCATAATAAAGTAATAGGTTTTTTGGAAAACGATTTTCCATGCTTTGTATTTATTTGTATTTATTTCATACCGCTTGGATGAATCTCTTACCGGTTCATCCATAGTTTCTTTACCGTCCATTTGTTTTCTTTTGCGTATTCTAATATCCGGTAATGCATGTTCAACTTCGACATCACATTGAATTTCATCCAGTTTATTAGTTACATAATTAACAAACAAATCAGCAGAGTTCTTTACATCGTTAAATTTTCGTGATATATCCTTTAATGACTTAGTTGCATTCATAACCATACGATCAGCTTTGATGAAATCTATGCTCCTTTCTTGCAAACGTGACTCATCTCATAAGAATATAAAATATTTACTATAATCTCTCAGAACAGTTAATAGTGTAATTTTGATTTGAAGTTGCAAATTTTTGTACAAACGGTTGAATGAAAAGTTTTAAAAATGGCTGTAACTTAAAAAGAAATTTAAAAAAATAACTTTTTTAAGGGCGGGAGGAGACAATACACGCCCTCCCGCCCCATGGATTCAACACTGATTTTATATGTATAAGTGTAAATATTTATTGTACAGTAGGCCCGAGTCTTGCACGGGCCTTGGTCTTAATGTCGAGCTTAATCACGGTCTGTGAGCCGGGTTGGTCCATAAACGTACAAAATATTTCGGGCCTTTTAAATTGCCTTTGGGGCTTTTTAATTGCCTTTTAAAAGACTGACTGCGTTTCAAAATTTACTTTGGACTAATTTTGTAGTGGTGGTATATATTTTCGTGTTCGGGCCGAGTCGGGACGGGCTGTTCTAACTTCAGACTCGGGTTGGGCCGGGTAAAATAACTATAAAATAAATAATAAAGGCCCACACATATACCTATATTACACCTATAAATTGAAATTTATCGTACTTAATGAAAGAGAAATATATATATATATATATATATATATATATATATATATATATATATTACGACATAACGGTATATTATGTACATAGTTAGAAAACGGCCCAATTTGTATACGGCCCGTGTGGAATTTTCCACATTTTCCACATGGCCAGTCCGCCCCTGTCTATCGTCAACACGAAGACGATATATCTAGAAATACGTATAAATAAATAATTTACGTTCCTTCCGAAGAGATATTTTCGAATTTCCACTAAAGGTTTCAGGGTAAGATGAATAAAATATGTTTGTCAAAATAAAACGGATAGGTTCATTATTAACAGCTAAGTGACGAGTGCCAATGTTGAAATATTGCTGTTACCAAGAATGTTTTAGATACACAGCACTCAGCTCTAAATAAATGGATCTATTTCGTTCATTCAGTTTTGCTAAATTGTTAAAAGGAACCATTTTTATATTCACTGACTTTCAGATGGGCAAGGTCATGATGGAAAAGGATATTTAGATGATGATCATCATAATAGTTGACAATACAGTAAAAATAATAATAATTTTATTTGTCCAGGAGCTAATATTCATACCTAGTATTAGATAAGTCATTATTTTTCATATGTAAGAACATTTGATTATTATTGTTGAGATATGGCAATGCGATACATTTTACAATTTTACATTTCCATGTTTCCATTGTGATATATGTATTTTAGTAATATGTCAAATAGTTTTGTTGTTTAATAGTGTATAATTTCCAATTTTTTTAATTAATAAAACTTCTGTTATATTTCACTTTTTGGCGTTCACCCTTATTTTAAAATAATAACAATTATTATAGTCAAAACAGTTAAAATTACTACAAGATAACAAAATAGAAAATATTTAATATACACAAAAAGCGTATCTTGCAAAATTTATGATCGGAAATCGAGGCTGATTTTTAAAAAGTTAAATTTTCTTCGACAATTAATTTTATTTTAAAGTACTAGGTTATTTACCCGTCAAAAATGGCGGATTTATAATATAAAAATTTTAATTGTTTGTATGTGTATTTGGTTTTATTTTTTAACGTATCTTAATTTCATCGCCGGTCAGCGAATCACGGGACAGGATATCATCTGGTAGCCAATCACGGGAGAGGGTGTCACCTGTCAGCCAATCAAGAGACAGGGTGTCCCCAGTTAACCAATCACGAAAACCTTGAGGAAAAATTGACGTCATAATTTACCGACACTACATACAGACACTTGCTAATTATATAGTTAGATTATTTATTCGCAAACTTTTTAAGATTGAAAAACGATTCATTTTTACTCAGTACATTACATTTATATTGTTAAAACTAAAAATAATTTGAGACGTAAATTTATGCCTACGAAACCCTAGACATTTATGTATGTACGAGGGCATATTACGGGCCAGACCGTGTCAAAAGTGGTTTGCCATTTACCTTAAGTATCTGTACATAAGTCCTCCTAGCGGAGATTCTCAGCAACATCGCGTTTGCGCATGACAGTTCTAAACATGGCGGCCGGCATGGACGTGCGGTTGAAACAACGAGCTGTCATTGAATTTCTTACTGCGGAGAGTGTAGCGCCCATTGATATCCATCGAAGGTTAAGTGCTGTCTACCGTGAGGCGTGTGTTGATGTGAGTACTGTTAGGAGGTGGGTAAGGACTGTGAAAGACGCCAGTCCTGCTGAAACGGATATCAGAGAACGCGCGGAGCACTGGCGAAGCTTGGGTTTCATGACGTTTTACCTCATCCACCTTATAGCCTAGATCTTGCGCCTTGTGACTTTTTCCTCTTTCCAAAGCTTAAGGAACATCTCAAGGGCAATCGTTTCTCTTCGGATGCAGAGGTGATAGCTGAGGTGCGGAAATGGTGCCGTGGGAAGTCTTCAGACTTTTTCCGCAACGGACTTGAAAAACTCGTACCACGTTGGCGTAAATGTATTACTGTCAATGACGATTATGTGGAAAAGTGAATATATCAGTGCGTAAAGGACAGTTTATACTATTATTTCACATTTATATGTAAACCATATATCAATTACTAATAAAGTTATAGCCATGGAGGCATTAGTTTTCAAAATGTCTTCGTAATTATATTCGTAGATTCTTAGAGAATAAATCTGCAAAATATTGTTCATATCGGGTCAAAGAATATAGAATTGTCTAGAATTTTTTATTAATACCTACGAAATCCTAGACATTTATGTATGTAATTATATTTGTAGATACTTAGGGAATAAATCTGAAAAATATTTTTCATATCGATAAAAGGGTATAGAAGTGTGTAGAATTTCTTGTTATATTTTTTATATCAATCATAGGATATAGGAGTATCTAAAGTTTCTTGTTTATGCCTACGAAATCCAACACATTTCTATATGTAATTATATTCGTATATTTTTAGAGATTTTTTTTTTTAGGGAGTTAAAAGAGAGACTTGAAGTGATGTAGGCGTGTCTTCGTAATAAAATTTTTATTTTAATAATATACAGTGGTACACATAAAAATAAAACGGAAGTGTGGTATACAGAACATCGGAAAATCCTTCTCTACAATCTGATAAGATCAGGTGAGTGAAATATTAAGTTGGTGCTAAAATATAAATAAGTAGTACGAGAAATTTTGTCAAAAGAAGGTTAAGTAGTTTTTACTTGGCTCGTTCCAGCGACATCTAGCATACAGTAGCAAGGCTAAAACTTGTTCGGTGCTCTATCGGAATTGAAGTACGGTAGAGCTCAACTCTAGACCAGCAGGTGACGCCAGAATTACACGTCGGCTAGAAGTAGTTGGAAGGTGACCCGCAATACACACGTGGAATTAGGGTTGCCATCTGATAAGGGCAGTAGATGGCGAGTTCACAGGATATAAGACCAAGATCCGATAGTGTGTCTAGTGCGTCGAGCCAAGACAATCCATTTAGCAAGAGTAGGAGGATCCAACGTTCACCGTCGCTAAAAAGGAAGGAAAGAGAGGAAAATATGGAGGATGAAATAATAAAAATCCTAAAGGGGTTACAGGCAGTAATGAAAGGATTAAAAAGAGGGATGGATAAAATTGGTACAGGATATGAAGAGATGAAGGAGGAAATCAAAGGATTGAGAAGGGAAAACGAGAAAGTTAAAAACGAAGTAAAGGAAAGCAATACAAAGATAGTGGCTATGATCGAAGAATCTAGGAAAGCGACAGAAGAATGCAAACAAAAAGTAGAAGAATGGAAAAGCGAGAAAAAGGAACTTGAGAACAGACTATTGGAAATAGAAAGTACAATGGAATTCCAAGAAAAACAAAGAAAGAAAAATAATATTGCAATAAAGGGATTAAAACCAGACAAAAACAAATTACAAGATCAAATTACAGATTTTTTTAAGTCCTCTTTAAAGTTGAAGGTAGAAGTAATGGAAGTATATACAATAGGACAAATATCTGGTAAAGAAATGGTAATTGCAAAAATATAAAATTGGGAGCAAAAGAAAGAAATAATGGCTAATAAAAAGGAATTGAGAGGTAAGAATATTTACATTGATCATGATCTGACAAAGAACGAGAGAACGATACAAGCCAAAATTAGACAAGTCGCAAAGGAAGAAGAAGGGAAAGGAAAAAAGACAAAAATTGGATATAAATGGATAGAGATAGAAGGGAAAAGGATTGTACGGGAAGATATGCAAATGCTTTTAAGACAAGATTCAAAAAACTGTTAACTATCTACCAAAACGAACAAGAGAAAGAGGAACGACAAGGATAGGATTTTGGAATATTAAAGGACTAAAAGGAGAATTCTGGGAATATATAGAAAAGTTTGATGTAATAGGCTTAACAGAGATATGGTTGGAGGAAAAAGATGGGAAAACTTGGGAAAATAAATTACCAGATAACTTTATTTGGAAAAGTAAATATGCGACTAGAAAATATAAGAAGGGCCGAGCAAAAGGAGGTATCTTGACAGGAGTAAAAAAAGAAATAAGAGAAATAGAAAGCGAAAATCAATATTTAGAAAATATACTGGAAAGGAGAGTCGAAATAAAAGGTAAAGAATGGAGAGTATTGACAATATATTGCGACGAAAGAATGAAAGAAATATGTAGACAAGTAGATCAAAGCTTAGACCTAACCCAGGAATATAACCTAATTATAGGAGGAGATTTAAATGCAAGGACAGGAGAAAAAGGAGAAAGGATAACCAAGAAAAGGAAAATAGAAGATCAAAAGATAAAATTGTAAATAAAAAAGGAAAGATATTGTTATACACCACGGAAGAAAGAGGTTGGACGATACTGAATGGAAGGATGGATGGTGATGAAGAGGGGGAATACGTAGGGCCGCAAGGGGAAGGATCAGTCATAGATTACGCAGTGGTAAATGAAGAGGCTTACCACATAATACAGAATTTCAGTGTAGAAGAGCGTATAGAATCCGACCATCAACCAATAAGTATCGAGCTAAAGGAATTAACAAAAAGAGGAGAAAAGAATAGAAGAGAGGAAGCAATAATAACAGACTGGTCAGAAGAAGGTATCCTTGCGTTCAAGAATAATATGGAAAAAACAGAATTTAAAATAGGATCAACTGAAGAAGAAATTTCCGAAATAGATACAAAAATAAAAGAAGCTAGACAATACAAAAAGTACTACAAATCCAACAAATTGGGAAGAAATAACTGGTGGGACGGAGAATAATAATAATAATATTTATTGAGAAATATCACGAGGATAATACATTTTACAGTAATTAAAATTAAATCGTACAGAAAAAAATAGAAATTTTTAACAAAAGTGTGCTATATTTTTACATTAGTTTTACATTTTTTTTTATTTATTTTTTTTTTTTAACACCATAATTTTAATTTATCAGTAATTAAATTAAACAGAAAAGTTTTACAAAAAGTACAATTAGTTTTATATTTATATTTTTAATACATTAACTTAAGCAAATAATATTACAGTATTCAGATTTGAATTGAATAAAATAAACTATGATTAAGTAATCGAATAATAGTAATTGTAAATATTACGTTTAAATTCTTTTAAATTATTGGACAATTTGACATCTTCTGGTAAAGAATTGTATTCTTTACAACCCTTGATAAATAATGCATTCGTAGATACATTAAGGTTTATTTTTTTATATACATAAATATTACCGATTCCACGATGAGACGTGTTTATGAGTGAATCGTTTATTAACATTAGTGATAAAAAAAGTGAAAAAAATACTATAAATCTTATAATAAATAGTGAAAATTTCTTTTGAAATGATAAATAAGGTGATAAATTGTGATAGTGACACTTTAGTAGAAAATAAATAAGGAAAATTTACTAAACAATTTTGTATTACCTTCGCGTATAATACTAACTATTTATAATTCAATAGATTAATATTAGAGTAGTGGCTAGCGCAACAGACTATAAGGTAGAAGGTCCATGGTTCAACTCCCATCACGGGCACTTTATATATATTTTTTTTTTTTCTGTCTATTTTTATCATTCATCTATTTTTTTTAAATAATATAATAATAATTAATAATAATATATAATTATTCAAAAATATTATCTATAAAATAAAATTTAAATAAGTTCCGTAATTAACTAAATGTGTTTGAAAATATACACAGTAGTGTGAACACGTGCTCTAAACCAAATATAATTATAGTACTAAAAATTAATCTACGCATAGGCGGAAGGACCTTGGGGCGGCAACTAACGACATCTGTTGGGCAGAGTCTGAGACTCTGCCCAATCAAACCAGTCCAGAAATGGATGAAACCAATTCTACCCCAATAAATCAACAATATTTACACGAACATCCTCAAAACAACAATAATAATGCCGAGCAATCTACAAATAACAAAATGAATTACGCCAACATTGTCAAAAAAAAATCAGATTCTTTTCCAAAGAGAAATCAGGGAATTGTTCTTAATGCAGTTAAAGAAATCCACATCCAAGACTACATACTGGCGATAGGTTCCCTGATAGGACCGGAAAAAATACTACAGTATGCAAAACCACCAGGCAACCGCATACACATCTTCCTCAACAACAAAATAACGGCAGACAATTTTGTAAAAAATAACAAAACTATAAAAATTAAAGACAATATAATCACGATTAGACACCTCCAATCCCCCCACAAACGAATAGTTATATCTGGCGCATGTCCAAGTATACCACACTATGTGATAGAAGAAGAACTAAAAAACATGGGACTTAAATTAACATCAGAAATGAGCTTCTTACGATTCGGTATACAAGATGAAACGTATAAACATATACTGACTGATAGAAGACAAATATATATTGAAGACAGTGACAATACAACTTTACCAGAGGTCCTAGAAATAAATCAAGAAAACAAAATACATAAACTATATATAACAGACGACTCTTTCTACTGCTCCTTCTGTAAAAAATACGGACATAAAGATGACAAATGCAAATTTAAACAACTGCAACTACAACATCAAAAACAACAAGAAACTCTAGAACAACAAGGAATCCAACAACAAAAAGATACACAACAACGAGAAGAAAAACAAGAACAACAACAAAAACGACAAGAACAAGAACAAAATCAAAAACAACAAGCACAACCACAAAAACAACAAGGGCAAGAACAAGAACAAAAACAGCAAGGGCAAGAACAACAACAAAAACAACAAGAACAACAACAACAAGAACAACAACAAGAACGACAAAAACAAAACCAACAACAACAACAACAACAACAAGAACAACAACCACAAAAACCAAATGAAATACAAAAACAACAAGAAAATCAACAACAAAAAGAAACTCAAAACCAAATTCAGTCTCACCAGAAGACAAAAGAGGAACAACAACACAAGACGAAACAGCAACAAAAACAATACAACTTGGCCGAACTTAATACCGAACAACAAGAAAAGTCAAAAAAAATACCTGAGACCAAACCAAACACAATAGAAACCAAAGATGATATAAACGAGAACACAAATCCAAATAACAAAAGACCAGCCCCTTCAACCAGTAGCTATGAGAGTTTAGACTCCATCGATTCATCTCAAGGAAGCAGTTTTAAAAAGCCATTTGAAGTGGAAAACAACATAAAAACAAAAAACAAAAAATCCAAAAGAGCATCGAGCCCATCTACCCCAATAGAAAAATGGCTTAAACCAGCCGAAAAATTATTTAACTCTCCGAAATTCATCATAAAATATGAACAATTCTACAGCTTTATAGAAAATGTCTATGGCTGCGAAGACCCGCTTCAAACGGCCAGAGAATATACTAGCAACATCAGAGGTCTATTATATATGATGAACCAACTCAATAAGTTCACAAACAATAGATCGGCCAAAATACAACTAACAAAAGCCACCAGCAAAATCCAACAACAATTAAAAGACGAAGAAAAATCAGACACCGAAACCGAATAACTTCAAAATGGCTAAAATAATGCAATGGAACTGTAACGGCTTAAAAGCACACCTGGCAGAAATCCAACAACTAATAGCCAACAAAACCCCCGATCTACTATGCTTACAAGAAACTAGACTGACGCCAAACAACAACATAAAAGTAAAAGGATACAGTCTAATACGAAAGGATAGATTATTTGCTAATGCTGCCAGTGGAGGTGCTGCTATCCTAGTAAAAAATACATTACCTAATGAAGAAATCCTTTTGCAAACTAATCTGGAAGCGGTAGCGGTTAAAACATACCTGCCAGACCCTATTACCATATGCAGCATTTACATCCCCCCTGGATCAAACATAGAAGACGTGGACATAGAAAACATCAGAAAACAACTGCCTAATCCAATAATCCTGACTAGAGACCTCAACGCGCATAGTACACTATGGGGTTCACAACGAAATAATAAAGTGGGAGAAATAATTGAGCGCACCTTAGATGATCTCACCTTGCTAAACCGAAATGGTGTTACCCATTTTTGTTCACGAACAGGTGGGTTCTCAAATATAGATCTGACCTTTTGCTCACCTAGAATATATCTAAATCTAACTCATGAAACATTATTGTACTCATATATTCACGGTCACTCACCTACTATAACAACCTACCACCAGTCCAATACGCAACACAACAATAACTCCTCAAGCGAAAAGAAAAAATGGAAACTAAAGAACGCAGATTGGGAAAATTACAGAGAATCTCTTACGCAAACCATACCCAACATAATAGTTAACGAAAACACGAACACTGAAAACATTATTAATGAAATAACAGCAGCTATAAAAAATGCAGCAGAAGACCATATTGGATACAAAAACTCCAAACCAAGCAGAAACTCACCATGGTGGAACCAAGAATGTGAACTCGCTAAAAGAGAAGCAAACAAAAAACTATACAAATACAAAAGGCACCAAACAACAGACAACCTAATAGAAGTCAAAAAAACAAGGGCTAAAGCCAGGAAAATAATTAAGGAAGCAAAAAGGAGATCGTGGCAAGAATACGTAAGTAAACTGAACAAAGACACACCTTTAAAAAACATTTGGGAATCCATTAACAGAATTAAAGGAAACAACAGCTGTCCCCATATCTTAATGATAAAAAAAGGAACTAACACCATGACAGATCATAAAGATATATCAAACTGCTTAGCTGACACCTTCGGACAAATCAGCAGTGACTCCAACTACTGCCCACAATTTCTTGAAATAAAAAAAGAAAAAGAAAACCAACCAATAGAGATCATCTCGAACAACGACCCAATAAACCAGCGCTTCACAATAGATGAATTGAACACCTCAATGAAGAAAATAAAAAAAAAATAGCGCACCAGGTCCTGACAATATACCATTCGAGCTTATAACTCAAGCCCCTGAGATGCTAAAAAACAAACTACTGGAACTATATAACTTTATATGGTCCAACAACAAATGCCCTAAAAGCTGGAATGTTGTTGAAATAATCCCAATTTATAAACCGGGGAAAGAAAGAACATCACCTACTAGCTATCGACCAATCGCTTTAGCTAATACTATAGGAAAACTTATGGAGAAAATGGTCAACTCGAGACTAATCTGGTTTTTAGAAAAAAACAACACATTGAATAACCTCCAATGTGGGTTCAGAAACAACCGATCCACAAACGATCATTTAGTTAAACTGGCAAACGAAATCCATACGGCTTTTCAAGAAAAGCAGCACTTAATTGCTATCTTCTTCGACCTCGAGAAGGCATATGACACAACATGGAGAAGGAACATCTTAAATAAACTTGAAGCGCTTGAAATTCAAGGACCAATGTTGCAGTTTACCCAGAACTTTCTGAGCAACCGAAAATTTAGAGTACGGGCCAATAACTATCTGTCAGAGGAAAATATACAAAAAAACGGCATACCTCAAGGAGCAACACTCAGTGTAACGCTGTTTCTGCTTGCTATTAACGACATCGTATCATCCCTCGCAACACCGGTCAAAGTATCGTTATTTGCCGACGATCTAGCTATCTATATCAGAGGCAGAACAATTGATATAATGGCAAACATCCTACAAAATTCAATTAACAAACTCGAAACATGGGCTCTACAAAATGGATTTAAATTTTCAAACACAAAGACGGAAGCAGTTATGTTCTCGAAAAAAACCAAACATATATATAAACCAAAACTAACAATCGATAATAACAATATAAATTTTAAAAGCAACAAAAAATTCCTAGGCTTAATTTTTGATGAGAAATTAACCTGGAAACCCCACATTGAAGAACTAACAAAGACTGCCACAATAGAATCAATATAATGAAAACAACTGGACATCATGAATGGGGTGCGGACAAGAAAACATTGCTACTGATCTACAAGGCTATTATACGATCTAAAATTGACTACGGTAGCATCGTATATGGAACTGCAACGACAAACATTCTCAAAAAAATTGACAGTGTGCAAAACCTAGCCTTAAGAATAGCCACGGGAGCATTCAGAACTAGTCCTGTCGTTAGCATCCACAATGAAGCAGGAGAAACAACTCTAGCAGAACGTAGAACTATGTTGTCTACAAAATACGCGATCAAAATTGCCGCTAACCCCACTCACCCAACATTCAACGCCTACTTCAAAATCAAAAAACCCAGCAATATCATAATACCACTAAACCAGACACCCTCCAAAAATCCATATACCCTACAATAAAAGACCTTAATATACCACTTCAAAACTTAGAGAAAATCATCCCCAACAACCTACCACCATGGATTATAATACTACCAGATATTAACATTGATCTAACGAGATACAAAAAAAATATAACACCTACAGAGAAATTCCAGGAAGAACTAAGAAAAATTAAAAGAAAACAACCAGAGAATACAAAGATCATATACACTGATGCCTCAAAAAAGGAAGACCAGGTTACAATAGGGTTCAAAATAGACGACAACAAAAGGAGCTACAGCCTGCCCTCAACAGTCTCAGTAACGACCGCAGAAATCGAAAGCATCCATCAAGGCATTAAAGATGCTTTCAGACACAAAGAGAGGACAAACTATATTATCTGCACCGATTCACTGGGTGCAATCAAGGAAATAACAAACCCCAACACAAAACGAAAAAACACGCAACAAATTCAACACCTTATACACGACACTGTAATACACGATAAACACAACATAACACTCTTATGGGTTCCAAGTCACAAGGGCATCGAAGGCAACGAAGACATACATAACTACATTAACAACACCACACCTACACAATTACTAAATCTATCTACCCCAATTCAAGACATTCAAATAATCATTTCACAGAACTCACAAAAAGCACAACAAGCCAAATGGACTGCAATAAAAAATAACAAATTAAGATCCATCAAACCTGATATTCAAGTTTGGAATCTAAACACGGATAGAAGAACACAAACCATCCTCACAAGGTTACGAATAGGGCATACAAAATTAACCCACGAGCATCTACTGCAGAGAGATAACGCGAAGATCTGCGATGAGTGCTGCGAAATCCTCACAATAGAACACCTCCTATTAGAATGCCGAACATATGCAGATCTGAGGGCCAAACACAACATAATACATTCCCTTAAACACACCCTACAGAACACCACCACAGCTAACACGAACATAATAAACTTCATCAAAGATGCCCAA